>CAUYUJ010003313.1:404713-589061 GCA_963575745.1 Prorocentrum cordatum
CTGACGTTGTCTTAGCTCAAGAGGTGCACGCTCATGGGCCCACGATGCATGAAGTACAAGGTGACGCGCTCGACGTTGGGTGGGAAGGCCAGCGGGTCCATGCTACCCCAACAGCTGAAGGTGGATCTGAGGGTGGTCTCGCTGTGCTCGCTCGTACGTGTATCCAGGTTACCCAGGCCCCCATTCCTGGAGCATGGCGTGATCTATGCAGGCCGCATTGGAGCGGGCCTCGTCCATGCAGGACAACGCGGTGGAATCGTCATGGTCTCGATCTACCTGTACACAGGAGAAGGTCGCACCCCGAGGAACTTAGCCCTGGTGTGGGAAGCATGCAAATACGTGCGTCGAGTGGCCGCTGCAGGCTACTCTTGGCTGGTCGCAGGTGGTTTCAATATGTCACCATTGGAACTGCTTGAGCATGACTGGCTTCACATGATCCAAGGGTGGTGCTGCGCCCCTGATCACCCCACATGCTTGCAAGCAGCGCCATGTACCCTCATTGATTGCTTTATCTTGCGCAGCCCGCTGGTGGATGACGTGCCTTTCAAGGTAGAGGCGCAGAGCGGCGTTGCACTATGGCCACACCAACAAGTGATGCTGCACCTGCCCAGAGACGGGCTCCAGCTCAAGAAGCGGGAGCTCACGCAGTCAAGGGTATTCCCCAGGGTTGCAGCGCCTGGATGTGCGAGGTTCCCCATCGACTGGAACCCCTTCTTTGCATGCCTGGATGATGCCAACACACTAGAGGACCTTACCCAGGCCTGGGATATGTTGCTTGCTTGCATCGAAGAGGAACTGGCCAACCGCCATGACCTGGTCGGCATCGGGCGCAAAGGCTACCTTGGCAGAGCTGGTGCGCCTGAGTTTCGTGACAAGGCTGCGGTGTGGGATCCTGCTCGGCGACGGGCGAGGCTTGGGCGCACTACGACGGCGTGGGCAGTTGCAGCCAGACGGGCCCAGGACCTCATGTCAGTCCAGACCGCCGTCGCGAACAGGATCGCTCAGGTGAGCGACAACCCCACAGAAGCCAAGCTCAAACAGCACATCCACGCCATCGGGCGGCTCATGCATGAGGCGACGGTCTACCAGCGTCGGTTCCAGAAGCAGCAGCACCTACTTCGGCGGCTCGATTTGGAGGCACAGGCTTGCTTCCAGGCTGGCATACACCACTTTGGTGACCCCGAGTTCCATAGGCAAGCACAGCGCATCATTAGTGAAAGCAGTGCACGTACGGCCATTGCTGAGGCGCGTTGCACCCAGGCCTGGCTGGACTGGGCCAAGAGCAGTTTCGACGGTGGTGCGGGGCGAGCGCATCGGTTTACGAAGGAGCGCAGCCCAGTTGAAGTACCTCCCACTCATGACACGGGACAGCCCCATCTACTTGCGGATCGGGAGCTCCAGCAGTGGACAAGGATCTGGCAGCATCATGGACTAAGTGAGCCTGAGCGGCCGCCCGATGCGCAGAGTTGGCCTTTGCTGGAGCCACCCACTGTTGATGAACTAAGAAAGGTGTTCATGACGTTCCCTGAGAGGTCTGCTGTTGGCCAGACAGGCCTACACCCGCGACAGCTCATGCATTTGTCCGACCCAGCTGTGTTAGCTCTATCGCTCATGTTCACAGCTTGCGAGGACAAGCTGGGCTGGCCACCTCAGAGGCGAGTCACGCTCCTGGTCCGCCTGCCCAAGCCTGATGGAGGCACCCGCCTTATTGGACTGCTCAATTCGATCATCAGAATATGGAGCAGAATGATAAGGCCCATCTCAGCAGCTTGGACAGCATCGCAACGCAGCTCGCACTCTTGGGGCACAGGACAAGGTCGGAGCTCGTCAGCGTCAGCGTTCTCCGCCAGTCTGGGCAATGAGATCGCAGAAGCGCTCAGCTTCAATACGGTGACACTCATGATTGATTTGTGGAAGTTCTTTGAATTGGCGTCGCCACACATCCTTCTTCGTGAAGCCGCAGTGGTAGGATATTCGCCCAGATTAACGTGGATGCTAATTCAATGCTACAGCCAGCTCAGGACGCTCAGAGCGCATGGGAGTGAATCTTCCTTGTTCACTTCGCACCAAGGTATTGTTGCAGGCTGTTCGCATGCTACCACGGTTTTGGACATTCTCATGTATCGCTCAATGAGAAGGCTGTCAGCCCTGTGCCCGACGGTATCGCCGCGATAGCTTGTGGATGATCTCTCACTACGTTGGGCAGGTCAGGCGAGAAACTGCGCTGTTGAGGTGGCCGAGGCCTCGGACGTGGCCATGGAGGCCCTCGAAGATTTGAAGCTCCCCGTGCAGATCAAGAAGCTTGGTCTTGTGGCTTCAGATGCGCACACGACGAAGGTCGTGAGTCAGGTGGCGAAACAACGGAGTATCCAACCCAAGAAGTGGATGCGCAATATTGGGCACGAGCTCTCTTCAGGACGACCTCAACGATGTCAAGAGGCCGCCAGATTCGCTGGACTTTATCGACGAGTACGGAAGCTGCACATACTGAAGAGAGCCGTGGGTTGCCGCCGCATGGTCAGGATCCAGGCAGCAGGCCTGACGCCTGCGGTGCTGCATGGTGCTGCTGTTGTTGGAGTCGCCGAACGCATCCTTCGCCCAGTTCGAACTTTAGCTGGCATCCTTGCAGGTGTTAAGCCAGGAGCGTCGCTCACCATGGGGCTGCTGATGCAGCCAAATGCGAAGTACGACCCGATTTTCAAGGCCACGACCGAAGTGCTGTTCCTCTTCGCCACATGGATGTGGGAGGCCAGAGTACCGTTGCACGAGCTGCAGGTGGCCTGGCAGTGCATGCGCGTTCAGATGTCCCGAGCGGAGAGCTGGGCCAAGGTCAAAGGGCCTCTTGTGGCAGTCTGGATGTCGCTCCGAAGAATTGGATGGTCCATGAAGTCAGCCCATGAGATCGTCACCGGCTCCAACACATTCTTCTCGCTCCTCCAAGTCGCGCCGAGGGACTTTCGTGACCTTTTGGAGCAAGGGATCCACCGCTGGCAGCTCAGGAAGATCCAGCAGCACATCCCAGAGCTCCAGGACGAGCAGATTTGGCTCAAAGGTCTACGTGCATGCGTGGCAGGATCGAGAGCGGTGCGGCGGTCTGCGGACCTCGGCGCCCTGCAGTGCCTGTGGACAGGCGCCATGTGGCCGCGTGAGAAGAAATGGAGGTTCGGATATGTCAAAGAGCCTGACTGCCTTGCCTGTGGCGCACCACGAGAGACGCTTGGTCACAGATGGTATGACTGTCCGAAGTTGCTTGAGCTTCCCACTGTGAACGCCAACACCGATCCCGAGCTTCGGGAGTCCCCTGAGAGCAAGCGCCTGCTCAAGACGCGTGAGAGACTGCGTAAGGCGGCCATGGACACCCTCGGCGTTCCTGAGTTTGATAACGTTGCCTACGATTACGCGTTGCCGCTGCTCCCGCCTAGCTCTGAGAGGCCCGACAGAACTCCCGAGCAATGGTTTGAGTGGGGGGACCCCGCCATCCCTTGGGCTGGAACAGTGTACACGGATGAGGCTGGCCAGGGCCTTGAGTTTTCGGAGGTGGCTAGGTGTGCGTGGGCGGTTGTGCAGTTGGACCCTTCAGGCCGCCCTTCCAAGGCCCGTTTTGGGAGCCTGCCAGGGATTCAGTCGGTGCCCCGAGCGGCGAGGTACGCAGCTCTGCAAGCCGTCAAAACTTCTCCGAAGGTAGTGCGGATAGTGTCTGACCATCTCTCCCTCGTCCAGGAAGGTCAGAGATGGTGTGAGCGTGAGGCTACGGGCCATGCTCGCCATGCTGAAATTTGGAGAGCTCTCCGACGCGAGGTCGAGCGGCAGGCCAGGCCCCCGCCCAGCTTCGCCTGGGCCCCTTCTCACAAGTCGCTGAACGGAGTGGGGGCGCATGCTTGGCTTGGCAATGCGTGGGCGGATTTCTTTGCTTCTGTTGCGCTGCATGAGGTCAGTCATAGCCCGAGTTTTCACGCAACCTTAGGTGTGCGGCTCTCAGAAGCCATCGCAAACGCTAAGTACGTTTCCTGGGCTGGTGCGCAGATTTTAGTGGCGGAGTTTTGGAGCCCTACCCTGCCTGACCCTCGGGCTTCCAGGCCCCCCCCCCTGCGCCTCCGAGAGTTACCCTGAATCCGCACCAGCTCATACAATGCCGTAGAGGAGTGCGTTGCCTGAATTGCAACCTCTCGGCGTTCGCCACGGAGACTCGGCGTGCGATTGAGTGTCGACCTTGTCGCCCCACGCTTTTGAAGCGGCAGCGTGCTGGAGCCCTCTTGCAAGCCGAGGGAATCGCCAGCCCTGCCCCGACCCCCTCCTCTAGTGCCGTGGCTGCCGCGCTGACAGCAGTTGCTGTTGTCTGTGGTGCTGCGAGGCGCGGTGATAGCTGCGAGGCCAGCAGATCCCCGCGAAGCAAGCCTCAACTGGGGGAGGGTGGGTCGCCCCAGTCGTCGTCGGAGGGGGATGGGAAGGGTGTTTCGCGCGAGGCCACAGTGGCCCGTCTCCTGGCTGCTGCTCGAGGCCCTGAGAGCGGCAGGACCAGCAGTGGGAGCGTGGAGCGAGGCGCAGCGCGGAGCGCGTGCGCGCACTCCCCCCCCGCCACTGCCACCCCGCCGCTGGCCGCGGGTGCGGCGGCTGCAGCTGCCGAGGCCCCTCCCCCGAGGGGCCAGGCCGCCCGCGCGCCTGCCGCGGCCGCCGCTATCGCTGGGGATAGGGGCGGGCCGTGCGCGGGGGAGGGGTGCGAGGAGGACCTTTCGAGGGTTGCGAATCGTGGGCCAGGAGCTGGCCTTTCACCCGTCTTTGAGAATGGGCATGAGCTCCTGACTCGTCCGCCCTATGTGTATTGCAGGAGGTGCGTTGGGGTTGCTAAGAAGCAAAGTCGCCTCTTGTCGCAGCCTTGCGCTGGCACTGTTCCTGCCCTGCATTTATGCAAGACTCCCGCGGAGCGGGAACGAGCGAGGCGACGGGACAACCTTGCGGCTGGGCCCCACCCCTCAGGGAAGCGCTTGGGCTAGGGTCGGGGCCGCTCGCAGGGGTCCCTCGTGTCGCCTTCTGTGCTCGCGCGGGCCCCTTTTGCCTTGCTTTCGGCGGTCCGGGGACTGCCTCTGGCTCTCTTGACTCCTAGAGCCTCGAGAGCCCCTAGGCCCTAGCGGCCTTCTGTGCAGGGCTGTGTTCGTTTCACTTGTGGTTCGGACGCTGCCCCTCGGTGGTCGACGCACACGCACACGCGCACGCACACACACACACACACACACACACACACACACACACACACACACACACACACACACACACACACACACACACACACACACACACACACACACACACACACACACACACACACACACACACACACACACACACACACACACACACACACACACACACACACACACACACACACACACACACACACACACACACACACACACACACACACACACACACACACATACACACACGTGCACAGGCCACGCGCAGCACCTGACCAAAGCGAGCGCAGGCGACCACTAACCATCAGCTACCAGGCAACCGTCAGGGCACGCAGTGGATCCCATCGATTGCACCACATTCGCACACATGCGCGTTTGGTGCAACACCATGCGCGCGTTTCCCGCTGTTGTCCGGGAGAGGTTTCTGAAAATGGGCCGTCGTGAAATCGCTCCCGAAGGGTTTTCGAATGGACCAAAGACGCCCCAAAAGACACCCCGGAAAGCCCTTTGAGCGCCCAAGAGCGCTCCAAGAGGACCCCGAGGGACCCCCAAGAGCGCTCCAGGAGGCACCCAGACAGCTCAGGGGAACCCCAGGACGGCCCAAGACGGGCCAAGAGGGCCCCAAGAGACTCCCTGGAACGCCCAGGAGGCCCCGAAATGGCCCAAGATGGCGCCGAGACGGCCCCAGATGGCGCCGAGACGGCCCAAGAAATGTCCGAAAGGACCCTGCGACGCGCCCAGGCAACCTAAGAAGACCCCAGAAGCCCGCAAGAGGACCCAAGAGGCCCCCAAGACGACCCCAACGGGCCCCAAGACAACCCCGTGCGGCGCCAAGAGCCCGCAGGGTAGCCCGATAGGGTCACCAGGACCCTCTCCTGATGCAACGTCCTTCCCCGATTGCCTCTTACTGTCCTCCGTCGTCGTCGTCGTCGTCGTCGTCGTCGTCGTCATTGTCCTCCGCATTCCTCCTCCTCGCCCTTGTGCTCCTCTTATCCACGTCGTCTCCGTCATCGCCTTCTCGTCGCCCTCTCCTTCCTTTTCTTCGTCTTCTCACAATAAGCCCGTTGGACTAAAGCGGCGCTTCCCGTTCTTGTCCGACCAGGTCGACGGATGCGCGAGGCACCCACGCTGGCGCAGTTTGGAACAATTGCCGTTTCGCTCGAGACATCCTAAAAACAAGTCCCGCAAGAGGACTCCGAGTCTACATTCTCTTGGCATCCGTACCAGAGCGTTTCCAAACGACCACAAAGAGCCACCAGCGGCCTCTCGGAGGACCCCCCACGGGAAGCGCCCCCGACGTGGACCGATTGTGGGTGGTACACGCGTGCTTCTCAATTCGCGGAAAGCCCCAAGACGGCCCCAGATGGCGCCGAGACGGTCCCCCAAAAAACCAAAGAACCCCACCCCACGACGCGCCCAGGCAGCCCACGAAGACGCCAGAAGCCCACAAGAGGATCCAAGAGGCCCCCAAGCAGCCCCAAACAAACCCCAAGACAACCCCGCGCTGCGCCAGGAGCCCCCCAGGTAGCCTGATACGTCCTTCTCCAATTGCCTCTTAGCGTCCTCCGTTGTCGTCGACGTCATCGTCTTCCGCATTCCTCCTCGTACTCGCCCGCGTTCTCTTCGCCCTCGTTCGTGTGTTTCTTTTCGTTCTCGTTGTCCTCATTCTCCTCGCTATCCTCACGTTCTCCACGTCGTCCTCGTCATCGCCTTATCATCGTCCTCGCAATCCTTTTCTTTTTCTTTTTCGCCCAGAGCCCGTTGGACTAAAGCGGCGCTTCCCGTTCTTGTCAAATCAGTGTTCTGCCGTTTCGAGCCCAAAACGGTCCGAGAGGCCTCCAAGACGGCGACAGATCACCCCAAGCACCTCCCATACGGCAGAGGGGATACCCACGAGGGCCCCAAGACGGCCCAAGAGCGTTCCAAGACAGCTTAAGAAGCTTTCGAGATGCCCAAGAGAGCCTCCAGAGCCCTCCCAAACGGGCCCCGAGAGGCACACATCAGTGATTCCCCGTGTTTTTTTTATGGTGTCGCCAGTTCGAGCTTCCGACGTCCCAAGGCGGCCCAAGAGGGCTCCCCAAGATTGCCCGCCCCAAGATCGCCAAGGAGGCCCGCAGGAGGGCCCCGAGACGGCCCAAGAGGGCCCCAGGACGGCCCAGGAGGCGCCCACGACGGCCCAGGACGGCCCCGAGACGGCCCCCCGCAGCCATTGTGGTCCAGGCCAGCCCGCGCCCAGCCAGAGCGACTGGCCCACCGCGGCCCTGGGCGCGCCGCCACACGCCGCGCCGCGGGCGCCGTCGCCGAGGCGGGGTGCGCCACCGAGCAGGGGCTGCCAGGCCGGCACGCGCGGCCTCCCGCGGGCGCTGCGGGGCGCGAGTGCCCCGAGCAGTTCACCATCCGGCTGCACAAGGGCGCCGGCGACGCGATCGGCGCGAGCCTCGGGGACGTGCCGACGGGCGCGGTGCTGTACTGCGCCGAGGACAGGGCAGCGAAGAGTGACAGAAACATAACAACTCGGAGGTCCGCGCGGATTTCTCGGATCGGCGCCAGGGCCCCCCGGCGGCGCCTCCCGCGCCGCCCCTGGCGCGCTCCGCGCGCCAGGGAGGGGGTCCAGCGCCGATCCGAGAAATCCGCGCGGACCTCCGAGTTTTTCCCGGCGGAGTTGGGTGAAATTCCGTGCCCGCCGGTCATTGACTGACTGACTGATTGATTGACTGATTGACTGACGGATTGATTGACTGAGCGTCAGGAGGGCACCTGGAACAACACATTTCAAACCGCCCTCGGGCGCGCAACCGCAACTGAGTGACACATTTCGACCCGTCCGCGGGCGCGCAACCGCAACCGCAACTGGGCGACACATTTCGACCCGCCCGCGGGCGCACAACCGCAACTGGTCGACACATTTCAACCCGCCCGCGGGCGCGCAACCGCAACCGCAACTGGGCGACACATTTTAACACGCCCGCGGGCACGCAACCGCAATTGGGCGACACATTTCAATTCGCCCACGGGCGCGCAACCGCAACCGCAACTACGCCGCACATTTCGACCCGCCCGTGGGCGCGCAAGCGCAACTGGGCGACACATTTCAATCCACCCGCGGGCGCGCAACCGCAACTGGGCGACACATTTCAACACGCCCGCGGGCGCGCAATCGCAACCGCAACTGGACGACACATTTCGACCCGCCCG
Organism: Prorocentrum cordatum; assembly: GCA_963575745.1. NCBI lineage: Eukaryota > Dinophyceae > Prorocentrales > Prorocentraceae > Prorocentrum > Prorocentrum cordatum. The sequence goes on from CAUYUJ010003313.1 coordinate 413,101, forward strand.
CGGGCGCGCAACTGCAACCGCTACTGGGCGACACATTTCGACCCGCCCGCGGGCGCGCAACCGCAACCGCACCTGGGCGACACATTTCAACCCGCCCGCGGGCGCGCAAGCGCAACTGGGCGACATAATTCAATTTGCCCGCGGGCGCGCAACCGCAACCGCAACTGGGGGCCACATTTCAACCAACCGCAATTGGGCGAGACATTTCAATCCGCCCGCGGGCGCGCAACCGCAACCCAAATTGGGCGACACATTTTCACCCGCCCGCGGGCACGCAACCGCAATTGGGCGACACATTTCAAACCGCCCGCGGGCGCGCAACCGCAACCGCACCTGGGCGACACATTTCAACCGCCCGCGGGCGCGCAACCGCAAGTGGGCGACACATTTCAACCCGCCCGCGGGCGCGCAACCGCAACCGCAACTGGGCGACACATGTCGACCCGCCCGCGGGCGCGCAACTGCAACCGCTACTGGGCGACACATTTCAACCCGTCCGCGGGTGCGCTGCCACAACTTCGCGACACAGTTCGACCCGCCCGCGGGCGCGCAACCGCAACCGCAACTGGGCGACACATTTCAACCCGCCCGCGTGCGCGCAACCGCAACCGCAACTGGGCGACACATTTCAAACCTCCCGCGGGCGCACAACCGCAACCCATATTGGGCGACACATTTCAACCCGCTCGCGGGCGCGCAACCGCAACCGCACCGCTCACCTGCCGTCCTCCTCCAGGGGATCTGAGGCGGAGGAAGGGTGGGAGGGAGGGGGGGGGAAGGAGGGAGGCGGGAATGAGGAGGAAGTAGGAGGGGAGGGAGATGAGACGAGGGAGGGTAGAGAGCTCACAATGATTGGGGGCGGACAACTTCTGCCCCCCCCCCTTTCCACGCAAGTGGATCTGAACAAGGCGCCGCACTCTGGATTCCTTATCCAAGGCCTCCACGGTCTGCTAGCGGGATGGGTGGGTTAACCGCCCCCGACGGGGGGGGAGGAGGCTTTGACAGAAACGGTCCGTTGCACCGCCTAGTTTGAAGATTGGAGGGCGATGCCGCGGGGATCGGTTGCGCGTTCACCCGCGCACACGCTGCCCGCGGATGTGGGTGCATCGGCGCCGTTTGATTCATGCAGCCTGCCGCGTCTTATTCATGATCTGGTGCAGGGGCTGGTGGAGGAGGAGGGGGGGAGGACGAGGAGGAGGAGGCAACGGAGGAGGAGGAGGAGGAGCAGCAGGACGAGGAGGAGGAGGAACAGGACGAAGAGGAGGAGGAAGACCAGGATGACCAGGAGGAGGAGGAGGAGGGCGATGGGGAGGGGGATGCAAGGGTGATGCTGCTCGAAAAGGCGCACGAGCAGGTGTTTGTTGCGGAGGGCGGGGGAGGATGAGCTGGTGTACGTCGAAGAGGACATGGGCGTGGACGTGGATGTCATCCTCGCGGCTTCCGGGCGTGACCCGCGATTTCTGGCCGGGACATTGCAGCGGGGAGTCCCCGTTCCACGCTGCTGCCTTTGATTCTGTTTATGCCACTTTTTGTTTCCCTAGAGGAGGGCGGCCTCCTCGACAGGTGGAACAAGGAGAACCCCGAGGCGGCCGTGCAGCCTGGCTTCATCATCGAGCAGGTGAACGGGGTTCGCGGGTATTGGGGCTTGCTGGAGGAGTTACGCGGCCCGGGGCCCCTTCACGTGAGGGTCAACACGGTGCCCCCGCCGTCGGCGGGCCCCAACTGGTTCGAGGATATCGCGACCATGGCGAAACAAATCGAGCAAGACAGGAGCCCATTCATGGTCCGGCTGCAATCGGAGGCCTAGCAAAACGAGACGGTGTTCAAATCCCTCCACGAAGTGGTCGCATGCGAGGCTGGGTTCGACCAGTGCTCCATTTGCCTCGGGGACGTCGGCCCCAACGAGGTGCTCACCGAACTTCCTTGCAAGCACGCCTTCCATCCGCTGTGCGCTGCGCGCTGGTTCGTGCAGAGCTCCGCGCAGAGCGGTCCGAAGAAAAACAGCTGCCCGCTCTGCTGCCGCAAGTTGGTCGGCACGCGCGACGGCGTCGTGGCCGTCGACGTGGGGACTCTTCAGAAGCGGGGTTGACGCAATATCTTCGCAGTTTTTGGGCGCGGTCCGACGTGCCTGGCAGTGCTGGCGCCCGCGGCCAAGTTTCCTTGCGGTTCGGGGAAGCAAGCCACCATACATATACATTTTTGGAGCGGCGGAGCTCCGACGTTTTGCCTTGCACAGTGTTCCAGTATCTTTCGAGTGGTGGAGAGGTATCCGAACACGCGCAGTGCTGTGGTCTTGAATTCGATTTCTTGTGCCACCGTGCGCCGATTAAGCGTAGCATGATGGGCCCTAGGCGACATGCCAGACATGGTTTTAGAGTCACCTTTGGGCCCAGGCTCGCTGGCTGCGATCGAACGTGCATTTTTCGTTTTGTTTGTTCCCCCGTTGTCTTTGGAGCGTGCCCTGGCAGGCGTGCTGTTTTCCTGACCGTTCCCTGGAGCGGCCTTGACACTGGAGTGATACTGACCATGTTCTCGAAGAATATGTTTTTGTCCAGGGTTTCTGTTTCAATTTCTTTGTGCCCGAGTTGACCTCCGTTGCCTCAGTGTTAAAGCCGGGGCTTCTCTGAGTGGACTGCGTATCGTTGGCCTTGACGAAAGACAGCCCCAAGACGGCCCCAAGAAGAGCCAAAGAAGGACACACGAATCGACAATTTGAGCTTTCCGCCCCAAGAGACTCGCAGGAGGCCCCAAGAGGCCTAAGAGAGGTTCCAAAACGGTCCCAAACTAGCACCCAAGAGGCCCGGAGGAGGCCCCAAGAGGCTCCCAAACGCCCTCCTATACGAGGTTTGTATTATTTCAGGTTTTTGTTTCTACTCGCTCGTTGTCCTTCTGCTCCCCTCGATGCCCTACGCTGTCATCCTCGTCATCCGCCGCCTTTGCACTTTTCATCGCCATCATCCCTTTCCTTTTCTCCCCCTGCGAGCCCAATCGACAACGTCGGCGCTTCCCGTCCCTGTCCGACCATCTTGTGGTAGGCCTCTCAGACTGCCTGGACGGTCGGTCTCTGCTCGAAGGGCAGGGACAGCGACAGGGGGGGAGGTGCCCATTCTCGGTTTCGAGCCCGCTCCAGCGGCTACCGTAGTCGCGTGGCCCAAGCAAGCTTCACGCACGATCTCTTCCACCGTCTGCTCGATATCTCTGCTGGCGGCGCGCGCCGTTCCGCAAGTCCTCATCACGACCACCAACATTGCTGTGTTTGGGTGGCGTGTTCGTCGGTTCCCGGCGTTTTGCCAGTGTCCTGGCATCGCTCGGACGTGTGGATTTTCCTTTCGGCGAGGACCATCGAGGAGCATTCTTGACCATTTGGCGAAAAAACCAAGCACGAAACCGACAACAAAACAGGGAATGGACGTCCGAGCGATGGCCCGGTGTCGCTGTATGCCTTCCGGCGGCTGCGCCTCCTCGCCGAGGGCGTTCGGAAGGTGCCCTGCTCGCCCCGCACGGCCACCAGAGAGCCCGGGCCTGGCCCGAGAACCAGTGGCAGCGCAAAGGAGGGGATAGGCTCGGGGGGGACGCATCGACCCCCAATCGCCCATGGATCGCCGACTGGGGCCCGGTGGCCCGTTCCGCCCAGGATCGCCCAGTTTCGCTACCGGGGGCGTGTCGCCAACCTGTCGGCGAACAGGCTCTTGCTGGCGGTCTGTTACCAGCCTCGAACGTTTGCCTATCCCTAAGATTGACACGCCAAAAGGGGATGACAATCTTAGGGATTCGCCCTCAAAAAATAAGGGAATCCATAAGATTGGCATCGTGATGAGGAGGTGCCCAGCATAGGGATAGGGATATGTTCCAGGCTGGTAAGTCTGAGGTGGCCCAGCACCCGTTCTGACCAGGGACACACCCACCCACACACCCACCCACACCCACCCACACACCCACCCACACACCCACCCACACACCCACCCACACACCCACCCACACACCCACCCACACACCCACCCACACAACCACCCACACACCCACCCACACACCCACCCACACAACCACCCACACACCCACCCACACACCCACCCCCCCCCCCCCCCCCCCCCCCCCCCCCCCCCCCCCCCCCCCCCCCCCACACACACACCACACACACACACCCACACACACCACCCACACACACACACCACACACACACCACCCACACACACACCCCACACACACACACACACACACCACACACACACACCACACACACACACACCCCACACACTCACCCCCCACACACACACACACCCCACACACACACACACACACACCCCACACACACACCCCACGACAGCCTCACGGTCCCCCCAGCAGACGCGCCGCGCAGTTATCCCTCGCAATACGTTGGAGCAAAGGGTACAACGATAGCCGCCCGAGGCACTGCGCTATACTCTAGTACAGCATGAGCAGCTCACAGTGTATGCCATATCTCAGCCTGTATAATCAGGCTACTCTGCAGAGCGAAACTATGCCAGCTCACCTTTGGCTTCGAGAAGCCACGTTTTTTCTCTTCATAGCATCAGTAACTGCCTAGTCTGGTCCGACACAGACGGCAGTCTTTTTGTAAGGTTGCGGCTACATTCAGCACCAACCCTTTGGCGCTTGAGCGCCACGTGTTCCCACGCACCAGTGCCTAGATCGCCCCACAAAAAAAGGCGGTGTGCCGTTCGCGCCAAGGCGCGTCAGGCTGCAATGCTGGCTTGCAGGCGACGTCCGCCTGCTGTCAACCCAGTGAATTGACTGCATCATTTTTTCAAGAGCTGGTCGCGGAAAAAAAGAAAACAGCGGAATGATTCAGCACGCCAGGCACCCCTCTGATAAATCAACAGGGGGCGGCGGAAAACGCTTATGTGGCCGAGAGTCGGGCCAGAGCTCGGCCAAGCTATCGGGCCAGTTGTTCCCCGAGTCGGTTTGGAAAAACTTCGGGGAACGCGTGGGGGGCAAGACGTGGGGGAGGGAGAGGATCAGGACAAAGGAGGAGGAGGAGGATGCCTCTTGGGCGCCTTCTGGGGCAATCCTGGGGCTTCCTGGGGGCTTGCTGGGGGCCTCTTGGAGGCCTCTTCGGGGCCTCCTTGGGCCTGCTGGGGGCCTTTGGTCTTGGGGGTCTCTTTGGCAGTCTTAGGGCGTTCCTGGCTTGTCTGACGCCGTCGGACGCCGTCATGGGGGCCTGTCTGGGTCGTCTTGGGGCCATCTTGGGGCATTTCAGGGCTGTCTTCGAGGCCATCTTGGGCGCCTTGGACGCCTCTTGGGTCGTCTTGGGGCCCTCTTGGGGCCGTCTTCTGAGCTTTTTGAGCCGTCATGGGGCGATCTTGGAGGCCTCGTGGGCGATCTTGGGGCGATTTTGGGGCCTCTTGGGCCGTCTTGAGCCGTTTGGACTTCTTGCACGCGGAGGAGGAGGAGGAGGAGGAGGAGGAGGAGGAGGAGGAGGAGGAGGAGGAGGAAGAGGAGGAGGAGGAGGAGGAGGGAGGGGGGGGGAGAGAGGAGGGGTCCAGGGCCCAGACACCCACTCCAAATGTCGCAGTCAAAGGGAGGGGGCCACAACCCTCCCAGGCGAGGAGGTTCAGACTCCCCACCCTCGGACCAGCCACGAGACGGCGGCCTTGTGCCCAGACCCCCTCTGTGGAACCCTCTAGGGCAGCTCCAATCAGCCCCCCCATCCTCCTCCTCCTCCTCCTCCTCCTCCTCCTCCTCCTCCTCCTCCTCCTCGTCCCTCCTCCTCCGTCTCCTCGTCCTCGTCCTCCTCTCCTCCTCCTCCTCCTCCTCCTCCTCCTCCTCCTCCTCCTCCCCCTGCCCCTCCCCCTCCTCCCCCTCCTCCTCCTCCTTTTCCTACTCCTCCTCCTGACCCAAATCAAGCCGCCCCCCTCTTGTTGTGGAATCCAGAGCACCCTCTCAGAACTGCCAAGAGTTCCTCTTTCCGATCTTGGCGATGTCCCATGGTTTCCGGTCCGGGGCTGTTTCGGGCTCGGGGGACCATCAGATAGCAAGCTGGGATGACATGACCTTCGGGGAGCTGGTAGGGGGAAATGAGGCCTCGGGTTGAGAACACACATCGCTGTATGCCTGGGGTCACGTCGTAGCGAAACCACTACGGCAAATACTTGGTCGTGCTCGTCCTCTGGGACCCCCAGGCCGTTCAAAAACTACTCGGCATGAAGAGCTGGTCCTGTAGGGACGGGGTCCAGAGCTCCGTGGCCCTGCTTGCCATCGCTCGGACCTCCATTCCCCGTGTTTTCTTTGCCTTCGTGCGAGTTATTTGTTTGGCGAGATGATCCAGGATGCTCCTCGATGGCCCTCGCCGAGATAGAGCTGCACACGTCCGAGCGATGCCAAGGGTCCTGTAGGGGCGAGGTCGAGGGCTCCGAGGCACAGAGGCTCGAATATAAGCACAATCATATATCGAAATCTATGCTTATAGTGTCTATGTACATACATATTGGTAGATCACCTTGGTATCGTTCTAGCGTTGAGCGGAGTTCGATCAGGATGGCCGTTGCATCCGTGAGGATGATCCTTATTCTTCTTTTCCTTACCCGTTTGGGCTCAAGGCTCTGAGCGCGCTTTCCGGCGCGCGGCGGATGACATCGGAGTTGCTGGTCACAGCTGTCGCCGGTATTTCACAGGCGACATACGGTTGGCTGTTGCGGTGCCCGCTGGTGCCGAGCTGCCCGACCTTCTCGTGCCCGGCGATCCCTCCCTGTCCTAATCATTCTGCATTGCCCTGACTTGCAGTGCCCGGCGTGCCACGCGACCCAGTGTCCGCAGGCGCCGTCGTGTCCAGCCTGTGAGGCGGGAGAAGAGTGCTCGCGTGACGTGGTGTTGTGCAGCTGGTGAGTGCCTTTCGTGGCCGGCCTGCTGACGGGCGTCGTAATCGTGAGCCTAGCTTGGGTATTCGGCCTGCTGGTGCGGCTCTGTGTGACGAGGAGCTCGTCGGCGCCGCTGGACTCCAAGGATGGCGTCTCGGGAGGAGAAGGACGTGGCCTGGGTGAAGTACGGCGTCCGAGGTGCGCCCTTGTGGCACCAAAGGTTGATCTTGGCGCGCCTGCGGTGCTATCAGGGGGAGTACGTCGTGCTGACGCCGGACGGGGACGTGTACATCGAGGATTTGCAGCCCTACCGGAACCCGGACATAGTGGCGGTGGCGTGGGAGACGGTGCCGGGGCGCGTGCCGATTGAGATCGGCGACGAGAACACCTACAACTTCGGAGCCTTCCCCCAGGGACGGCAATGGGAAAGGTTGCTGGACGAGGCCGACCGCGTGGCCAACGCGGAGGAGCGTCGCCGCGGCCCAGCGGTGCACCCACCTGGCGGAGCCGGCGGCGGGGACCTCGGCGCCGGGCCCGTGCCGAGCCCGATCGTCGACGCGGGCGCGGCGGGGGAGGTCCGAGGGACTCTCACCCCGAGGGAGCGCGACCACGAGGTGCACGCGCCCGTCGCGCCCGAGGGCCGCTGGGTGATCGCCGTGGCCAACGGGTCCCTGGGGTTCGCCGTCGGCGACGAGGTGGCGATGTCGTCGGACGCCCTGGTCTCGCCCGACGGGCGCATGGGGCTGGTGCCAGCCCCCCGCTCGGCCGACTGGGTCTTCGTGGAGCGCCTGCGCGCGGACGAGTCGCCGGCGGACTACGCTGCCGCGAAGGCTTCTTCGGCTTCGAGCTCGGACGCCCGCGTGCTGGGTGCGCAGTACAACAGCCAGGGGGTCAGGCAACGGTTGTGGCGCGAGGTGTCGGTGAAGGTGCAGCAGGTCGAGTTCAAGGACTGGCCCATGCCAGGGCCGCGAACGGTGCTCTGGTGCGTACAGTTCGTGGGCCGCCGAGGCGGGGGTCCCATGGGCCACCACCGCTGGTGGGTCGCCCACCTGAAGCTGTCCAACACGGACTTCGGGGTTCAAGAGCATGAGCACGGGATGCGAGCCTTCCAGTTCTTCGGGGAGTACGACCAGATAGACCTTTCGAATCTGGTTGGGCTCGAAGTGATCTTGAGGCGATGCCAGGTGACAGAGTTTCACTACGAGAAGAAGAACAAGGGCAGCAAGGCGAACGAGCAGGCGCAGGGGGTGACCCGCGACGAGGCGGCCTACTTCTCTGGCTCACACCGCTTGGGCGGGGAGGCGATGATTTGCCCCGAGCTGGTGGAGTGGGTTTCGAAGGAGATTGGCCGAGACGTCGAGGTTACCAAGCAGATGAGAAAGGCGCGGGAGGAAGCCAAACTCTCGCGCAAGGATGGCGCATGATGAGCCGAGGCCAGAGGGCGACCCCACCCTGCTGGCCTTCACACAAGCGGGGGAGCACGATCGAGAAGGTCGTGCGAGTTTTGTGGCCCAGCGCGACGCTCTTCCCCTGGCTGTTCAGGAGCGCGTTCGACGCGATGAGGGCTGGGAGTCTCTGTCGCGTTCCGTACGGCGACGCGTGGAGGCCAGAGAGCATCGGTTCGACTGGGAGTCCGACGTGGCACGGGCGCTCAACGAGCTCGGCGGCTACCAGGACACTCCCGCCAGTGAGCCTGTCGGTGGTTGCACCGACGGGGCCTCGCCGGCGCAATTCAGGCCTCTTGGGCACGACCTCGGGCTGTCGCACGTTCGTGAGTGCGTTGCCCGGTGGGGTAAGCCTCCCGCCGACCTCACCTGCTGGGGAGCCTTTCGAGAGCTCCAGGCGTCCCACAGCTATCAGGGGTCCCCTGTCTCTGTGGCCCCTCTGAACCTTGACCTTCCCAGCCTTCCTTCTGCTGGGGCGCCCCAGGACCTGGAGGGTCTCGTCGAGAATGGCCGCGATGAAGTTCGGAAGTTCGTTGAAGACTACCTCTTGCCAAAGGATCAGGCGGGCGAGCGTTTGAGCTCAAACGGGGTCCCTAAGCGCCCCTACCTCGATCCTCTCCTCCACCGTCCTCGTGAATATGAGCGTGTCATCCGGGCTCTTGCTCAACGTGGGATGCTTGAATTCGGTTTAGAAGCAAAAGAGCAGTGTGGCCTCTTTTCGGTCTGGAAGAAAAACAGGACCCAGCGTTTAATCATTGACGCCCGTAGGTCTAACTGTTGGTTTAAGGATCCGCCGAAAACTCGTCTTGCCTCGGGGGATTCTTTTTCACGTTTGTTTGCCGCGGCCGATCTGGCCCTTGAGTTGGGTCAAACCGACGTCCAGGATGTTTTTTACCAAATGGCCCTGCCCGAGCCCCTCAGGCCCTACTTTGGTATCGGGAAGGTTCGGGCGGGACGCGTAGGTGTCACCTGTACTGTAGAAGGGGGCCTCTGTAGGGCCCAACGCGTGGATCTTCCCAAGGCTGAAGGTGCTGGCGATGGGTTGGACGCATGCCCTCAACTGGTGTCAGAGAGTTCTGGAAGCTGCGTGTGATCGGGTCCCGGGCCTCAACAACGACTCCCGCGTCCAGGACCACCGTGCCCCCCCTGATCTACGACCAGTTGCACACGCAGCGTATGTTGACAACTTCGTGGCCTTCTCCCAGTCTGCAGGAAAAGCTCGGTCGGCGGCCGAAGGAGTTGCGAGCGAGCTCGAGCGTGTAGGTCTGCGAGCTCATCCTGTTGAGGCAGGGCCAGGAGGCGAAGCTCTTGGCTGGATGTTTTCGAGTGATCGCCCCCTGGTGATTGGAAAAGGGAGAAGGGTGTGGCGTCTTCGTCTTGCACTTCAACACGCTTCGCGTCTGCGCTACCTGGGCGGGAAGCAGGTCGAGGTTCTTGTGGGCCACTGCACTCATCTGTTTCTTCTTCATCGGGAGCTCCAGTCGGGAAGTACGCAAGCAGTTCTGCGCAGCACACGCCCACCCACACACCCACCCACACACGCACCCACACACGCACCCACACACCCACCCACACACCCACCCACACACCCACACACCCACCCACACACCCACCCACACACCCACCCACACACCCACCCACACACCCACCCACGGGAGGAGGTCCGAGGTTCTGGAAGCCGGAAGGTTCTTGTTAGCCTCTGTCGGTACCCGGAGATGGCTTTTCGGCCTCCGGGAGCTTCAAACACTGATCCAGGGTGACAACTGTCACCAAGCGGACCGCGTGAGGGGCATGGGGCTGGATTTCGAAGGGATGTTGCCATCATCCCTCACGTCTTAACCGAATTTTTCGGACCCCAACATGTTCAGATTCCACAGCCGCTTCCAAGTCTTCTGCAGCACAACGTTCGAGACGCCGTTCCGTGTATGCGACGTAGAACGGCAGCTCTTACGCCCTTTCGTCAGCCATGGTCCCAGATGGCAGCCGCGCCGCCCGCGCGAACGGAGCACACGCATGTACGAATACGAGAACATGCAAATCCGATTGGTCCCAAAACCGATAACTTTTGAAACAACGGTGACCCACGCAGAAATAACATAATATGATCCATCGAATGTTCCGGACAAGGAGCCCGCATGCATCAAACAAAATATTGGGCCGCCACAGAGGAAACAAATCATGTTTTCGGATGGAAGTTGTCCACTCAATTTGCATGGCATGTCGCGCGCCTCCCCCACCATCTGTCACCATTTCAAAGAGTGCTGGGCCGAAAAGGCGTGCAAGCGATTCCCGACTTGCGCGAGATCCAAGGTTCCTTTCGGGCCTCGCCCCCCCCCTGCCCCACTCACAAAAAGTAGCCTCGCCAGGAGTCTAAAACAAGTTTGCTTCAAACGGGTCCCTAAACACAGGGTCCCGTCTTTGGGAGCGGCCCTGGGTTCCACGACCCGTTCTCTCCTCACTACCAATCTCGCTCGGGACCCGAATGCCAATGAAGGAGGAAGAGCTGGGCCCAGCCAAAGGGGGGAATGATAAGTGCGTGTGTGTGTGATCGTGGACCCCCGTGCCCTCCCCGCCCCTTGCCCCTCCCTCCCCCCTCCCCCTCCCCGCGCTTTTGTCGTTCGTCTGTCGTCTGTCGTTCTTCGTCGTCGTGTCGTCCGTCGCTCCGCACTCTTGCCACAGGGCTCCTTACCGCAGGTGGGAAAAAGTGTTCGATTGTGGACCCCCGCGTTGAATGCACGCGTCCCGCGCTCGCGCCGAATAGCGCCGGAAAAAACGGCAAAGGCGATTGAACATTGGGTGAGTGGTTATGGGGGGGCCACGAATGTGGGGTGAAGCAAGCAGCCTGCTCGGCACATTTCAGGGGCCCTTCCAGGGGCGTTTGGCTGTTTGAACGCTTTGGGACACATTCGGCGCGGCGACGGCGTCAGCGGTTCATTGCGCAGTGGAAGCTACGCTTATGTCGGGCGTGTCCCCCTACATGGGGCTTTTCGACGGAAAATAGAAAATACCCCCAAAATGCACCAAACACGTCCACAAATACCCCTCAAAATAGTCCCCAGACTATTTTTTTTTTTTTTTTTTTTTTTTTTTATTATCATTTTTGGGGTTTTTCTTGTTTTTCGTCGAAAAGCCCATTGCAGGGGGCAGGCCCGATTTACAGCTGCGCGCGCGGAGAACTGGGACAGCGTCCGGCCACGAGGGCAATCGTCAGCTCCCGAGGTGTGGCGCTGCCACGCCCGGGCGTCACGTGCGCCTGGCCGCCGCGCCCCCAGGGCGATGCATCGCTGGGCCCCGTCGAAGACATGTCTGAGCCACGTCTGTACCCACCAGGGCTCCTCCTCCTCCTCCTCCTCCTCCTCCTCCTCCTCCTCCTCCTCCTCCTCCTCCTCCTCCTCCTCCTCCTCCTCCTCCTCCCCCTCCTCCTCTCTCCTCCTCCCTCCTCTCTCCTCTCTCTCCTCCTCCTCCTCCTCCTCCTCCTCCTCCTCCTCCTCCTCTTCCTCCTCCTCCTCCTGCTCCTCCTCCCTCCTCGGCCGCGGGGCGCCCTGTTCTCGGGCCGGACGAAAGGGGGGGGATAGGGCAAGGGGTAGAGACGTCAAGATCGAGGGCAAAAGGGGGGTACACTTTTCGTCGGGAGGACGTCGTGCCGACGCCTCCCGACGGCTGGTTTGGTTGGTTCGTGCTTCACCTTTCCGCCTTTCTCTTCTTCTTCCTACACCCTGCCGACAACACAAACTTGTGAATTTTGCATGGGGAATCTTATAAACATATGAATGATTGATTAGTTTTTTGTTTTTTCTTTTTTTATATTTTATAGTTGCATAACACATCGATTTTTGAGTCGTAAAATACACAGCACATCAAGTTTCGAGTCGCGAAATTACACAGCACATCAAGGTATGAGTCGTAATTTTCCATTTTTTGTATACAAATTATGATATATCTGTTTATGCCTACTACAAAACATATGATATACATTTCCAACTTTTATTGCAACATACCTACGTAGCACATCAACGTTTGAGCTGCAATATTACAGAGCACATCCGTTTTTGAGTCGTAACATCTGAGTTTGTATCAACAATCGGACACGTACTTCCTTTTAACAAATCAGATGTTTGATCCATATTTTCATACGTACGAATGCCACATGTGAGTGTAAGTTAATGCAGCATAGCGATATATATACATACATACATACATACATACATACATACATATATACATACATACATACATATATATATATATATATACATTGCAGCGTTTATTATAACAGAACTATATTACAACTTTCCACCCTCTCCATCCCCCTCCTCCTTCCATACCCTCCTCCTTGGGTGACTGGGGATGTTGCCCGCGGCGCGTCGTCAGATCCTTCGGAATTCCGTTCGTCGTCGCCGCCACCGTCGTCGTCATCGTCGCCGTCGCCGTCGTCGAGGTCGACACGACGTCGTCGTCGGAGCGTCGGAGTCGTCGTCGTCGCCGTCGTGAGTCGTCGGGTAGTCGTCGCCGTCGTTGCCGCCATCGGGCCATCGGGGCCATCGCTGTCGCCGCGTAGTCGCCGCCGCCGCCGCCGCCGTGTGGTCGACGCAGCGGCGGCCCAAAAGAATTCAGTCAGAGTGGCTGCACGCCTTTTTCCCGCGCTCAGCGGCGGGGGCGCCTCCCTCGATGTGTTCGGCGAGCCCGTCGTAGACGGGCCGCCGGCGCTGGCGGCGCAGGGCGCCGCAGCGGACGCGCCGCACGAGGCGCGCCCGCCCGATGACGAGGAGGGTAGGAGGGTAGGAGGGTAGGAGCATGACGAGGGTTGGGTAGGAGGGCAGGAGGATGACGAGGAGGGCACGAGGGTTCGACGAGGACGGCGAGACGACGATGAATCCGATCAGTACGGAACTTACGACGACGGACGACGACGACGATGCCGACGACGACAGACGACGACGACGGACAGATGCTGACGGTGACGACGTCGACGACCGACGACGACGACTCGACGACGACAATGTGCCGATTTCAGCTCGCAGCTCGCTGCGCCGCCCCCGGGCCGCCCCCGTCCGACGGCCCGTCCGCCGCCAGTGGCTCCTGCCGGGCGGGCTCCTGCCGGCGGCTGGCATGGCCGTGCACGTCGAGTGCGAGTGGGCCCCCTCCGAGCGGGCCGTTTTCCATTGTTTCATATTTTGGAAAGGAACCGCCCTCCATCCGCCGTCGCCGCGGCTTGGTCTTCGCGCATATTGTGCGGATCGTGGACTTGGTGGGTTTGGGGGGAGGGGAGCCGCGCAAGCGCGTATTAGGGTGGCGCGGTGGCGGCGGAGGGCTGCTCGCTGCCATTCGGTTTCCCGCAATTCGGGCGACCGACGACTCGAGCGCCGACGCTCTGGGGGGGGGTCGGCGCTCGGGCGCTCGGGCGGCCGTGGAGGCGGTGCTGACGGCGTCCACGGATGAGACGGCGCGGCCCTGGCCCGCTTCCTGGCGCCGCTTCCCAGGGCCCCAGGGGCCCGGGCATGGAAAAGAAAACGACCCCCCTCCATCCGGGCCCCATCCCGCCTCGCGTCCGCGAGGGGCCCACCAGGGATGATGCGGATGAGGATTGCGGGCGAGGGGTCCTCGGGCCTCAGCGGGAGGGGGGGGGGGGGGGGCAAAGGGGCAGCGAGGGGCAGAGCGAGGGGGGGGGGGAAGGGGGGCAACCACGCGACTCCCGGAAGGACCCAATTGCCAAATTGCCCAAGGCCCCTCTTCCCCATTCTCTCTGCTCCTCTCCTCCTCCTGCCCCTCCGCCGCCCGCTGCCTCGTCGCCCTTGCCCGGATTCTCGGGCCCCGGCTGTCGACCCCCGTCGGGGGGGGCGAGGGGCCTCCCGACGGAGGGCCCTCGCAGATGAGTCATCGTGCGGCGCCCCCCGACGGTCCGACGGTCTCCCCTGTTGCCGGTGGCCCATGGCCCGTGACCCGCCGTCGTCGTCACCGTCCGTCGGCGTCGCTGCCTCAGCCTCAGCCGCCTGCAGTTCGAAGGTCCGGCGTTTCGGCTGTGCTCCTTCTCAGCCCGAGCGGGCGACCCCCCCGCCTCGGACTCAGGCGTCGACGCGGCGTCGACGCTCGCCGCGATGGCAGCATCCGGGCCGTCGACGACGATTCGCGTCCAGCTCCAGCTTCGCGTGACCATCACTGGAGATGGAGTCGCGGTGGGCGGCGGCGGCGACGACCAGCGCGCCCCGGGGGCCGCCGTGTTCCAGCATGCGGTTCATGTGCCAGCTGCTGGTGCTTGTGGTGGTGGTGGCGCTGCGGCCGCAGTCCCTGCGGGCGCTGCTGCAGCTCCGGGTGGCGCCGCGGCCGCGCTCCCGCTCCAACCCCCGGCACTTGCTGTCGCTGGGCAGCCTCCTGTCGCTGCGCAGCCTGGGCAGCCTGGGCCGCCTCCACCGGCGCCAGCGGGGCATGCCTTGGAGGCGCCCGAGGGGTCTGAGGCCAACGACTTCGGTTGGCCAGCCACTGCGCCGTGGATCGCACCGCACTTCCGCCGGATCCTGCCCCTCGCGGCTGGCGCGCTCGGGTGCCGCCACAGCCGCGCGATGGCCCGCAATCGCAGCGTTGACATCTGCACCGTGTGCGGCGGCTTCTCTGAGCGTGTATGTTCCAGGAAGCTCTGCGCGCCCTGCTCAGGGATCCGCAGTGATTACTATGGCAGGCGCAACCTTCTTCACATGCGCGTCGGCCAGCACCCCAAAACCAACCGCGATTTTGCGTGCTAGCGCGGTGGGGGTGCGCCGTGGGCCGCGCGCC
Source organism: Prorocentrum cordatum (assembly GCA_963575745.1). NCBI lineage: Eukaryota > Dinophyceae > Prorocentrales > Prorocentraceae > Prorocentrum > Prorocentrum cordatum. The sequence goes on from CAUYUJ010003313.1 coordinate 428,147, forward strand.
GCGCGTTGCTGGGTTGGGTGGATGAGGGGGGGGAAGGGGGGGGGAGATGGGGCGATATGATCAGATCATTGAGATGTTGACGACGACCGTGACGACGACGACGCGACGACGACCCGACCCGACTCCTCGAGGCCGCCCTCGCCCGCCAGGCCGCCGACGATTCCGACGTCACCCGCGCCGCGCCTTTGTCAGCAGCGGCGGCCAGTGCCACAGTGCCGGGCCAGCCTTCTGTGTCGCCGCCCGTGTTGCCGCGCTCTGCGTCGCCTGCACAGCCAGCGCCGGCCGCGCCGGCAGCGGCGGCTGCGCCCGTTGCGGAGGTGGCCGAGGCGGCGGCCGCCGCAGCCGCCCTCGATGATGATGTCAGGGCCCTACCAGGTGAAGGCAGCGCAACCGATGTTGAGTCGCCACCGCGCGCTTGCCGCGCCGACGCCGACGCCGACGACGCCGATGCCGCGGGCGCGAGTGCAGCCGCGCACGCCCCGGCGGCGGCGGCGGTGGCACCGCCGCCCGAGGCGAAGTCACCATCATACGTGCCGATGCGGTCGCACGACGCAGCTGCGCCGCCCGACGACGCCGATGACGACGGACCCCCGCCTGAGCAGCCGCGCTCAGTGCCAGACGCGCAGGCAGCTGTGGCAGCTGCAGAACATGCCGCGACCATTGCGCGGCTCAGACAGTTCCTTGGGGGCCGTCCGCTGGTGCACGCTGCGCAGGCTGAGCCCGGCGCGCAGGCAGCTGGAGCAGCTAGGCAGCTCAGACAATTCCAGCAGCCGCCCAACCTGGCCATCGTGGGGCTGCCTGGCGAGGCTGAGGATGATGACGATCAGGTTCGCCGCGGCGCAGCCGAGCTGGGGGGCAACGGTGGCGCGATGGAGAAGATGCTCGCCGACGCGCCCCGTCGTCGCCGCGACCGCGACCGCGACCGCCCTCGGACTCGCACTCGTCGTCGCCGACCTGAGGGTGGCCGACTGGCGGAGGCGGTGGCGCCTGAGTCAGCAGCTGATCCTACAGCGGCCGCCGTGGCGGCGCCTGAGCCCGGGCAGCCTGGGCAGCATGATCACCCAGCGGCCGCGGAGGCGGCGGGGGCAGATGCAGAGCCGCCGCAGCCGTCAGCGGAGGCAGCTGAGGCTGAGGCTGCAGCCAAGGAAGCCGCAGATGCGGAGGCGCAGGGCGCGGCGGCATCTGACGCTTGGAATAGGCGGTGCCAGAGGAGGCGGCATGCAACGTCGCTGGCGTCCGCCGCGGCCTCGGGGACGGCGACGCCGCCGCTCCCGCCGCCGCAGCCTCCTCCGCCTCCGCCTCCGCCAGTGGTGGCGCAGCTGCTCGCGCGTCGCCGTCTCCTCGCACAGTCGCAACGAGGAATGCAGTCGGTGACAGCGCGCCGGCCGCAGCCGCAGGATGCTACCGACACCGACATCGCACTGTTGTCGGGCTCGACGATTTAGCGCTTTGCTGGCGGCGACGAGCCAGCTGCGCCTGCTCCTGCTGTCAGCCCTGAGGCAGCCTACGCCAACTATAGCCGAGGCAACATCAATATATGCCGCAGCTTGCAATATTCATACGAGTGGCCGTCCGACTTCGTGGCAGGCCTCACCGACGAGGAGGTCGACGAGCTTGCCGAGTCGTTGGGCCGTGACACATCGAGTTCAGTTTTCTCAGGGATTGGTACTCCCGAGGTCGCAGCCACACAGGCGCACCGTGCATTGCAGACGCGCCCGGGCCCTGATCGCCTGATCCGGCGCCCAAAGCAGTTGTGCGCCATCGAGTGGGACCCCGACTGCCAGACGGAGCTGGACCTGATCCTTCAGGACACTGGTGGGGTGTGATAACTAGACTCTAGGGACTGTAGGTATCAGGTATGGTATATTTAATCTTTCCATTACTTCATAGTATGTGTGAGACTGTGTGACTCTGACTTAACTCCTCATAATGTATACACCTGTTCCATTCCACGTAGCATTCCGTTATCGCACCTCTTCTAAGGCCTCTGCTGTGTCATAGGTCACATATCCCAATACACCCGTATCTTCTGCGCCTCCCCCCGCCCGCTCAGCAGGAGTCGGATGGCTGCCTGTTCGGCGACATATCGCAGTTCTTCGTCCCGGGCTTGCAGACGGCCGTGGCGGACCTGCGGCTCTGCCCCGATCGCGCGTGCCAGGTGCTATCTTACTCCTCAGTCGCCAGTCGCTCTCTGTCGCTCTCCCCCCCGTCCTCCCTCAGTTGCCAGTCGCCACGTCCACCCCCCTTCTTTCTCCTCCTCAGGACTCTTCCTCCTCCATTGGGTCCATTGGGGCCTCCATGCCCCTGGTCCCTGCCGCTCTCAAGCCTCCATCCATCCCGCGCGAGACGAGACAAGAGGCGGCAATCGACTATGATATTAGGAGGAGCATGACGGATTTGAATGATTTGAGTCATGCGCCGCGATCTGTGAACATTGATTCCTGCGGGTGCTCGGTCCCAGCATTAAGGAGGGTCGCTCGGTCACTCGCCGGGGGCATTGCCTACGCCACGGTCGCTCCTGCAACCTGCAGCTCGCCGCGGCACCACCTGGCTGGCACCAGCTGCAAGGGGGCCTCAGCCCAGGGCCGCCGCGAGCAGGAGCGCCACAATAGCATCGTGGACACCCTTGCGTGGATCGCGCTGCGGCGGCTGATCCAGGAGCCTGAGGTCAGCCAGGAAAACGTCGAGCACTTCCCAACCGAGCTCTTATCCGAGTACGTTGGTGGTTTATATTTCATATATTAAGTCATTCTCGACCCGCGGATGCACGGCTGGCCGTGCGTCCGTGCTCGGAAATGGACAATGTTGAGGCATCGCGCGAAGACGATGGCGATAATTCACCCGCTATCGCAGTTCCTTTGGCGATTCCACCGCGCGTGCAGCTACGCGTGGAGAGATGACTGGCTCATGCACCGCTACCATGACGACGCCACCGTCGGTGCGATCACGCAGCGCCCGCCAGTCATCCTCGATGAATTTGCAAGGTGACCTGCAGTGGGCTCAGCGCCGCGCCTTGTCAGCTGGGGGGGGGGTCAATCACGCCGTCCCCACCGTCCGCCGGTTGTTGAGGGCCTGAGGGGGATTTGAGGATATCGCTGAGGCTGTGATCATACGAGGATGAGGATATTATGAGGATTACTGAGAGGGTGGTGGCGGTGATGACCCGGCGACGATTCGGAGGGAGAGGGCGGGGGGTGGGATTGCGAATGCAGCGAGGGACGACGGATGCGGTGGCGACGGCGGGTGGACGATGACAATGATGAGTGTGCGAGGATGAGGATTCGGATGGGCCGCGAGTCGAAATGCGAACGACGATTTACGCCGTCGGGCCGTCGGCCGCCCGTAGGTCCAAGGCGCACGCGGAGGAGATGTTGACCCCGACCTCGCCCGACGCGTGGCACCGCTCGCTCGCTGCGTGGGAGACTGACAACCTTGCGGTGCACATGAAGTCGTACCCGTTGGGGGCGTGGCAGATCAACCAGGAGCGGGCTTGGGGCGAACCTTGTACCTTTGAGCCTCTACACCCGAGACTTCCCTTTGAATGCAGGGCGTGCTTGAGGTGGAAAACAATCGAAGTAGGTTAAAAGTAGCTCCCGAAGTAGGTGGGCGAAGTAGGTCCGCAATGCGCGTGGCAACAGGGGTCGGCGAGGGTAGCTCCGCGGGATAGGATTGCGACCCCGACTGCCGCAAGTAGCTTTCAAGGGAAAGGATTGCGAAAATAATTTCCCAAAGTAGCTGTCGAAGGAAGGTTCTCGGGAACACATTATCATAACTTACTTCGCGGGAAAGGGCCATTAAACGCATATTCCAAAGAAGCCCCCCGGGGAAACGCTGAAATTCCGCTGGCAGGGCGCGGTCTCTGCAGGCCAACCTGCCGAGGAAATAGTGAGGCGCGCTGACCTGGGCTTTCTTGGACCCTCTGGGGCTTATGCTGAGGTCTCCAAAGCCATAGGAAAGTCATGGGCGACAGTGCCATTGCCCAAATCATGTGTTCCCCGCGTGCTTTGGACAGATTCCAGCTTCGCGGAGGTGCCCTTGGGAGCCCCCGCGGCCACTTGGGGCGGTCTTGGGGCGGTTTTGGGTCTTCTTGGGTCACGCGGGGTACAACGTTGATTCATCTTGGGCAATATTGAGGGGTCTCGTCGACCACGTTGCACTCTGCGAGGTCATGTTGGCTCCATATTGGGCCGTCTTGGACGCTCCAGCGCCCCGACGCCCCGCCAGCGCAGACCCAGGAGGGAGGTGGGGTGGGGGGGGGGCACATCCCTCCCCGAAGGTGGAGAAGGGGAGCTTAAAAAGGAAGCGGTCTAAACCACCGCCGCCCCGAGGGCTGGGGGGGCTACGTTTCCCCGATGGTCTGGCGATGGTTGCTAGTGCGAGTCTGCCGCCATATGTGGCTCAAACGTTAATCGCGGGAGTCCTTTGATTTTGATGTGGGAAGACAGTTGCGCCCCAGAGTCCGATGCTGGCAGTCTTTCACCGCCGGAGTACCTTGCAGATGTCCTGGGCGAGGGCGGCGCCGACGCCTCTGATGCCGCGGGCAGTGCTGACGTGGAAGACGAGCCCTTGATCACGACGGATATCCCGCTGCCCAGCGACAGGCCGCGCCGAGGCAGAGTCAAACAGGCTATTGTCTTGGTGGACCAGAGGTTGGCCGTATATCAGTCGGAGGGCGGCTTGCCCCCCCTGCAGGAGGCGCCCGCCTCAGTCGGTGATGTGCCCGCCCAGCTAGCGGCTGCATCAACGCATTCGGGACGCGTCGACCTCCATATTGGTTCGCATGAGAGTTTTTGTCTGCCGTCTCCAGTTCACATTGCGGTGGCGAGAGCTCTCCAGGACAGCCTCGTGTCCCGCCCGACAGACGTGGACGCCGACGTGCTTGCGTTTTGCAGGCAGCTGTACGGCGACACCAGTTACGCCACGCAGACGTCGGAGTGCCGCGAGACAAACCTCAATCACAAGACAGTTAGTACTGCCAGGGAACGCACTGCGGCGATATATTGGTCGCTGGCAACGTGGGAGAAATTCCGCATCGATTCCATCTTTGCGAGAGTGCCTGCCTGCAGCCAGATCCAGTCCGCCGAATTTCAGAGGTACGACGAGACGTCGATGCCTCTCAGGACGAGGCACAACTTCCAGGTCAACATGGACGCACTATCGAAGCTCAAGACCTTAGTCGCGTCTGGTGTAGTAACGAAACAGCTGTCCTCCTATGTCAAAGTCAAGCCGTCTACAGGCACGGCGAAGATATTTCAGACGGAGCAGACCGTCGGCCACGCTCTGGAGCTGAACGGCGAGATCTTCTTCTTCCTTGCGAGCATCCCCAGCCCGTTGCTGCTATTGGAAAACACTTCTGCGACTGTAACGAAGGAGGCGATTTATAGGGCGATGGTTACAAGTATTAGTTTCAACCAGATGGAGCACCCGTGCAGGTGGTCCTGTTCAGACAGAGCTGGCTCCAACTTGTTAGCAGAGTGGTCGATCGATCAATCGAGGAGCGGGCGCGGGTGGGCCGCGGCCCATTTGGATTGTGAGTTTCACGCGGTGGGCGCAATCTTCAATGATTCCATTTTTAAGGTGGGCAGGGAGGCCGTGACGGGCACGCTGTATTCAGCCTTAGCCGTGCAATTCAGCAAAGACATGGACATTTTCCGGCAATGCTTGTACGATGAGATCGCGGGCACCTTGGATATCAAACTCGGCAGGCCCAGCGCCGAAGCGCTCCGTTATCGTGGTTTGATGTTCGATGTCTTTTTCACCAGGAAAGACCCGACGTCCAAGGCGTTGTTGTCGTGTTTGCCGAACGGTGATTGGCGCAACACCCGTCGGGTGGAGTACTGGGTCGATGCCAGAGACGAAAGCGTAGTTGACACGATCGACAAATCGGTTGTGGCGCATGTGTTCGCCTGCGGATTGTTGCGAGCATTTGTGCCGTCTGCGTTCAAGGTGTACAGTTCTCATCATTTTGTCGGCTTCGACGTCGCCTTGGACCAGCAGGCGGGCCTCGACGCTTGCCATGGTCTGATGCGGAGGGCGACGCGGCGCTTCCTGTCCAAGTTTGGCAAGCGAAAGCCCGCGTCGGGCCTGGCTGGCGTCGCCCATCCTGGGGGCGACGACGCCCAGCCGATTCCCCCGCTGGCAAATGGAGTGCCCGACGCGGCGCCAGACGCGCCAGAGCGCCCTGGCGACGATCGGACTTGCATCGATTGGGAGGCTGAGAACTCGAAGCGGCGAGACAAGATGAAAGACCATTGGGAATCGGATCCTTTCTGGATTCTGGCTGCCATGCGAATTGTCATGGTCCCTCTCTGCTCGCTGCAGTCCAACAAATTGTGGGTGGGGTCGGAAGATTTCGAAGTCCACCAGATGGCCAAATTAGCGGAGTCCATCAATTGCGGCGAGGAGCCCAGGCGTGCATACCGCGCCGAGCTTGCCGCCGACAATGTGTTAGAGGGCGCCTGCTTTGAGGACATCGGCGACCTCTACGTCAGTGAGGTTTGGGGCGTGGCCATGCGGCCGCACGAGGCAGCCATGACCGTGCGCGGCAGGGCTTTGGTTTTCAAGATGCTCTCTTGCGCAGGGTGCTGCGTGGAGGAGCAACTGGCCCACCCGCATCGGTCAGGGTATCCCTGGAAGACAGTGCGCCTCTTCAGACACCCCGAGGAAGCATGCGAGATACTCCGAGATGCGAAAGTTGATTGCAAGCGTGATCGCATGGACGGATGGACCAAGAGCCTAGTTCAGCAGTTCAAGGACCCCGATGGGTTATCTTCATTGCGGTGCAGAGCAGCCATCCTGCAGTTCATGATCATGGTGCACGCGTGCATAACGGCCATAGAAAACCTCCACGCGCACGTCAGGAGGAGCATCAAGGCGCTCTCGTGCCAAACGTGGTTGCGTGGGTTCGGCAGCGTTCAATCGCAGTGGATCCTCAGATCAGCTCAGCATTTGGCTCGCTGGCTATCCATTTGCACCCGAGCGGGCCAGAAGATGTCGGCCGCGCAGGGGGGGCGCTTGTACGCCAAAAAGATTCGCCGAGTCCACGGGGGGAAGCAGCGGATGCCCGTGCGCAAGGATCGGTGCTGCGGGGGCGCTTGGAGGGCATACGTTCGGAAGATGTTGTGGGGCAAGAAGATCAGGAAGCCTCTCAAGGCGCTGGGCCGGCAGCTGGCCTTGTCCTACAGGCAGCTGTCAGCGGCGGAGATGGGGCCCCTCAGGGAGATCGGACGCGCGGCAACCAGAGCCCGACCGCCCTCGGCGACAGCCTCTTCGTTCGGCCCACGCGGGGGAGACGTGGGGCGGGCGAAGGCGGCTGCGGTTCATCAGTCATTGGTGGCGTCCCACAATATGGCCGAGGCATATTTGTCCATGCAGGGCTCGTCGGAGACAGGCGCGGGCCTCTTCCAGGACATCTTCCCGACCGTGATGGTGAATCGAACCAGGCAGCGGATCAAGCGACAGCTGGAGGCCATGTCAGAGAATAGACGACGCGACGTGCTCGAGGCGTTCGCTGGCGGACGCGGAGCCGACGTTGTGCGAGCTTGGAGCGCTGCCTTTCCAGATGTCCCCGTTGTCCCAGTGCCTTGCGAGTTGGGCCATTGCGTGCAACTCGATTTCGCCAGGGCGTCTCTGTCCAACGCAGTGCCGTCGCTGGCAGCCCGCATGCAATCGCCAGGGGGCGATCACGGTTTGGTCGAGAGACTCGACGCGGCGTACCAGCGCATGATGCGCCCCGTCATGGAGGAGGACTGCCACCCCGTTGAGAAATGCGCCACGAAGGACAGGGGCGCCTGCAGGCGAGCTGGCGAATGCATATGTACTGGAGGTCCTGGCAGACAGAAGTTCTCCATGAGGACCAGGTTCCTGCGAGCGTGCCTGGGCCCCCAGGTCAGACCTGGTTCCAGCGGCCGAGGCCTCCTGACGTCGGGCGACATGGTCGTCGTCTTACATAGCGGGCCAGTCGACGCGCCGCTCGACGCCGTCGTCCCCGACCAGGTGCAGCCGGGCGACCTGGTCTTCCACGTCGGGCGCGTCCGCTTGTCGCCTTTCTGCACGACCTGGCAGGGCTTGGACCTCGCTGGCCCTCCTGCAGGGGAGCCGCAGCCTGGCAGCGGCAGGGTCTACGTCCAGGCTTGTGGGGTGCACCAGAAATCAACGTAGTAGTCATGCGGGCACCACTGCGTGCAAGGCTTCCGCCTTTCCGCGGGCCCCTGGCGGGGAGGCTCCGAGGTGGTGCATGGGCCTTTGCGTCGGGGGGATCTGAGGAGAGGAGGGGTGCTCGGGGCCGTCAGGGGGGCGAGCTCCGTCAACTCGCGCCCGTTCGGGGCCGCGCTGGGGCTTCTGGGCGCATTCTGGGGGATCCCTGGCCCGTTCTAGCAGCGTCATGAGTCATGGGGCGTCCCAGGGGCGTCCGCGGGCCGACGAAGAGCGATCTCGGGCCGTCTTGGGCGTTGCCGCGGGCGTGTCTTGGAGGTCAGCCAGGGGCCACGGAATCAATCTCGCGGCCGTCGGGCCTCATACTTGCCTGGGGCACCCCGCGTCGTCAAATTCTAGAATGCTGTGCCCAGCGCGCAGTTGAGCACGCTCCCCTCGGGGAGTCTCGCGGGCGGCGCCCATGGGGGCAAGGCGGCGACGGCGTTGTCGAGTGCGACAGCGCGCAACTCCTGCATCTCAGACCCCCGACGAGAAAAACAATTAGCCGAAAGCCAAGGCTGGCTGCACTGCGGAAGCAGGGGCCCGCCCCGTCGGATGTTCAGTCGGACTTTCCATTTTCTGGGGTTCCCATCCACCCAGGACCATATCCAGCAACCTGCTCGGTTACGCCAAACACGGCCGCTTCGGAACATGACCCTACGCACACTGGTTTGAGACATCTAGCGGCCCAGCGACTTTGGCAATCGGCAATCACTGTTGATTCTCCCCGACTGGCTCCAGGGTACAATCCCTGTCACACAGCGTGTGGGGGCTACGTGTTTCAATTGTTTTCCGCAGGGAAACTGGGTGTCTCGTTGCCTTTCTCGGGGCCCTCTTGTCAAGCGGTCGGCGTTTTTTTGGGATGCCAGCATGAGCGCTTTGCTCTGGCGTTATGTTTGGGTCCTGGGCGCACTTGATCTACCAGGGATTGGCGTCGGGGCGCGGCGTTGCGATTTCGGGGCCCTTGGGTCCTTGGGTCCAGGCGCCAGCGCGTTCTTCAACGGTCCTGGTGTTCAATCGGACTTTAGCATGTATGGTGTTCTAGTGTTTTTTTCTTGTATTTTCTCGTATTCCAAATACATGTGTTTTTTTAACTCTCGAGTGAGTTCGCTATGGTGTAGGTCGGCCACGGGCCACTTCGAGTTCACGCGGCACGCCATAAAACATACGGGCGGCCCTAGGCACAAGCGTCTGACATACCTTGTAGCACGTAGCTCGCTACAGCGCAGGGGGGGGGACCAGGCACGCGAGCCCCACTTCGGTTCGAAACGCATTGTCGCTGGGGGCTCGCTTGACAGTGCAGTCCGTCGTTCTTTCGTGGCGTTGGACATCTTGACGATCGGGGTATCCCCAAATGCCCATTCATACTCGATGCCCCGACGCGGGGATTCGATCAGGAGAAATATGCAGTGGCACAAAGAGGGGGGGGCAGCGATCCAATATTGACCAAGGGTCAATTTGAGCACACCCTGGGGTAACTCAGATATGCTTCGCGTGGGTTTTCGACGAGGGGGTGCGAGAAAAAGAAGGGGGGACGAAAAAGGGGAGGAGGAGGGATACCATTATAATGGCGAGAGGGGAGGGAGGGGGGAGTGTCAAGTGGTGGATGGGGGGAATGAAAGTGGAGGATCAAGCGGTTTTATTTCGCGTTTGGTGACACCCCCTCGGGAGCAGGAAAAAGAGACGGATTACGAGGGCCAGGAGCAGGACTAGGAGGGCGAAGCGGGAGAAGGCGGAGGAGGAACATGAGCAGGAGTGGGGGCAAGAATGCGCCGTCAGCGACGGCGGCGGCGCCGTCGGCGACGACGGGAGTCAACCGGAAAGGCCCCTTGCGGACGTTTCGTTCTGGGAGGTCCTGGCCGGTGTTGTGGAGTTCTCCCGGGGCCACGTTGGGGGCGCATCGGGAGCTTGCGGTCCTTTGTTTGTGTCCTCTTCTGGTGCTCCTGGCGACCCCGCTTGCCGTCTCGGGGCCATCGCGGGAGCCGTCGGTTCTAACAACAACCAGGGTTTTTTCACCCGAGTTCCCCGACCGAAGTGCGAGAAGTCTCACCTTGAGACCCTGTTGGGGTGGCTTGGGGGCGCCATTGGGGGCCTTTAGGGCCGTCTTCGGGCGCGCCCCCCTCCTCCCACTCCTCCCTCCTGCACCGTCCTCCCTTTTCTTCCTCTGCCCTGTGCCCTCTTCCCTCCGAGGCCGGCCGAGGCCGCTCCTTCTCTTCCTCTGTCCTCCCCCCTCGGGGCTTTATTGCCTCCTCCCTCTCCCTCCCACCTCCCCTGTCCCCCCTCCCTCCCCTTCATCATCCCTACTCCTCGGACCGCTCTGTCCGATTCTCCGTCATTTTCCTCTCCTTCGATCCTCCACCTTCTTACTCCTCCGCTCGCCATCCGCTTCATTCCCCCCTCCCGCCATTCCCGCCCCCCCCTTGCTGGCGTAGCCCTTTTGGCACGAGACATGGCGAAGGGTTTGTTTTACACGGAGGCCCGAACGCCTCTTGGTGCACAGCTTAATGACCTCGGTTACGAGACACTTGCTTTCGCTGGGTTCAAGATGGCATGCACTCTGAATGGCTACAGTGGCGCAAGCGTGTTGCCCTTGCCATTCGTGCGCAACGCGCACGGCCTGGCGCGGAGAGCGGTGCCCGAGAAACCTGGGAAGGTCACCGTCCAGGCCTTCTGCAAAGACTTCTTCCCAATCATGGACGCGAGGGTTGTGTCCATGAAGGGCGAACCCATGTGGTGGGACACGCTCAAGCTCAATGTGCTGCCGTCCGCCCTCTCGTCCATGGATTGCGCGCTGCACCCCTTCGTGAAGAAGAGGGACGTGCAGTGTGGTGTGGCTGCGTTTGCTCTGAGCCGTCGAATGCTGAATGAGAGTGTTCATTTTGAAATGGCCCTTCGATTTTACAGAGATTCGAAGTTTAGCGTGAACCGGCAGTCTGATATTGAAAACCTGCCTGCCATAATGAGCGGCATGCTGAAGGCAGGCGTCGACGTTTCTCGATTGGCCAAAGCGATTGATTCCGCAATCGATGCTTGCGGAGTTCACCCCCGCACCGGCTACCTCACGCCAGCAATACAAACAGAGACAACAGGATTGCCAGCTAAAAAAGCAATTCGGGCGGCGACGTACTTGAGCGAAGTCGTCGCGCGGATGCAGGAGTTTAAGATAACGTCATATGCGTAATGCTTCGCAGCGGCACGTCCCGATGCGTGCGCTTCGCTTCGCCTGAGCATGTCGTTTCCTCGCGCTGCGCCCTCGCCAGCCCCTGGCGCTGGCAATGCGTTGGAAAACGAAAGCCCTCGCCGCGCTGCACAGGGGAAGCGCATGGAACACGAACGCGCCAATTGTCTGTGAGGCCAAAAATGCAAGTGGCAAATAGTTGTTTTCCGCGGCCCGTTTTCAGGTGACCCACCCCTGGTGGTTCACCTCTGCGGCGCGCGCTACACATGGGAATCGTGGAATCGTATGGAGCACGACTGCGCCAATTCCTCGTGAGGCCCAGAATGCAAGTGGAACCGTGTGTTTTTCACAGTTATTTTTCGGGTGACCCGCTCCCCTGTTGGTCACCTATGCGGAGCGCGCTACACAGGGGAATCGTAAGGAGTGCGAATGCATCATATCGCGCCGTGCCGAGTGTCGCGCTGTGCCGTCTGCGTGACCTTGCGAGCCCAGCGCCGCGCGCGCGCGGCTGCGGATGTTGCGCCGTGCCTGCGGCGCCGCGCACGTAGCGGCGTCGCGCGCCACGTCCCGTGCCTAGCGCTCCGCGTTCCCATCGCCGCGCGTTGCATTTGCGGTCCTGCGCGCCTAGGTGGCTCCGCCAGAAGCCCGGCGGTCTACGATGCCGCCTGTTTGCTGCCGCAGATTCTCAAACTTACGGACAGGAGTTTTCAGTACTATCAGATCTCGATGTTGTTGGACAGGATGCACCGGGCATCGGTCGGCTGGGAGAGGACGTGCGAGTTCAGCCCGCTCTGCGCAGGTCCGGGAATGGTCCCGCTGTGCCTGTTGTTTTCCCCTAACCCGCACATCAGCCGACACGTGGCGGACACAGTCGCTGTGGAGGCGGCTCTGAGCGACGACGACGACGACGCCCGCGACCAAGGGCCCGAACCCTCCTGCAAACGAGCTCGGACAACAGGAACGCACAGCGGGGTTCCAAAGACAGCCTTTTTCACGCAGTTGGACGGCATCAGGTTGACGGCGGGCGTCGGCGCCGCCGACCACCGCCACGCCTCGCAGCTTTGCCGCTATATGCTACAAATCATCATGCAATCCAGATTCCTAGTTGAACTCAGCAAGCTATGTGGTGTGGACTTGTCGTTTCTGATGGATTATCATGTCATGGAGTATGCCATATGTGAGGTCCGCCGTCTTTTGTGCAAACCAAAATTGCGCAGGTCCCTGCGGGAAAATTATGCGGATTGGGGTGTTTTTTTTTGAAAGCCACCGTAACCGCGTTTCGAGAATCCGGAACGCCCAGATCAGCTGGTACCGCGCGAAGTATCGGTTTTAATTATAGTTTACCGCCTGCGCCTTGCGTGAGATTGCCGTGCCTTGACCTTCACCGCAGCGAGAAAAACAAACATCATGTCCTTGTCCATCTCTTGGGGGGTAGTCCTTGTCAGGCCACGTGGGCATGGCAGACCGCAGGGGCCCAGCGGGCCACGGGATCCGGTCAGACCACAGGAGCCGTCCAGGCCACAGGACCACGGCAGACCACATCCCAAGCACATTTATCCCAGGAAGCCTTCCCACTCCCCTTCTCATATCACGTCCTCCATCTTCTCCTTCTCTTCTCCTTCCCTCCTCGCCACGGCGTTTGCCAGGCTTCGCGTTCCCCCCATTTTTCCCTGGGGGCCCCGCCTGAGCAGGTTGGGCATCGGAAAACGGTATTCTTCTTTACACAGTTCCGCGCCAGTCCTACCCCATCCAGGGACGCCCCGCCGGAGCGGACGGGGCAGCGGGATAACTGACCATTTTCCAAGTTCAGTGGCCCTCCAACACCGTCTTGGAAGCACCGCCAGAGTGGGCAGGGAATGGCGGTTCAAAGGTCGTTGCCGCGTTTCGTGCCCCTCCCCCCCCGCGCCTCCAGGGGGGGCCCGCCAGAGAGGGCAAGGTATCGGAACGCGGCATTGCGCAATGGACAAGGTCTCGCGCCCCTCCCACCCCGCCAGGAAGGCCCCGCCAGAGCGAGCACTTGATCCGAAAACAATATTGCTTGCAAGTTTTCTCGCCGCCCCCCCCTCCGCGCGCTTCCAGAGGCCGCGCCGGAGCGGGCGGGGTATCGGGAAACCGTGCCCTTTACCGAGTTCCGCGCCCGTTCCACGTTTCCAGGGAGGCCCCGCCAAAGCGGGCAGGAGATCGGATAACATGCGATTTGCAAGGTTTCGCGCCCGCCCGAGCCCTCCAGGGAGGCCCCGTCGTCGGCGTTGTGTGTCGTTGCTTTCGTGCTGAACGTTGAAGGCTTCATCGCAGTTCTTTTCTGAGTATGTGGGGTACGGGCTCATTGACGCGCAGCAGACGTGGTGGGGCAGCTGCTGGCGATTGGAGTCCAATGATCGCTCCATCACTGCATTCCGCCCAGACGTAGTCCCGATCGTCCGCGTCAGCCATGCCGCGAGGTTCTGGCCGCCAGCCCGGAAAGGCAAACGGGTGCAGGACGGGCCCGCAATAGAGGACATCGGTGAAGACATCTTGGACGGTGTCGACATCGACAACATCGGCGGCGACGTCGACGTCGGCGCGGCCATCGATGATATTGGTGGTGACATTGCCGCCGGTAGCGGCCTCCACGTCGACATGGGTGGCGACATCGACCCGGGTAGTGGCGACGTCATCGACCAGCTTGAGATGCTCGCTTTGTTCATGGAGCTGGAGGAGGAGCACAGCGTGCCCCCCTTCAATTGTATCCTTGTCGTCGTCGTCGTTTTCCTCCCGCCCTCCGTCTTTTGCTCCTCGTCTGACCCAGGAGCTACGCAGTGCTGTCGGTAGCGAGGGCCTCGGTGGCGCTGGCTCTGAGCCCCCCGCGCCGCCTCCGCCGCCGCCGCCTGCTGGCCCCGGGCGTCCTGGGCGAGGCCGCGGCGGTGGGGTCCCCCGCTACTGTCACTACAGTGTCGCTGGCTTGGACGGTAATCCGATCGGCTACATTTTGTTCAATGAGAATTCCAATACCTTCGATGCCCACTGCAGCCGGCACGGCAAAGATTGTGCGGTCAGCAAGTCTTGTCGGGCCTTCGAGGGCGACGCAGCTGGGTCCGGCAAAAGATTGGCTCAAGGGCGTCCTTTGGGATTCTTGGTAGCGTGGCTTCGCTATGGCACGAGCGACCTCTTCGGCGACGGCCCAGAGCATCGCAAACACCATTTCGACGCCCGTTTGAGGCGCGGGCCGCACGCTCTTTTGATGGACGGCGAGGGCCCGCTCAGACGCGGATCTCGCGCGTGGGTCCAGTCGAACCCGCACTTCGAACCACTGCGGAGGGCAGAGAGGAAGCAGAGACCAGGTGAGGCAGTCGAGCCACCTGGCCCGATCTAGTGCCACTGACAAACTGTTCGCCCTCATCATGACGTCACTTTCACTGGCCCATCATAAGTTATCTCATCCCCAGCGAGCCGTGTCTTACCTAACCCCTCCCCCTTTGGCGACGGAGCCCGATCGCGGGGGTTGACCCTCGGGCAGCACAGGGTTGCGCCACGCCCAGTAGCAGGGGCTCCGTTTGCAGTTTCGGCGGCCGAGGGGTCCGCCTTGGGGGGGGGGGACCACCCCCGGGGGACACCCGCTTTGCAGGGGCAACCTAAAAGTGCCTTCGGTTTCACCCCTTTGCGGGGGCACTTCGCAAAACAACGTTTTCGGCTCGACCCCCCCGGGGGCGACTTCCCGGAAAAGCTCCAGCAAAAGTGTGCTGATGTATCAAGGAACCGCGGCCCCAAAGTAGGTCACAAAGTAGGTTTGCGGAATTTTTTTTACAAAGTAGGTCCCAAAGAAGGTTTTTGGAATCCAAAAGTAGGTTTTGGGTACACAGAAGTAGGTTTCGGGGGCCCCAAAGTAGGTTTTGGGAGCCCGAAGATCGTTGTCGGGAGGCCCACAACTACTTGACACCTACGTACAACCTACTTCAAACCTACTTCAAACCTACTTCAAACCTACTTGAAACCTAGTTTAAACCTACTTCAAACCTACTTTAAACCTACTTCGAACCTACTTCAAACCTACTTCAAACCTACTTCAAGCCTACTTGAAACCTACTCCAAGCCTTCTTTTGGACGTGCGGGGGGTGCGGGATTGGAGGTAGGAGGGGGAGGGGGAGGAGGAGCAGGACGAGGAGGAGGAGGAGGAAGGCGAGGAGGAGGAGGGGGAGGAAGAGGAGGAGGAGGAGGAGGAGGAGGAGGAGGAGGAGGAGGAGGAGGAGGAGGAGGAGGGGGATGATGAGGAGGAGAAGGAGGAGGAAGAGGGACAGGTGGAGGAGGTGGATGAGGAGGACGACGAGGAGGAGGATCAGGAGTAGGACGGGGAGGACCAGGACGAGGATGAGGAGGGCCAGGAGTAGGATGTGGAGGGCGAGGACGAGGATTTGGAGGGTCGGGAGGATCAGCAGGAGGATGGATCGAGGATGGTGCGGAGGATGAGGGAGAGAAGGTAGGAGCACACGAATGGACAGAATGAGGAGGATCAGCAGGAGGGAGATGATGGCCGGGGGGGTCGGGGGGGGCGAGGTTGAGGAAATTGTTGATGCGGTTGATGAAGAAGAGAATGAGGAGGCCATGCTGGCTGGAGGACGCTGCGAAGCATGCTGAGGATTATGACGAGGGGCTGGGGTTACAGTGGCCAGGGGCGGGGCGAGCATGTCGATGATGAGGCGGAGCGAAAAGACGATCATGAGGAGCAGGAGGGGGTTCCAACTTGGATTCGCATGCCTACTGGGAGAGAGGCAGTGTGGGCTGAAGAGCGGGGGGGGTTCAAATGCGGTATGAGGGAACCGCGCCATAAATATTTTGTTGGAGGGGTACGTGGTGGAGGACAAGGGGGGGCACCCTATTCTAAACTCTTGCGGGCGACTTCGTCCCCAGTGGCCGACCCATCCACAGCTCTCGACCCCATCCCGAGGACTCGACCCCGTCCCCAGCTCTCGACCCCATCCCAAGTAGTGTAGGGTTGCGGAGGCTTCCGTTCCGATGGCGCCCCTGGCGTTCCGAGGTGCGGGGGTTCGTGTTTCCACTTTCGCACCCAAGGTTGCGCGTCGCTGGGAAGGGACGGTCGCCAGCTTTCGATCCCTGTCCCAGCTCTCGACCCCGTCCCCACCTTTCGACCCCGCCAAAAGACGCGACCCCATGCCCAGCTGTCGACCCCATCCCAGGCGGTGTCAGGGTACGTCGGGTCGGTTTCCTCCGGCGCCCCTCGCGCTCTGGGGTGCGGAGGCTCCTGTTCCTCTTGCGCCCCGCAAGCTTCGTTTCGCCATGTGACGCCATGGTCACTCAACCTCTTCTTCCTCGTCGTCTTCGTCGTCGTCGTCCTTCTTCCTTCTCTTCCTCCTGCTCCCCCTTCCCACTCCGCGTCCGTGCCTGTCTCGTGCCTTGAGTGTTGCTTGTATTTCTCGTGCCTTGGGTTCCCACGACATTACCTGCGCGATTACGTGCGCATTTGCAACATTTGTTGGGCACTCACGTAGGCCCGACGGGTCGCAGCTTCTTCAATCACATCGTTCACTCCGCTGCACCATGTTTTGGCGCTGTGGGCATTTGGTTATCCAGTGGCTCTCGCCCCATTCCGCCAAAGTGCGTGCGTCGTGTGTCAGAAGCCTCTTGGGTGCCTCTCGGTATCTTTTGGGATGCTACTCGGCGGGCTCGTTGGGGGCCCTCGGGGGTTTCATTGGAGATTTTTTTGGGGCCTCAACGACAGAGTTCGGTGGGTTAATGAGGGTATGCTGTGTGTCTCATGAGCCGTGTGGGGGGAGGCCTCCCGGGGGCCTCTCGGGCTGTTTGGGTTGTCTTTGGGCCCTCTCGGGCTCTTTTGGGGCCCTCTTGGGGATGTCCGTGCCGTCGCGGGGGCCGCTGGGGCTGTCAGTGAGCCGTCTTGAGACATATTGAGGTCACATCGGAAAAAGGCGATATCGCTGAATACCACCATGGCCACCACGCGGATTGTTCACGAGACCATGCCAGCAGCATTCTGGAGCTCCTACCGTTCTTGTCACCAGTAGCAACCATTCATAATGTCCGAGCCGTTACCGTGATATCCAGTGGATGCACTGCGAGTGCAGCACCGGAGTCCCGCGGGCCATGTGGCCGCGGGCCGTTTACGAATTTGTCGAGGCTTTGCGCCCCCCCACCAAGCCCATCCAAAAACAGTATCCAAGGCGATGAAAGGGCGGACGGATGAACGAGGAGAGAGAGGCCATCCATAACACCAGTCCTAGACGAGAATAGGCATGTACAAGAGTGGCCACCCCCATAACTTGTCATGCACGAGCGGCCCACATGGTTATCCCTTTGGGCACCTGGGGTCCCTCTTGGGGCCCGCCGGGGCCCCTCTCAGGGTTCTCTTGGGTCGAGGGTTTCCCCAGGCGGTTTCGGAAGGCCCCCAGAAGGCTCCGCGAAGGGCCCCCAAGCATTCACGAGCAGCGGCTTTGTCGTGACAGTCTTGGGGCCCTCTTGGAGACAGGTTGGGGCCCCCGTGGTGTCGTCTTGGGACGCTCTTGGGACTATCCGAGGGGCCGAAGAGAGCCCCGGGGCCGCCCCAAGACAACCCGATACGGGTCCAAGAGGCCCTCCCGTGTCGCCAAAGGCCCAACTCATAGAGTCGGAGCCCTTCCGGGAACCGTTGTGGTGCCCCTGTGGAAATTTCGCGGGGTCTTCTGGGGACCGTCTTGGTGCTGGGCCTCCCCTTGGGTTGTCATGTGGGCCAAGGGGACCCCGAAACGTCACCAAACAGGCCCCGCGACGGCTCCTCGAGGCCCCCCTGGCGTGAAAGGCCCTCCTGTATGCATAGAGCTGGGGCCCTCGGGTTTTCTGGGGGCTCTTTGGGCCCTCTGGGAGACGTGGTGTGGCCTTCTTGGAGGTGTCTTGGGGCCCTGCTGGGCTCCTCCGAGGGCTTTCAGAGGGGCCCACGAGGGCCCTGAGACGTCTCGACGAGGGCCCCAAGATGGCTCCAAGAGGCCCCCCATGACGCTCATGAGGGCCCAACTCTATGCATCGAATTGGGGCCCGTAGCCCTTCTGCAGGCTTTAGGGGCCTTTTTGGGGGCCGTCCTGGGGCCCCCATTGGAACTGTTTTGGGACCCTCTTGGGGTGGGTCGTTCGTTCCCTTCACTTTTCGGTCGGAGGTGTGTCGTTCGGCCCCCTCAGGGCATTGCGTTGCCATTGCGCGTTTTTTCTGGGTCTGCGCTGGACGTGGCTGGACTGGGCTGCGTGGGGCTGGACTCGGCCAGAATGGGCTGGACTGGCCTGAACTGGGCGGGTCGCCTGTGGGCCGTTGGGCCGCATTCGGCCTCGCCTGCAAATGTTGGGCCAAAAGTTGTTGATGACAACGATGATGAGAATAATGATGAAGACACTGATGGTGATGACGACAATGATGATGAAATTGATGCTAACAATGATGATGACAATAATGCTGGTAACAATGGCGCTGGTGATAACAATGATGACAATGATGCTGGCAATGGTGATAAAAAATGACGATCGCAATGATGGTGATGACAATGCCGATGATGACAATAGTGATGGCAACGATTGTAATAATGATGATGGTAACCGTGGTGATGACAATGCTGATAATAAGGATGATAAGGTCGCCTGCCTCGGCTGGACTGCGTTGGATGTCCAACGTGTTCTGTACTTGGCGATAGTTCGGGGCTATGTGAACGCAGCCGCCGACGCGTTCCGAGGTGATCCTTGGGCGGCCTCGGCTGCGGGGCCCTGTCGCCAACATTTGAATTTCGCATGGGTCGCGGCAGTCTGTGGATCAGACCCCCGCGAGTGCCCTCGGCCCTCCAGACGAAGCAGCCGCCCAGCCATGGCCGCCAAGAGGGGGGCCAAACGGGCGGGCGCCTTGATGGGGAACCCTCCCGCGAAGACCCCGCGCAAGAGGGGCCAGACCTCCACCGACGACGGCCCCGAGGCGGGCGACTGTGCCGCTTCGACGGTCTCCGCAGCAAGGACGAGCCTCACCACCGTGCCGCCCCTGCAGGAGACGTCCCCCGACGCCAACGGTTCTGGCAACAACGGCAAGAGTGCCCGGGGGGGGTCCGGGAGGGGCCAAGGCAAGGCTAGGGATAAAGCTCCACCGAAGACAGCTTCGAGGGGGCCTGGCCAGGGAGGGGGCCAGGGCAGCTCGAAGGGCAAAGGGGACCGGCCGCAGCCCGTGAAGGCCACCACGCCCCAGGTCCTTCCTCTGGCGACCTCGTGCGGGAAATGCGGCGAGACCTTCGAGAAGGCGCGCGCGGGTCTGCGATGCGAGAGCGTCTCCCATTGGGGGGGAGGTGTCGCTCCGCAGACCAGCTCGCGAGAAACCAAAAGGGCTTCGAGGGCCCCCCCAGGCGGCCCAGCAGTCAGGAAAGGTTTTTCTCCCACGCGCCCCCAGTTTTTTTTTTTGGTCGGGGGTGGGACCTTCTCGCCCTCGGGGTCGCGCTCCTGAGAGATCCCCCCAGGCAGCGGAGTGGGCGCTGACGGTGTCCGTTCGGGTCGACGGTGGATCGGTAGAGCGGCGCCCCGGCATCGATGCGTGCAAGGGTTGCTTCGTCTGGTGGGACCAGCACGTGTCCATGATCTGCACGTGGGAGGAGTTCGTCGCGAAGTACAGAACCAACGACTGCTTCAAGAACATGATCGACACCGCCTGCAAAGTGAAAGCTGGCACGATGGAGAGGGGCTTTAAGCCCGAGGCCGTGTGCGCGGGCGTCCGCCGACTCGGTTTCGTCGACAGGGCTTGCGTCATTCTGAACGAGAAGGAGCTCGCCTCCGAAGCTGGGAAACAGTACGTCGCCAAGAAGGACAGGCCGTCTTCGACCATGACCCTGAAGAGCGGCGACGGCGACGACAACGAGGAGGAGGTGTATTGCTTCAGCCACCCCCAGCTGCCGTTCCGCGTCTACCATGAACGCTTCGAGGTCTTCGTGGCGAAGCAGGGCACCAAGCTCCCCGAGGGTTGCCACGTGTGGCCCGCGCAGGCAACGGAAGCGTTCATGAAGGACAACAGCCTGGCGGAGCACGCGTCGCCAGCCTTGGAGACGATCGCTTCCAATTTGGCTTCGCTGGAGGACTGGGTGGAGAAGCGCCAGCTCCCCGCGGAGGAGGGTGCTGAGGCGGACGGCTCGCCTGCCAACGGCGGCCCCGAGGGCGCAGGGCCCTCCGCAGAGGACGTTCTCCAGTGCGAGGGCATTGCCGCCTCTGCCAACATCTGGCCTGGTGGACGCCCGGGGTCCTCTGGAGATCAGGGCGGCGCCAGCGCTCGGCAGGCGAGGGCCTTCGCCGAATCTTGCCTCGACGGCGCCGGGGTCGTGGAGGTGCAGCCCGAGGACTCGGCTAGCAAGGCGGGCGGTGACCTCTGTGATCTCTCGCCAGAGGAGGTGTCCGCTCGCGAGACCGTCAACTATTACGTTGGTAAGCTCAGCTTGCGCGCCGCCATGATGGCCAACAGCGATGGCCGAACGCTGACGGGCATCAAGAACCAGATGGAAAAGCTGGGCGATGTCGAGGTCACGCGCGAGTACGCGAACACCCTGCGCTTGCACAAGGCGGATTATGACTTGGCCTGCTTGCTGCAGAAGCCAGGCGTCTTCCAGCACACGGAGGAGCGCTTGGACCAGATCTTGCGGGATCTCGGCCCGAAGGTGAAGGGCGACTTCCCCTACGAGGTGAGCTGCGTGGTCATCTCGATCAAGATGCGCTACCTCCGCGAGAAGTCCCAGTTCGCGATGTTCTTGGGCATGGCCAGTCCTTGGTCGAAAGGCGAGTTCAGCATCCTCGCCCGCACCGTCGGAGCCATGCCAGGGATGAGTGCCGCAGCCAGGATCCAGCTCTACCAGCGCGTCGTGTTCAAGGAGACGCTCGTCCCCATGATCGGCAGGGGCGAGGAGGGCAGCGCAGGCGTGCTCAACTTGGTCCAGGAGGGCCATCGCTTGTACAGCGACGTCGATATCTTCGACATCGCGGAGGACGAGACCAGCGTGTTGAAGGAGTCCTTGGACGTCTTCCAGGCGCTCTCGTTCATCGTGGATGAGTCGGTCTTCCACGCGACGTACGTGGACGGGGGGGCGTCAACTCGATCGGGCCACTCGAGTTGCGGGGGGCGCTGCGATTCTCATCGGCCGACCGCGGTGGTCGCGCTTGTTGTTGGGCACTGTGTGTGTGTTCAATCGGACTTTCAACATCGTTAATATGTGTCGAGTTTCGGATGTGTTTTCGCACGGATCTTGGACACGGGGTTTTCGTGGTTCGCGCTGCAGATTCGCAGCGTGGGGCATCGGACCTTGGGGCCCGCGATGCATGGCAAATCCGCCATGGAACAATGCTGTTTTGGCTAGGTTTTGAAAGTCCGATTGAACATCATCATCGCCCAGCAATGGTCGACTTCTCTGGCGCCTGCATGGCGCTCGGGCCCTGCGCGCGGCCGCGCCCGCGCCCGCCCGACAGGAGCCCTTCGAGGCCGTCGCTGCGCAGACTGGGAAAGCTGGGCACGCCATCTCCACCATCATCGCCAACGCCGTCGACGGCTCCGACTTCTACAAGAACCGCAAGGTCGCCCTGAGGAACATGTTGCCAGGCATGCTGGAGAACGCTGCGGCGTACTCCACCATGCGCGGGGCCCTGGGCGCGCTCGCCGTCCCGACCGGGGTGGGCGTCACCGTCGAGACCGTGAACGAATTGTGGAGTTTGGGCAAGACGCTGTCGTCGACCAAGAAGTTTTTCAGGGCGCGGTACTGCGACCCAGACGTCGAGGTCTACTTGGGCAAGGCGTCGCAGGTGCTCTCCGCCACGGACGCCTTGGAGAGCGGTAGTCGGGCCCCTGACATGGATCTCCTGCGCGCCCTGCTGGCCCTTTCGACCCAGACTCTGGAGTTCCCGTGCGGGGACCGCGACGAGGAGCTCAGCCAGCGCCTGGGCGTGATCAAGCGCCTCCAGTCCACCCTCGGCGCCAACGAGTTCAAGGGGAAAGTGCTGCAGGCGGCGTCCGTCGCGGCCATGGCCATCGCAGACGAGGGTGCCGCCGAAACCCTGGGGAGGCACCTCGGGTTCGCTGAGGGGTGCTGTTTCGCCAGCAGCGCTGACGAGATCAAGGTTTTCCTCGCCACCGCCGCGGGCAAGCTCCCTGGGGTGGCGCCCGCGCAGGCGCGCGCGTCGGTGAAGAACAACGTGGAGCGCTTGCTCGAGCTTGCCGTCATGGGCGGGGCTGTCAAGGAGAAGGAGGACTTGAACGCTTCGTTCTTGCAGTGGCAGCTGAAGTCCGCCCTGGCCGACGTGGGCGCTCTCGGGAAGGACTTCGCCGAGCAGTCTGGCCACGGGGAGTTCCGCGCAGCCCTGCGGCGCGTGCAGGGCGCCAAGCAGTCGCTCGACGCTTTCGTCAGGCCCTTGAGGGGCGCCGATGCCCATCGCGACTTCCCCCATTTGGACGAGGCAATCGCTGAGGAGGCCGAGAGGCTCTTCGAGGCTGGGCGAGCCGCTGTTGTCGCCAGCGCAGATGAGCACATGATATCATTAATGCAGAGCTTGCAGAAGTCCATCGGCGCCCGCGATGATGGGGTGATCAGCTGGTTCGAGGGCGCGAATACGTGGGAGGCCTTCGACAAGGTCTGCAGGCAGACTGTGTGCACTGAGGCGAACAAGGGCTTGAAGGTTTCCATCGACAAGTTCGAGGAGGCGCGCGCTGTGTTCTCTTCCTCGCATGGCGGAGGCGGGGCGTTCCGCGTCTGGAGCGGGCCCGCCTCTCTCGGTGCGGGGGGTGGGGGTGGGGCGCTGTGGCCAGAGGGGGCGCCTCGTATATATCTTGATTCTGGGGTGCACTCAGGTCAAAAATATCAATGTTTACGCCCGCCGAGATGGCCCCTGTGACCCCCAATGCAACCCCGTACATGGATTCTTCAGGGCCCTAGTGCGACCCCAGGGCGGCGGACGATTGAGCCTGGGCGTTCCGAGAGAGGGCGGGGGCGATCCCAGGGGGGCCCAGCAGCGCCTCAAGCTATCCCGTCGCTTTCACCCAAGACGGGTTTGGCATTCCACGCGGCCCGACTGGGCCGCGATTGGGCCTGAATTGGCCTGAGTGAGGCCCGGAAGCCGGAGGGCGCCCCAACTTGCCGCCGAGTTTGCCTAGAAGGGTTCCGCACGGGCTGGGGGGCACTGCGCCGCGACCGTTGAGAATCGCATGATGTTTCCCCCGAGAGGCCGTGGACGTCAGTAAGCGTGCCAGGGAGGAGCTCGTCAGCGAGGCTCCTTTTCCCAGGGAGTTGGGCGCGATCGAGAAGCTCGTGTTCAGCGCCAAGGCGACGCGGGCCATCGTCTCCATCATGGGGTCCTTTGCCGAGTACGAGGACGTCCAGAGGAAGGGCCCCCAAGAGGGGGGGTTCAAGAACATCGGGGACCTGAAGAAGAGGGTGCAGTCCGAGATCCGGGCCGTGCGGAAGGACTGCGCATGCGAGCGCACGGCGCTCCCCCCCGTGCTTCTCAAGGAGTGCGCGGCAATCCTGTGGGGCTCGGGGGTGAGCCACGTGGGCAAGAAGTAGGGGGGCTCGCGCGGGCGCGAGCTGAGTCGGGGGGCAGGCGGCGTCGCCAGCGAGCGCACTCTGCACCAGTGCGCTCGCGGGGTCTAGGCGGCGCAGACCAACAGACCAACTTGGTTGCAAACACGTTTCGCCAGGGGTTTGGCAGCGCTTTTCTGCGCCAGGGGCTTGAGAAAATATGTCTTCTTTCACCCTCCCGACCGCGGCCGCCCCAGCGCCTGTCTCTCTTTTGCCCGAGTGTTGTCTGTCGCGCCTCGCGGCCCCAATGTATTCCTGGCGCCTCGCGCGCCCCCGCGGGCCCACCCAGGCGAGATTCCCGTGCGCGCTGTTTTGGGGAAGAGAGCTGGCAACCGCACGTTGAAGTCGGGGCGCCAACACTGGCGAAGTGAGAGGCTTCAGGGGGCTTCTTCACGCCGTTCATGCGGGGTGGCCCCGTGGGGCGTCTTGAAGCCACGTTGGGGCCTCATTGGGATCTCGCAGGGCCAGCCTGGGCGCCTCGGCGAGGCTCTTGGGGCCCATCTCGGAGGACATCGTTCAAATAAGGGGTGGCTTAAGTGTTTGGCCCCATCGGGGGCCCGACAAAAACTGTTCGGGGCCCTCCTGGGCCAATCCTGGGTCGCGCAAGCGCGCTCTTGGGGCTGCATTGGGGCCCTATTGGGCCGTTCGTAGGGGTTTATCGGGCCATCCAAGTGCCACGTTGGCCTTTTGGGAGGCCGCGGGGAGTGAACAGGTGAGTGTGTGCAAATACGGTGTTCCCATTGGATTTCTAAGGATTCTGGCATCTCGGGGACGCCCTTGGGATGCTCGTGGCCGCTTGAGGCCGTCTTTGGGCGGGGGGGGAGGGCGGGGTTTCTTGGGGCATCCTGGAAGCCGCAGGGGCTCGCATTGGGCCATCTTGCGCCGCCTCGACAGCCATCTTAAGGCATCCGAGGGGATCTTGGAACCGCTGTCGGGCCCAGCGCCTCCCGAGGGCGCCCCTCAAGCACAAATCACATACACGCTTTGGTTGCCGTCTGTGCTCGTTGATCAAAGAGGGGCCCCTGCAGGGGCGCCCCTCTGGAGCAGTACCTGCAATCAAATATTGGGGCCTTCGTTGGGGCGCCCTGGAGGCGCTAATCGGTGCTTTCGGCCCTGTCTTGGAGCCACCTCGGGGCTATCTCGGGTTCATCTGGGGCCCTCGCGGAGCCGCCGCGAGGCTCCCAGCGCCCATCGGGTGTGAAAATATTATAATACAGACATCGTTTGTTTCCTTCAGGTTTCGGGCGGGTTTGGGCTTCACGGGGCTGTCCTTGGGGGGCCCCGTGGCCTCTCAGGGCCGTCTTGTGGCGGTAATGGGTTTGTTCTGGAACATCTCGGCGACGACATTGAGCCATCTTGGGCATCATCTTGAACCATATTCTAGACCGCGCAGCGTTCCCCGAGGCCCTTCAGGCCCCATCATAGGCTATTCCGGCCCGTCCAGCCGCCGCCCTCCCAGTCCAAACCCAGGGGGGGGGGGAGGTAACGGGGAAAGGGCCAGCCCCGCCCCGAATGAGAACAATTGGGCAACGCACGGGAACGTACCAAACCACCTCCGCGCAGAGGGCCGGTGGGATCCATGTATCTGGTTTCTGCCGTCCTCGTTCCTTCCCTTCTCTTTTTCATTTCCTCGTCCTCGGTCTCTCCTCGCGCTCCTTCCGCCTCTTCCCGCTGCCGTCCCTCGTCGCCACTGCCGCGGGGAGAGGGGGGCCGTCGGCGGCGGGGGCGGCGCCTCTGGTGAGCGCGTCGGCGAGCGACTCCACGCAGGTGGTGGGGCTCCGGCGGCGCCCCCGCGTTTTGGGGGCGGCGGCGGGAAGAAGGGCCGCAGGGGGAGGTGGAAAGGCAGGAGTTGGCGGTCGGAGGGCTTGGAGCAAAGGGGGGATGCGGGAGGGGTGGTGGTGGGGGGTGGAAGAGGAGAAAGGGGGGGGGCATGCGCTTGGGGGGCCGCGACGGCAAGAGGGGAGGAAGGGGGCGGAGGACGAGCAGGGGCGGCGGGAATTTGTTGCGGAGTTGGGCGGGTGGTCGGTGGATGAAGAGGAGCAGGAGGGGCGTTTTTTTGTTTGTTTTCAGTTGGGGCAGCCTTTGCCTCGCAAACTACAGCGGTCAGAGATCCCAGCGCTCGTCATCGCCAGGGGTAGCCCTGGCGGCGCATGTGAGATGTTTTGCTGACGTGGTAGCGGGGCCAGAACGTGCCCGAATCTCGCCAGGACATATTATTAAGTCTTTTCGGTTCGAGGTTTGTTTGTGCTGGTGGCGGTCTGGCTTGTCCAGGACGTCTTGAAGAATGTCGCTCGCCGTCCCAGTCGTGGAAATGCTCTGGCCGAGTTTCTGGGTCATGCATTGCCGCGGCTGCGTTTCTGGCGGTTCTGCTTTGCGGGGGTCGTCACCGCGGCCGCTCTCGTTCAGCCGACGGTCTACGTTTTTGTGCTCGTGGGTGCATCGCGCGAGATCTGTCGCGGACCCTGCCTGCAATGTAGCCCTGGCGTTTTTTCCTTGGCCTGTTATTGGGCAGCGTTGCCGCGGCCAGAAAACACCCCCAAGTGCGCTTGCCAAACCTACTCTGCCCAATGCGTTTCGCCAAGTCAGTTGGCCGCACCTTTTGCACCGATGCGCTTTGGCAAACCCAGTTGTGGGCGGCTATATGTCCAATGGCGTCATTCGGCGCGCTTGGAACCTTCTTCCTGGAACCTACTCTGCTTGCGAACCTATCTCCCGAACCTACTTTTAAACCTACTCCAAACCTATCTCGAAATGTTTTGGCTTCTTTATAGCCCTGCATTGCCGAGGAAGTCTCGGCTCTACACTACACGCCCCCGCGCCACCGGTCACCGCGTCATTCGCCGCCAACCCGCTCTAGGCCAGGCCCCCCGTTGCCGCGCCTCCTTCGCGGTCCGGGGCGGAGCGGCGGAGCGGCGTCGCCGAACCAGGCATCCGCCGACCCGCCGGGCGCGGAGATAACCGCGCGTCGCGCATTGGGGTATTTGGGGGCAGTATTATCAGGCGGGTCATCAGGGTCATTTTCTTGACCTCAACCCTGGCGGTCTGAGACGGTCCTGATCGCTGTCTGGTCTGGATACGCATACGCCGTCAGGACGCAGTCCAGCACGCCCTCAAAACAACAAGTTCCGATTTGCACACCCTGATCTCGAACATGGGTCTGGTCTTCGCCGACTCGATTCGGCCCTGCGATAGTCGATCGACGATCGCCGTCGCGTCGCCTCGGCACCGCCGGCACCGCGATCCGATTGTCTGGCCAACCGATAGCACAACCGAGTTGCGATCGTCGAGAGTCGACAGGTCAGGCCGATCGACGTCGTCGATCGATCTCAACCCATCTCTCTTGTTGCCAGCTTGTACCAGCCATCGAGGTCGACGGCGCGACCAAGCTTCAGGGCGTGAAGTACCTACCCCGCTTTCGTTTCCAGGCAAAACCAAGCCATACCACGAGCCTCCTCGTCAAGCGGCCTGACCAGTACAGGCCGTAGTTTGGCATCGCTTGGTATCTCTTGGAAGCGAGGGTGGTCAAAAGCGAGGTAGGTTTGTTTGCCCCCTAAAGCTGCCACCCCGGAGGTGGATATCCCCGACCGAGACACTGGTCGCGCAGGGGTTCCCAGAACATCCACATTTTCCGATGAGGTCGCTGGGTGAGTTACTGTGCAGCTTCAACCGCATGATCGACGGCCGCCACCACCGCAGCGTGCGCGCGCAAGCTGGGAACGCCATGCACGCGACCGTTGCAGGTGCCATTGTTCGTCCCATACCATACCACCGTTGCCACCACTCCCGCTCGGCACACCGTCGTCACACACCTCGAGCCCCCTCTCCCCGGCCGCCCCGCAGCAGGTGTCTTCCAGCTGGCAGTGTTCATTAACATCCGCTACGCCGAGAACATTGTCTTCAACATTGTGGCCGTGAACTCACGGCTCGCCGCTCGTGCGATCAGGCAGCAGCGTCGCCGCCTCACTGACGCGGCAGATCCGGGCGCTCGTTGGCAGCGGCTGCGCTCCAAGACGCCAGCCCGCCGCTTTCGCATCATGTAAGTGTTTGTTTTTTCGCAGCTCGGGTGCGTGCGCATCTGCCGTCGAGTTTTGAGTTTTAGGTTTTTCTGTATATCAGGTATGGTATCCCGGGATCCCCTGGGGGCCTCTGGACCCTCGGGCAGGCCTCGCGCATATTTGTATCTGCGTAGAGTAAGTGATGGGCACGTGATATTAGTCAGTATCTCCAGGGTGCGGTCTTGTGATTCACGGCGCGTCAGGCTGCGGGCGCCTGTTGGCTACGTGTTTGAGATGATGTTAGTATAATTTGGGCTCCGAAGGAGCCGTTGTCGGCCCCCTGCAGCCGACCGCGTCGCTCGGGCTCAGCTTCGAGCGCAGCCGCAAATCTTGCGGCACTAAGCTTAGCGAATATTGCGTTGCATTGCCGTTGGAAAGCTACGACTCCGCGTCAACTGTCGGTCTGCGTCGCGTGTCAGCGACGCGCAGCGAAGACAATGCCGTCCCCGCTCCGCCCCTGCTCGCCCTCGGGGCCCTCGGGACTTCTCATGTGTCTGATACCTGATGCCGCCTGATACCTGTGGAATTGTAGATTGTCGTCTCCCCTTTCTGTTCTCGTGCCCGCATGCGGGCCCCCAGGTATTCGGGGGTCCCTGAGTCCTCCGGGCGTCGCGGCCAAGCTGGGCCATACTGTTGATTAATGTTGACTGTTGATCCCTATAGCTTCGCCCCTTAAGCCCCGCCATGGAACCGTCATGGGCCGTCATGGGGGCTCGCGCGACTAGACGGGTTGCCTCTCGCGCGTCGTCGCGGCCTGGGCCGGCGATCTGCCTTTTCTCAGGGCGGCTGCGACGGCGCGAGGGCCCGCGAGGGCGCGAAGATAAGCGCGAGCCCGATCCCGGATGATGTTGTTGCCGCGTGGCGGCCGAGGTGAAGATGTCAGTTCTGATTAGTTTTACGAATCACGAGACAGCCGATTGTCAATGAGTCGCCTCGACCCCGCCCAGAACGTTCGGTCCGAAGAGCTTGCGTTTTGCGGGCCCTCCCCGAGCGTAGCCCCCTCGGCCCCTGCGCGCCTGCGCGCCTGTGCGCGTGCGCCATGAGCAGCACTGCCGCTGCGGCATCTGCGGCCGCACCGCGACCGCCGGGTCGGCGCGCCAGGAAAAAACGGCCCGCGGCTGTCGTCTTTGGGCAGGCCCATGCTGCGACCGATTCAGGAGACGATGCAGGGCTGCCGAGCATCCCCAAGCTCCTGGGCGACCACAAGGGCAGCATGCTGCTGGACAAGTTCTGGGACCGATACGACGCGGGTTACGTGGAAGTGAAGTGGTTCGTCGGCGGCGACGAGGAAGGGCGCCCCCCGCGCGGTGTTTCGAATGATATCGCAGTGAAGGATTTGCGCGCCCTCAAGCCGTCCCCCTACAATCGCGACATCAGCGAGACCGTGGTCGAGGACGGTTGCATTTCTAAACATTGATGTGGGTGGTAGTGCAATCATGATGGTGGATGCGTGACGTGACGTGCGATGGTGGAGACATCCATGCATGCGCACGCGAGCCCAGTGGCACCAGTGGTGAGATAGGGATATATAGATATAGAGTTGAGATGGAGAGACAGACAGAGAGAGAGAGAGAGAGAGAGAGAGAGAGAGAGAGAGAGAGCGAGAGAGAGAGAGAGAGACATATATAGTTATATGCAGCTATAGAGGCATACTGAGAGAGAGCGAGATGGAGATAGGCATAGAGATAGCGAGATCGATAAATATATATGTATATACTAGATAGAGAGAGAGGGGGAGATGGTGTTACAATGTCAATGCTTCCCGAAGCGTCCCGTCCGTCCGTCCTGCTCTAATCGACTCATTCATCCACGTCGCGTCGTTGAGTCGTCGAGTCGTCACCCACCTCCACTGGATGTGGTTTGCCACGACATTGTGACATTGCCATATGGATAGAACGAGCATGCAGGATATGAGGAATTACATCTCCACCACCCGCGCCGCCCCTTGTTGGAGCCTGCTGGTGTCCACAGGAGGAGAAGAAAGCCAACGACAACATGGCCGTTCAGTTCACGTCATGGAAGCACTACAGCAACACGAAATCATTCGCTCACAATCTGCAGAATATTGGCATCTGGGATTCCTTTCAGGAGTGGGCGAGGTTGAATTGCGACTTCCTCAATGACCAGCTGAAGAATTTCCCGGCGATTAACATCGCGCGCGCGTGGGTGCTGAAAGTGCGTGGGCGACCAATGACAAATAATTGGGTATGCGGCCCGCCGCCCCCCATCCCCTCACCTCCCCTCTCCCGCCGGCCGCCGCGCGCCCTTCCTCTTCTCCGCCACCCCCACCCCTCCGCCGAATCCGCCACTGCCCCTCTGCACTGGCCCCTGCCTCTGCAGTTGGACCGCGGGGAGGGGGAGCGGGCCCTCGGGCATCGTCGTCGCGGCTTGGCCCCCCCTCTCGGAATTCTGCATTCTGGTCAGAGCATCAGAACGCGCGCCCGGAGATGCATCGGGCGGGGAGTCGATCGTCATCGCCATCCCCCCCCCCCCTTCCCTCCTCCTGGGGCCGCACTCGTAGTCTACAGCTCAGGTTGAGAACGAGCTCGGGCGGTACTGGCCAAACGACGTGGTGGCGACCGTCATGCTGGATGAGGCTCAAGTTCTGCCTTCCTACGCCGACCAAGCAGCGCAAGCAGCAGCTCGCCACGCAGCACAAGATCCCATGGCTGTTCGCAGCGTTATGCACGTCGACGACGATCCTTGCAGCGGCAGCGTCGCCGGCGTCGTCTACGGCGACGGTGGCGCCGACGACGACGGCATCGACGATGGCGATAGGCGGCGACGACGACTCGACCCAACGACGACTCGACGACGACTCGACGACGACGTGACGCATCGGCGCCGACGTCGCCGCGTCGCGACGTCGCGACGAGCCGAGACGCCACGTGGTGATCGCTGCAACCGTTCATCGTTTGCGGCGCCCTATCCAAGGCGCTTGGCCACAAGTCGATCATGAAGTACACGCTGCTGTGCGCGCCCATGTCGAGGTCGGTGGCGTCGCAGAAACTCAGGGACAAGAGTGCGAAGGAGGCTGCGGCGGCAGCGCTTGCCGCCAGGAAAGATGCCGAGGCTGCGGCTGACGAGGCTGGCGCAGCGGCGCTGCCCGCGCCCTCCGCGTCGGCGCCACCGCCAGCCGACGCGGGGTCGCCCGAGGGCGCTGCCTTAGGCCCAGAGGCTGCGGCCGCCTCGGACACCGATGCCGCCGATGCTGCAGCTGCCCCGGGCAAGCGGCGTCGCGCGGCGATCGCAAACCCACGGGCGAAGGCCAAGGCCGCCGCGAATATCAAGGCCGCGCAAGAAAAGGCCAAGAAGGAGGCGGAACAGGCAGCGAAGAAGAAGGCGCAGAAGGGCAAGGGGCAGGGTGGCAAGGGTGGCAATGGCGGCAAGGGTGGCCGCGGCCGCGGCGGCGCTGGCTTCGCAGGATCAGCCGCGCCGAGTCGCCAGTCGTCTGCTGCCGTCATCGAATATTTCCACGAAGCGACATTACCTCTCCAGGCTGGCGACACCAGGGCTACAGAACGCCCTACTACGATTGTCGACGACATATTGTGGTGCATCGTGTTCCACACGGCTGGTGCCCCCCATGGAGGTTATCAGTCGGGCGCGCGGTACTGTCGTGAGTTTGTTCATCGTGTTCGTGTTCAACACCGAGGTCCCAGTGAACGGCAAGCTCATCAAGGCGTACAGCAACTTCCGCGAGGAGGCGATCGTGTTGATGAAGCTCAGTTGCGGCGTTTGGCTGAGCATCAAGCAAGTGCCCGCTGATGGTGGCGACGGCGGTGGCGGTGGCGCCATCACGGGTGGCGCCAGTGTGCTCGTCGACCCAGACAACCTGGCGGCATATTTGCTGGCTGTGTGCATAAAGCCCGTTCAGGATGTCGTCGATGGCGACGGTATTTCTACGCCGACTGCCAGGAATTGCTAACATCTGTGTTCGATGACCTACACAATTTCGTGTGCAGTACCGCACACTTGCCACCGATGGCGCACCCAGTGTTCGGCGACATGATGCGCGCCGTAGCGACTCTGAATGCCGCAGCGCCCGCTGGGGAGAAGGCGCAGCCTGCGGGCATGGACATAACCACCCTCGCTGGCATCATCGGCAAGCACGTTCCCTTCAAGTGGTACGAAGCGGCGTCGGCTGTCTCAGCTATCGCCATTGAGTCTGGGAACATCCCAGCCGCTGCCTCTCCCATCTTCCCGTCGCTGGCCGTCATCGAAGACTTTCTTCGCCTGCGCTCGGGCTGCGCTGTGATGCTGCTCAAAGCTGCCCGCGACATTCAATGAGCGCTTGCTTGCTGGCCTGCCGATGATGGCGACAGCGTTCATTACCGACGGGAGCAGGCTGACCGACGCTGCGTTCAAGACGTTCATCGGCTTAGAGGCGGGCGCCGCCTCCCTGGAGTTGCGGCGCGAGCTGTGGAATTGCGTGCTTGTCTGCGCGAACATGTCTGAGTTCGCCAAGCTCGTCGCGACCAAGAAGCAGCAGCTCAACGCTGCCTCGGAGGCCGCCTCGGCGACGACGCCGTCGCAGCAGGCAGGCGCCAGCGCTGGTTCAACGGCGCCGCCGGCGGACGCCACCGCAGCCGCCCCGGGGCTGCATCAGATGCGCGGCAGCTGCAGCGGCCCCGCCGCCGCTACCGGCGAGGCGATCGTCGCAGCTGCCGCCTCCGCCGACGGCGTGGAGGTTGATGGGGGTGCAACGGCGCCCGCGGTGATGCCCGCGGTGCCGGGGGTGCCGACGGTTGATGCTAAGGGTTGTCTCGAGGTGACAGTCTCCGAGCTCTACAACTGCATAACGCCGAGTTTGCAAACGGAGAACAGCGTCAACTCATCAGCGCACGCGAAGCAGCAGCCTGGAGGCGACGCTCTGGAGGCATTACCGCGAGTGCGGCGCCTACTTCTGTCGGGTCGCGCCAGCTGCATCTACAGCCGACAGCGCGCGCTGGGGGGATCGCATTCCGCGCGCGCGCGGCCTGCAGGGGTTCGACATGCTGGTCGTCGACTGTGGGACCGACGACAAGATGGCGTCCGTGCTGTGGGCCCTGCCGAATGCAGCTGGCGATCGGCCAGCAAATGAGGCGCGATCTGGGCAAACGCATTTTCCTCCTTGTCATCATCGTCCTCCTCCTCCTCTCCTCCCCCCTCCTCTTCCCTCCTCCCCCCCCCTCCCCTTCATTGGGGGGGGAAGGCCCGACCGTCCTCCGCCCCCCCCCCCCCCCGCCCCCCCCACGCCGCCGCATCCTCGACCCGTCTCCTCGCACGCGCGCGCGCGCGCCCACTGACGGGAAGGGGCCCCGTCAGGCGTCCAAGGAGGCACCTCCTGGCATGGATCAGGAATCCAGATTCTGGACTGGGCGGCAGGACGACTCCCTGTCCTTCCATGTCTCCGAGACTCCCCACTCACTCCTCACACCCAGCCCAGCTCCTCGCACCGACTCAGGACTGACCCCGCGTCTCTTCGCTCTTCCCTCCCCGCGGGCCCCACCGCCCCAGGCGCGCCTGAGCGTGATGTTCGTCGGCTCCGTCAGCGTCGCGAGGTCCGCGCCGATCAGCCGGCCCATGTGCGAGGCGCCGCGGCCCCGGGGGGAGGGGGGGGGGCCCTCGCCCACTCCTCTCCCATCATCGCGAGGAGTTGAAGAGGATTGGGGGGGGGGGAATGCTCCGAGTCGATTCGCCTGATGGCGCCTGAAGGCCTGCGGACGAGTGTGAGGATGGGTCTGCAGGGGAGGGGGGATGTCCCCCCCTGCGCCCCCATCCCCATCATCATCATGCATCGTCATCATGACGATGTGGTGATGATGCGGAGGAGGTGGGGAATGATGGGGTGGATGGCGGAGGATCGGAGGATGCCTGCTGAGGTGGAGAGTCATGCGCTACGCATCATCCCAGGTGTTCGGCATCACCTTCTGGCTGAACCCGCCGCCGTCCAAGTCCGCCGTCGCTGGGTCCTTCCCAGAGATCGCCTGGTCGGTGAAGGATCTGGCGAGGGCCGAGCAGGCAAACCTGGCCGTCATCAGCGACGCCGTCCAGTGGTGGGTCGACAAGGGCGGCTGCGTCTCCTTCACGGACCTTTCCTACATGGGCGAGGTCGAGATGGATCCCGACGACGAGTGCATCATGGCGGCCGTCGACGTCACGATCGCCAGGCTCGCCGCAAGGAGGTGGCGGGGGGGGCGGAGGATGAGGGGGTGGCGATGAGGCGGGGGGGGGGGGGGCTAGGCTGAGGCGGAGTGCCGAGGGGAATGGTGCGGAGGGGGTGCATCGGGATGTAGCGGCGCAGCCCTCCTTGGGCCCGGGCCCTCCCAGGCTCGCCACGAAGGGTGGTGCGCAGCCTGATGGCGTCTGGGCGTCGGATGAGCTGGCGGCGCTCACGCGGGATGCGATCGAGCAGGGGCGCGCGGCCAAGCAGCGCTTGGCCGAGGCCAAGAATTGCGGCGCCGTGGTCTTCCCCTTGGTCGTCGGCGGCGCCGCTTGCGCGAGCCACGCTCGCGCTGCCGCCGCCGCGTCGTCGAGTGACCGGGGCGGCGCGACAGCAGGCGCCGCCGCCGCGGCCACAGCAGTCATCGGTGTCGCACAGAGGGGCAATAACGCCCCGTGCGACCAGCACCTGCTGAAGTAGGCATGCCTCGCTCCTCGTCGCTCTACTTACATGAAGGGAAGACTAGGTAGCTTAGGTATATGACATATGATGGTTCCAGTACGATGATCATGCTGACTCATTCCTCCCACCCCTACCCGACCCCTCCCCCCCTCCGAGGTTCGAGGACTCCTCGTCCTCAATCCTCATCCGACCGAGCGACGGCAACGGAGGCCGACGGAGGCCAACGCGCGGCGCGCGCCCGAAGCCTCGTCCAGGTCGGGCGCGCGCTGCCACTGCGCGGGCGGGCAGCTGCCGCGGCGCCCCCCCCCGCGCACCCCGCCCCCGGGGGCCCCCGCCTCCGGGATCGGTTTCGGGGCCCGCCGGGGCCCATGTGAGTTCCAGAATTCTGAGCTTTGTATTCCAGGGGCTCCTGGGGTCCAGGGTCTCCTTGGGGCCCATGCCACTTCGGGCTGTGGGTGGTTGGGGGCGCCGCGATACCGCTCACTTAGGAAGGCCCGTGCGCTCTGCTCGCGGCTTTCGCCATGACCCCCCCCCCTCACCCCACCCCCTCTGATGCCCTCTGCGTATTTGCTAGGCCTATTATGCCCAGGCCGATCGCTTAAGGCATGCCCAGGCAGGATGGCCTAGGCATGCCATCAACGCGTATGCCCAAGAATACGACCCCCCAGTGCACTATGCCCAGGCATCCCCAGGCATATGCCTAGGCATCCCCAGGCATATGCCTAGGCATCCCCATGCATATGCCTAGGCATGCGCGGGGGTTACCAATGGGGTGCCTGGGCAGGTTCGCCCTGGATTATTTGTTGTTGGTGCTTTGCCGCCGCGTCGTTGCCTTGAGCTGCGCGCGCGGGGCGTGGTTGAAACTATGTGGCGGCACAAGGCCAAAGAGCATCTTTCCGGGGCTGGAGCGCGGCGCGCCCCGAGCCTTCTGCATGAGGGAAAATGGCAGAGAGGAGAGAAGGGGCCCAGGTGCGGAGAAGGAAAGAGACAAGGGGGAGGAGGAGGAGGAAGGGAAGGGAAGGAGGAGGAGGAAGGATAGGAACGAGTAGGGGAGCGAAGAGTAGGAAGGGGAAGAGACATGCAACACATAGCACGCATGATGTTCTAGCATGGTCAGGCGGCTGTGGGGCCGCAGTCGGATCACGATGGCATCATTTCTCTTTGTGTATTTCTCCTTCCTGCTCGGAGTCGGGCGGGCTTCGCCGTTGCGCTCTTGATCGCGACGCCGGGCGACGGCGGCGGGCATGGCGGCGAGCGCGGCCAGTTTCTGGAATTTTGACCCCCCTCTGTGGGCCAATCTGCGAATTCGACGGGAAGTTCCCCACGCCCTAAGTGGGGTTCTTTCTTCTCTGGGCGGCCGCGGGCCACGCGCGCGCGCCACCCGCGCCCAGTCGCGCACGCACACACACACACATCACGATCATCATCCTCGGGCATTCCATCCGAGCCCGCTCGCGCGGAAGGGGCCCCCCCTGTGGCCCCTAGGGGGCCCCGCCTAAAAAGTTTGAATTCCAGCGGCTATCGGCGCCAGCGAGCCCGCCCGAGCGGGATATCCTTCAGGGGCATTCCATGCGGACCCCCTCGCGCGGAAGGGACCTCCCTTGTGGCCCCCAGGGGGCCCCGCCTAAAAGTTTGAATTCCAACGGCTATCGGCGCCGGCGAGCCCGTTCGAACGGAATGACCAGCAGGGGCATTCCATGCGAGTCCGCTCGCGCGGAAGGTGCCTCCCCTGCGGCGGGGGAGGGGAAGGCGCGAGGATGAGGAGGGCGCGGAGGAGGACGAGGGGGGGGGGCGAGGGGAGCGAGGCGGAGGAGGAGCAGGAGGAGGAGGAAGGCAGGAGCAGGAGGAGGTAGGGATGGGGTGGGCCAAGGAGGAGGTGGAAGGACGACGTGGAGGAGACGAGGGGTGCGGGGGGGGGGGGGGGGCGGAGGGGGAGGGGGCAGGGAAGAGGGGCGGTGGGCGGGTGGGGAGAGGGCGAGCGGGGGGGAAGGTTTTTCAACGCGGACGGGCTCGTCGGGACGGATGTGGTTTAAAATGAAAGCTTGGCGAGGGGCGGGGGCGGGGTCGGGTGGGCGGATGGGGGGGGCGGGGGGGTGGGGGGGGCGGGGTGGGCCAGTGGGGGGGGCTGGGCGGGAGGGGGGGGGGGGGGGGGGGGTTGCGGGGGCTTTGAACCGCGGCGCAACGCCAGGAGGGCCGCGGTTGAAAACTTGGGCGCCGCGTCAAGGAGGTAGGAGGAGGAGGAGGAGGAGGAGGAGGAGGAGGAGGAGGAGGAGGAGGAGGAGGGGGAGGAGGTGGACGAGGCGAAGGAGGAGGAGGGGGAGGAGGAGGCGGCGGAAGGGGGGGGAGGAGACGCAGAGGGTGATGAGGGGGGGAGGAGCTGCAGGAGGATGACCAGGAAAGTGCCCTCGAGGTGTATTCCGTGCGAACCCGCACGTGCCGAATGGCACCCATGGGGGTAGCAGAGGGAAGAGGGGGAGGTTTAGGAGAAGGGGGGGGAGGGGGGGGGAAAGAGGATGGGGAGGCGGGGATTTCAGCCGCCGTCAGGAGGACGCGGTTGAAATGGACGCTGCTCAAGGCAGAGGAGGAGGGGGGGGGGGGCCCGCTGTCAAACAAACTTGCCTAACAGAATGTTGGCGGAGGAGAGGGGGGGGCATGTGGAGGTGAAGTAGCAGCAGCGTCGACAGGAGCGGCATCATTCTGATCGCGTACATATCCCATGCAAAATTAGGTTTTCATGCGGGGCCCATCCGTTGGAGTAACTTGTTTTCCAGTTGGGTTCTTCATTGCGACGACGACTGGGTCTCCCGCCGGCCTGCTGGAATGCGCCCCCCCTCCCAAGGCCGGCCCCGCCCGTGTCTTCCAACATCTTCCGTATACGTATTGGCTCGAATGCCCGTATACGTAGTTCATAGATGGACTCATTGCCTGGGCGAGTGCTCGGCGGCGCGGACGTCCTGAACCTGCCGTCGCAGCAGAACCCGGAGTTGCAGGGCGCCCTGCGTTTCAAGCGGCTGGCAGGCGCCCTCGCGCAGGCGACGCTGAGAGCCGATGAGCGCCAGCGGCGGCGGAGACGTGAGCTGAAATGGAATCTTCGGCAGCCTGTGGGGCGAAGCGTGGCGGTAGCCCGCGCAAGCGGGGCTGCCTCGAAGAGTCGCATCGCTAGAGCAAGAAAAGCAGCGCATTCCTCTACGGTCACTCCAGTAGTCGCCGAGGTGTGAAACCAGGGCGTGGCCGACACTCATGGCGAGCTCGTCTGCGGCAATTTTCAATCCAAGAGTGCGGGTCGCCATGGTCCCCATCGTTCATGTCTGACGCCCGTTGCGGCCCTTCGGAAGGCGTTCAAAAACATGGACGCCGATGGCAAGATGCAGCGACTCAGTTTCTTCGGGGCTGGTTTGAGTGTCGATGTGCCATCGATCGCCTTGGCGGCCGGCGCAATTTTGCAGCAGAAGCGCGAGGGGGTGACCAGGCAGTTGAAGGCAGGTGGCGACTTCTGCGTTCTCCAGTGGCAATGCGACGGCACCCCGCATCAAGTATGCTTCCAGACTCCCGAAGCAAGGGCGGCCCTCGCTGCAGCAGGGGGGGCGGGCCTCGCTGAATTTACGAACCACCGAAAGAATGGCGAACTCATTGGCGCGTGTTTTTTTGATTTGCCGATCCCGCAGATCACGCCCCGGCGGCTGTCAGGCGGCCAAGTCGAATGCGCGGCGTTCGTGTCCTGGCGGCCTGCGGGGCGCCCATAAGATCAAACTTTCTTTCCCAGTTCGTTTCGGCGGAGCCCTGAGGTGCTGGGCCAGCGGAAGAAACGCCAAGGCGTCAGCGACGTTCTCGTGCAGAACTTTTTCTTTTTTTATTGCCGTGCGAGGTGTTTTTTTCTTTTTTTCGGATGGCTTATTTGCTATGCCGCTGGTGCTTGGAGATCAGAACTCTTTGACCCATCTGCGTGCAATTATGAGAGCGATGGCCACTGCTGGCGTTGACATTCAAACCTTGAGTTCCCGATGCAGCCAGGTCCTTCTAGCGTTCAGTGCCGACGGCGCTGCCGCGTGCGACCTGGTGATCGACTACTTGAAGTGCGTCGTGGCGCTGTTTGGGAACGTACTGATCCAGGATGTGACATTGCGCCTCGCGCACGGTGCAAACCGCGCGCGCCCGGGCCACATCGCGGGCAGCAGGTTTGGTTTGAACGGCGTTTTTCTTTCAGCAAACTGATGTGCATTGGTGTTTATTTTGATGCGTTCAGCCAAGGCGTGCTGCAAGAGGCAGTTTCTGACATCGGCTGGAGTGAGTACGGCGGCCCCCCCGAAGGCGATGGTGCAAAGCATTGGCGGTTGCCTAGGCTGTGCTGGCCAGATCTGGACCAGCATGAACGCAGGAAGGCCAAAGTTGCAGAGGCGCTGTCCGTTCTGAACGGGCGTTGGGACCTCCCGCGCGTGGCGCGCCATGCGTGTTGCAACCCAACGGGCGCCCCTGCTGCTCGAACGGCCGCCACGTGGAAGTGAAAGTACGGGATGCAGTGAGTAAGCTCTTGTTGGGCAGAAAACCTCCAGTCCCATGCTCTTCGAGATGGTCGACGACGGTGCTGTGCAACGGTTGGTGGTGCGCAGGTATCTTCGCGCATGAGCTGTTCCCGCGCGGATTCGCGCGCGCCTTCGGGCGCGCGCCCGCCGCTATTCCGCCCGCGGCTGCACGGCCGGGCGACGGCGGCGGCGACGGCAGCGGCGGCGGCGACGATGGAGAATTGACTTTCCAGCAGATATTGGGGAAGCGGAAGGCCAGGGGCAGCCGCGACATGAGCCGCGCTTATTTCGATCTGAACTTGATTTTTATTTAGACAATTATCAAGCCGCTGCATTGGCCCATGGGCACATTGTTGGAAATCTCCAAACTCGAGAGACGGGGGCAGGGCCAGCCAGTCGTTGGGGAAGTTGCTTCCTCCATCGACCGCTGCATGACCTCGATGGCGAATTTCTTATAACGCGACATAACCGATTCTTCAGGGGATTGGTTTGCCACGCGCTGCTCGCGAGCTGGTGGCCCCGCGTTCGCTGAGGGTTGTTTCAGGATATTCGCGCGCAAAGAGTTATTGCGCGTTTGCGGGGGCGTCGCCATGCGGTTGACTTCTGCGATGAGCGAGCCAGATGTGCAAGTTCTATTGGCGTTGGAATCTGGAGACGACGCCATCATGCAGGTCTGCGCTGGCACGTGCACAGGTTTGCCGTGCTGCTTTCCCCTTTTCCACATTAACATGCCATGAGTGGATGCGGGGGGGGGGGGCAAATGTCAGCTGACGTTGGCAAAGAACACATGGTGCCCTTCCATCTTACAGACAGAGCGGGACCACGGCGACAACCAGAGGCGCGCGCGTGGTAAGCAGGCGCGACCGCGTTCTTGCAGGAGGCAGGCGGCTGCCCATGTTTGCAAGTTGTCTTCGTCGCGGCGGTGCCGAGGGAGCCCCGCGCGGAAGAAGGCGCTCCTGCGACAATCATCCCTCTCGCTCTCGCAGGTCCGAGCTCGCATGCGCCTCGCCCGGGGCAGGGGTCGAATCGGCAAGGGGTCGAGGCCGCCGCTCACTTACATCAACAAAGGTTTTGATTTTTTGCGAGCCCACGGCCTGGGAGGGCGGCTTGATGGGCCGCGTCAGCAGCTCGCTGCAGAATACAGGCGGTTGCGCCCAGAGGAGAGACAGCGGATCTTGAGGGATTTCCGAGGCGCCCAGACTGCTGGCGCGGCGGCAGCGCGGCAGCGCGTCGAGGCCGCGGCGGCCGCTGAGGCCCTTGCCGCCCCTTTATCCAGCGTCCTCACGCCTCCATGTCCTTTCTCTTTTTCGCTATTTCTCTTTTTCTCACTTTCGCTTTCTGTTTCTTTGATGCCTTCGCAGCCCGTCGCGATCTCCCAGGTCGGCGCGGACCCCAACAGCCAGTCGGGCATGGGCAGCGCCGAGTGGCCAATCTCCTCAGACCATTGGGAGGCCTTTCGGCGGGAGCATCCGGCTGCTACTTCCAAGGGGGTGCTGCGACGGGCAGCCGCTGACGTCTTCCCTGAGACTGACATCGTGGAGCCCGCTACCAACTATAGGGCGGCGGTGCCCCCAGTCCTCCGAAATTTGTGTCGGCGGAAGCACAGGGGATTATGTCGAACCCGTGATGCGGCGATATTCGGCCGCGCGATGTCTTGCGTGAAACACATCCGCGGGTTGGAGTCGCCGGGGGCCGCAGGAGGCCTCGCGCTGCGATTCCTCGCCGAAGGTTGCGTGGGCGATTTCCGTTCGCACGTGCACGTGACTTTGGAATCGACGCGACCGAATCCGAAGTGCATTGCCATGTATGTGCGTGGAGACGTGGAGGAGGGCGGTTGAGTTCCCCTTCCGCTTTACGGACCGCGTCGCTTCCGAGGCGCGCGTCGCGCATCTTGTCGCATTGCATGATGGGAAGAAGTATTTAGCCACGTTGCGGTCTTGGCAGCTAGCCGCATTGCTCTGCGAGTTGTTTCCTGCCAAGGTTCGCATGGAGCGCCTGGGGCACAGCGTCACGCGTATTCTGAAAGAGATTTGCGCGACAGGGGCCGAGCGCGTCGGCGACGACATCATGGAGCCCTTGGCGGACGAAGACTCGCGCCGACCAACTGCTCGGCGATTGCGCGGCCTTGAGATGGCGGCCTCGACGGGTAAGTCGAGGGCTGGTTCTCGACGGGGGGGGCAGACCGATCGCGGCGCCTCCGGCCCCACTGGCAATCAGAGCCGCCTCGGCCGCGCGCAGCGCGCTCTCGGCGCCAGTTGCGACGAGCCGGGGCAGGAAGAACTTTGGCGGATGCAAGCTCTGGGTCAGACCGCCGCGCGGGCCAAGCGCCAGCGGCGAGTTGGCGAGGCTGGCAGGATCAGCGAGGACGGCAGCGGGAAAGACGTCAAAGATTGGTGCGCCGAGCACGCGCGCAGCCTCAAACGTTTGTCAGAGAAACGGCAGCGTCTGGCGAAGGCTCCTCGTTCTTCAGGCGCCGAGCGGGTGAGGGCCCTAGTTGGCGGCGCCGCAGGCCCCCCAGCGGCTTCGACCCAAGGGCAGGCTTCGACCTCGGCGGACGCGCTGGCTTCAGGGCAGCCGTCGAAGGTTCGAGCGCAGGGCCGTAAGGGGCCCCTGCTGCTGCTGCCGCGCCCAGCGGCGGGCCTGCGCCAAGCTTAGAGCCGGCAGTTCCTAGGGCAATCGCGGCGCCCTCTGCGTCGCGTCGTGCTCGGGGCGCCCCGCGGGGTCCAATGCGTGCCAATGGGCCTCGATTTACATTGGCCCCTGTGCGCCCTGGCGGAGGCCGGGTGCTTTTCGATTCGCGAGGCCACCCAGCGCATCAAACGGCGGTGCGTTCTTGGGTTGACGATCCCAGACGAGCCTGGAGGCAGGTCCGCGCATATGAATATGTGACCTCGTGATTTCAACGTCGGGGAATTAGACTCGATGAGCGACCTTGATGCCGTGGCAAACCTGCCGCATGCACCGGCAGCCTAGCAGGATGCGGCGGCAGCGTTCGATATGCAAGCCCACAGCGAGCTTGTACATATTGCTTCTGCAGCTGCCATTCCTCGCCTCATCTCAGCTGCCGCATCCGTCGACAAACTCTCCCTATATGTCTTCCTCATCCTGCTCGCCTTTCGCCTCGGGGTCCTCCTCCCCCCCCCTCCTCCTCCACCTGCACCTGCACCTCCCCCTCCTCCTCCTCGTCCCCCTCCTCCTCCTCCTCCTCCCTTTCCCTTCCTCCCCTCCCCTCCCTCCTCCCCCCCCCCTTCCTCTCCTCCTCCTCTCCTCCTCCTCCTCCTCCCCCTCCTCCTCCTCCTCCTCCTCCTCCTCCTCTTCTTCCTCCTCCTCCTTTTGCCCCTCCCGCTCCTCCTACTCCCCCTCCTCCTATTTCCCCTTCCTCCTCCTCGCTCAGTGTTCCCATTTTCTGCGGAGCCCGCAACTTGATCATAATTATTGTCTTCCCCCGTTCGCCCCGCTGGTTCCCGAGCCGCGGGCCGCGCGCGCAGGAATGCGTGCGCATAGCGCGCCCGGATCAGACATCCTCTGCCCGTTGTGTCCGCGGCGCGCTCCACCCGAAAAAGGTCGATCGCGTTGAGGGGGCCTCGAGGAAGGATCTGCGGGCGCCGGCTGCTCTTTAAATGCCTCGCCCTCACTTTGGCCGCGCCGCCCCCGTCGTCGCTGCAGGGGCGCGCCGGGTCTGGCGCAGATTCGTTCGCAAGGCATTGCGTGGATAATTGCAGGGCATTTGCGCAGGGCATGCGTGGCGTCGTCGCGAGGGTCAGTTTGGGATCTCTGTGCGGTTTTCGATTGATCTGTGCTGATCTTTTGCAGGGTCATTGCAGGGCCTTCTCAGGGTCTGAATTGGGGCGCATCGGCGCGGCGTTGAAACGATCCCCGCGGCAAGAACATGCGCGAGACCTGGAATGAATGCAGGGTGCAACTGCGGCTTGGGTAGAAGTATCAGCATGTCGAGAGGGGCTCGGTAATGGTGTCATAGCAGCGTGCGCCGAGTGACTTAATTTGTTTTTAAACGCGGCGCCATGCCCCCCCCCAAAAAAAAAAACAACAACAACAACAACAATTACAACACCTTGAGCCCAATTGGCATGGTAGGATTTCGCATTAGCG
Source organism: Prorocentrum cordatum (assembly GCA_963575745.1). Classification (NCBI taxonomy): domain Eukaryota; class Dinophyceae; order Prorocentrales; family Prorocentraceae; genus Prorocentrum; species Prorocentrum cordatum. The sequence goes on from CAUYUJ010003313.1 coordinate 471,354, forward strand.
GCCGCTGAGTGCGCACAAGGCGCATTGTTCACGCACAAACGCCTGCTCGCACCCACGCACGCACGCACGCGCGTCATATTTAGCAACGCAGGTAAATCCCACCAACAGAGCGTCCGCGTCGGCATCTCAGCGAACGTTGATTTTGCGGGGCCCATGGGTCGTCGGGGGGCCCTGCTGGCCTGCGCGGCCAAGCGTCTCCATCGCAGCTCCCTCGAGCTTGGATGCATCCGTGGGTTTAGCGGCCTCCCCCCCCTCGCCATTTCTGCAGCCGCGACTGTTCAAATCATCGGGGCGCATCGCCAGTGCAAGGGCATAGGCTTGTCGACAGGTGGCAGGCATATCCAAGCGGCCTCGCGTGCAGGGGCCGCGGCCCGGGAGTGTTCGCCCTTGCGACGTTGTCCCCGTCGGCGGCCGCCTCCATGACGGCTCCGACATGTTAGCATCGATGTCGACAGCGCTGACGATGGCTCTCAGCAGCAATGATATTCTCGCATTCGCTTCTGCAGAGAAGAACACGAAGGATCGCGCTGGCACTCAGCGCGCCCGCTTGGGCAGCATGTGTTCTGGATCTGGCGTGGGGGGCCTCGCATTGCACAAATGTGCGGAGTGCCAATCCCGCTCCGAGGGAAACCTCGTCGAGTTCGAATGTAGTTCTCCGTGCGAGATTGATCGCCACAAAGCCGATTGGTTAAAGCATTTGGATCTGGCCCCGCTCGTTTTCGAGGACATCACCCAGATGGGCCTAGAACAGCGCTGCGATTGGACCAGTGAGAGTTCACCGCCAATCCCTGATGTGCAGGTCGTGCTCTTGTGGTTCTCTTGCAAAGACCTGAGCATATATAATATACCAGTCGCCCAGGTCCCCGGGCCCAGAGGCAGCCCACTTTTCCAGAACTCCCCCGCCCCCCCCCGCGCCCGACTTAGCCCCTGGCGCCGGCGAGCCTATTTCAACGCTCCAGGGCGCCCCCTGCGCCTCGGAAGCACCCTTGGCGCCCGCAGAGGGCGCCCAGAGGCCGCCAAGACAGCCCGAGAGCGCACCGAGCCGCCGAAGATGGCCCCGCGATGTCCCAAGAGGCCCCCAAGAGGCCCCAAGAGCGCTCCAAGAGAACCTCCAAGAAGGCCCCAGGAGGCCAACATTTTTTTTTTCTTTTTCCTGCCGTTCGCGTTTTCGGGCTTCCGACGCGCCAAGACCACGCAAAAAGCTTCGAACATCGTCCCAGGGGGGCCCAAGAGGCCCCCAAGAGGCCCCCAATCCAGCCCAAGATAGCCCCTAAACGGCCCGAGAGAGGCCCAAGACGGCCCAAGAGGACCCAATAGGGAAACCACGAACCGGCATGTCGCCCAAAAGAGGCCCCCAAAAGAGAACCTAAGCGCGCGAAGCGCGCGCGTGTTTTATGAGCGCGCAAACGCCCTCGGCGACGCCGCGTGCACCCTCATCGAAAAGTGCATTGAACATCCAGACGACGAGCAGTTTCAGCCGCGCGCACTTTGTGATATGGAGGGCTCCACGGCGCCAACATTCCTCGGCGCGATGAGCTACGCGCGGGAACACCTCCCTGATTATGCGCTCATGGAAAACGTACTGCCAGTTACAAGAATGCTGCCCCTCGCGCAAAAGCTGATGAGCAAACTAGGTCATGCATTCTTCGCTTCGGACACCATGGCCCCCACGATGTTAGGCGCTGCGAATATGAAACCACGCGTGTATTTCGGGGGGCGCCGCCGCAGCTCGCTAGGGCCCTCTGGAGGCGACTATGCCGCGGACGTCCTCGCGTCGATAACGTTTGATGTGCAGTTTCACGGAAGAGCAGCCCATGCCGCTGAGCTCTTTTTTGCTGGATGCAGGAAGCTCTTATTTCAAGGCTTTCGAGGCGGCGCAGCAAACTAGTGCCGCCGGAGGGGGCTGGGGGACCAAGCGCTGCAAGGCCTTTGGGGCGTGGGGGTTCCAGCGACCGCCCGCGCAAGATCTCGCGGACTTCGCTTCCGAGGCCGCCCCGTTGATGAAGGCATGATTTTTGTCGCAACCGAGGCGGTCCCAGGAGGTGGCGCACTATGCTAGTTTGGTCGCCTCCCAGCGCGGAGAGGAAGTCACGGTGGGCCCCTCGCAGAACATCGACCGGGTGCATTGCAGCACGACGTCCGAAAAGCTGCGTGTTGCGACATTCACGGAGGGTAGCATCACTTGGTGCACGCGGTCTCGTCGCTTCCTGAGTGGCCGAGAGCGTTTGGCAATGCACGGCGTCAGCATGCGCAGCATGACATCACACGCTCCCGATTTGCTCTTGGCAAGCTTCGCTGGGAATTCCTTCAGTGCCACTTGCTTTCTAGCAGCGTTCGCGGGTGGTTTTCGGCCGTGGCCTGTATATTTCATTCGGCGGCCGCGGTCTACAGGCACGCAGACAGGCGCGTGGCCATTGTCGTTTTTATCTTGGTCGTTTGACCTGCGCCCGCCCTGGGGCCGCCCCAGAAACAATCCGAATGAGAGGGGGGAGCTGGCCGATGGAGACGCCCCAGCGCTGCCTTGGAGTGTTTCGGCTTGTTCTTGCCCTCGCCTCGGGCTGTCGTCGGCGATCTGACGCAGGCCCGCGCGGCCGTGAGCAGACGTTGAGGCTTCGCAGGGCTTGGGCCAAGACGTGCCAAGCTATGCGCCGAGGCATGGCTGGGTATATGCCGAGGCATGCCCAGGCGTGCGCTGAGGCATGCCTAGGCATATGCTTCGGCATGCCTAGGCATATGCTTGGGCATGCCTCGAGGCATGCATATGCGGCCGTGGCTGGGCGTAGCAGGGCGTAGTTGGGCGTGGCAGGGCGTAGCAGATGCTGCGAGGCATGCCTCGAGGCATGCCTTGGCTTGCCTACGCATTGCCTGGCCATGCCTAGGCGTATGCCTGGCCATGCCTAGGCACAATGCTTGGACATGCGTTGGCGCATGCCTAGGCATCACTGGGCCCCGCCGCGGGCCTCTTGCATTCGCGCATGGCCTTGCGTGGCCTAGGCCCAACGGCGGAACGCGGGCCACTTGAATTCGCAAATGGCCATGCGTGGCCTTGGCCTCAACGCGGGCCACTTGAATTCGCAAGTGGCCTCGCGTGGCCTGGGCCGAAGCGCTTGCGCGGACAGGGATCGCTGTTTGTTTTCGCGCTAACTTGGCGGGGGCCCCATCGCGGGCCATTTGACTTCACAGATGGCCTTGCGCGACCTAGGCTCTAACGCTGGGCGCGGGCCATTTGCATTTACAAATGGCCTCGTGCGGCTTGGGCCCCAGCGCGGGCCACTTGGATTCGCAAGTGGCCTCGCGCGCCTTGGGCCCCATTGCGGATCCTGGGTCATTTTGATTCAAAAGGTTTCGCGCGCCCTGGGCCCCAATGCGGGCCATTTGAATTCGCGTCTGGCTTCGCGTTGCCTGGGCCCCAACGCGGAGCGCGGGCCACTTGGATTCGCGAGTGGCCTCGTGCGGCCTGGGCCCCAACGCGGGCCATCTGAATTCACGAATGGCCCTGCGTGTCCTGGGCCCCGCCGCGGGCCGCCTGAATTCCCAAATGGCATCGCGTGGCCTTGACCAGTGCGCGGGCCACTTGAATTCAAGTGGCTGCTATTGGCAAGTATCAGCAATGATACCTGTGACATCTGTGGGACCGTGCTCCCTCAGGCAAGCGCGCGTTGCTTCAGCAGTCGCATCGCAAATTGGGAGCGGCCCGAAGGTTTGGGGAATGCCAGCCCATCCTCGGGATCCGCAATCCTTCGGGGCTTCCAGGTTCATTCTGGTGGTGCCGGGTGCCAGGTGCACTGGTCATTTTTCCTCCGTGGACCTCTTGTAAGTGCATCGCATTGTTACATCGCTGCTTGGCTGCCACACTGCCCCATGATGTTCCGTGGCCTTGGGCTCAGGGGTTTCCAGGATCATTTTGGCGGTGTCGGGTGCCGGGTGCATTTTGGTGGTGCAGGTGCATTGGTCACTTTCCTACGTGGTTCTCTTCAGCTGCATCGCATTGTGTTGCGTCTTTTTGTTGGCTGCCACGGCGCCTCAACCCATGCCGACCCACCGCCACAGACCCACGCAACAAAGTCGAACCACAGCCGACACACGTCTACTGTACACAGACCCATAACAACTGGTCCATCCCAGCCCCACAACAACGGCCCCTCGCAACATGCCCGGGACACCGCCGACCCGCGGCCACACAGAGGCACGGCAGAACACAGAAACACGGCAGAACAGGAGCACGGCATAACACAGGAGCACAGCAAAACACACCTCGCACGCACGCCGACACGCGCGCCACGGAAACCAGGTCTGAAACTTATTGTTTGGAAAACCACACCTCAAGAGGCTTCGTTCAAATCGGGCGGCGCGCGCCCAGAAACTCCGCCAAAACAACCGCCGCGACGATTCGCGCGGCAGAATGCAGGAGCACGGCAGAACACACAGGGCACACAGGGGCACGGCAGAACACAGAAGCACGGCAGAACAGGAGCACGGCAAGGGCAGAGGTTAACAGGGGAGAGGAGGAGGGCCCCGAGGAAGACCAATACCAAAACCCAGAAACGCCGGGGACCAATTCAAATCATAATGTGAGGCATCTCTTACTCCAACGGGTGGACCCCACATGCAAACCTAATTTTGTATGGAATATGTACACTATCAGAATGATGCTGCTCCTGATGGCGCTGCTGCTGCTTCTCCCCCCCCCCCCTCCCCCTCGCCTCCTCCGCCAACATTATATAATATTATGTTAGACAAATTTGTTTGACAGCAGGCCTCCGTTAGACAATTCTCTTTGACTGCAGGCCTCGCCTGGTGATTGTGACTGACTTGCTCGATGCCAATTTTTTCCTGCGCGACGCAAGCCTCGCTCAGATGATGAATCCTTTGGCCAACCTGCGTCAGATCACAATGGGCAGTGCTCCCGAACGACGTTGCGCCAGGAGAGGCTGGAACGCCAACTGAAGCGAACCGCAATATTCAAACTCCGGCACCGAATGCACCGAGGAGCCGAGGAGCGGCAGAGTTTCAGCGACGTCCGAGGCGAGGAGAGGAAGGAGGGGGGGGGAGAAGCGACCGGGACAAATGCATTGTGTGCCGATCCCTGACGGCTACCAGCCGTTTCTATAAAACACATAATTGCTCCATCCAGACACACTGCAACAAATCCTGCAATGGCCCCAGGCTCGGGTAGAGGGTGAAACTACAACATCGAGCAAAGGATCGAACCCTGGCGGCAGCCGTGGATTGCCCTACCGCTTAAACGCCCATCAGGGGAGGAAAGAGGGCGAGGGGGAGGGGGGGCAGGAGGAGGAGAGGGGGGGAACGACGCCGCACACGCACGACCCCTATCAGTGCGATTAGCAATGCGGAATCAGCTATACAGTGCTATGCAGGATAACAGGGGGGCCAAGGAGGAGGGGTTAGGAGCCGGAACTCACCGGTAGATGGACAAGTAGAGGTGCTGGTAGAAAAGTATTGAAGTGGTAGCCGTCCCCGAAGAAAATGGAGGCCGATGAGCGCTTGGAGACGTGTGCACCAGCACCGGCCCTTCCAATGGCCCGTCTGCACAACGTCCTGCTCCAGGGTCGTGCACCGAATTCGGGGGTCGACGAGCTGGTCGACGCGGGAGTCGACGTGCTGCTCGGAGCGGGAGTCGGGAATCGCTTGGTCCAGGCCTCCCGGGGACGGGGGCGGTGAGCTGGTCGACGCCGGGGTCGATGTGCTGCTCGGGGCGGGAGTCGGGAACCGCTCGTTCCAGACCTCCTGGGGGCGGGGTCGGCGAGCTGGTCGATGCGGGGGGTCGATGTGCTGCTCGGAGCGGGAGTCGGGAACCGCTCGGTCCAGACCTCCTGGGGGCGGGGTCGGTGAGCTGGTCGACGCGGGAGTCGACGTGCTGCTCGGAGCGAGAGTCGGGAACCGCTTGGTCCAGACCCGGGGACGGGGTCTGGAGCTGGTCGATGCGCGAGTCGACGTGCTGCTCGGAGCGGGAGTCGGGAACCGCTTGGTCCAGACCTCCCGGGGACGGGGTCGGTGAGCTGGTCGATGCGGGAGTCGATGTGCTGCTCGGAGCGGGAGTCGGGGACCGCTTGGTCCAGACCTCCCGGGGGCGGGGTCGGTGAGCTGGTCGATGCGGGAGTCGATGTGCTGCTCGGAGCGGGTGTCGGGAACCGCTTGGTCCAGACTTCCCGGGGATGGGGTCGGTGAGCTGGTGGATGCGGGGGTCGATGTACTGGTCGGAACGGGAGTTGGTAGCCGTTTGGTCCAGACCTCCCGGGGGCGGGGTCGGTGCTTGATGTGGTGAGGGGGGGCAGGATTTGTCCGCCCTTTGTCGCGTCGACTGCCCCGCGTCGAAGTCGGAGTCGTAATTGGGGCGGGCGCTGGATTCGGAGCCAGTAGCTGGCGCCGTTGGCGCCGGGGTTGGTGCCGGTTGATTCTTCACGTCTTCCCGCGCATGGAAAGGCGAGTCGAGGGTCGCCGAGGCCTTGGGTGCTGTCGTGGCCTGGGGGGCCGGCGTATGCGTGGGTCCGTTGTTGGTCTTCTGCTGCGAGTCCATTGTTTTGGGTTGCCCTGTGTGTTCTGCCGTGCTGCAGTCTGCCGCGTGGATCGTCGCGGCGGCCGTTTTGGCGGAGTTTCTGGGCTCGCGCGGCCCAAGTTGAACGAGTGCCTTTTGAGAGTTGGTTGTCCAAACAATAGGTTTCAGACCTGGTTTCCGTGGCGCGCGAGTCGGCGTGCGAGCGGGGTGTGTTTTGCCGTGCTCCTGTGTGTTCTGCCGTGCTCCTGTTCTGCTCGTGTCTGCGTGCGCGCGGGGTGTGTTTTGTTGTGCTCCTGTGTGTTCTGCCGGTTAACTTTGGTGCAAACCGCCCGTCATGGGCGGTTTGCTTCGCGGCGACCGTTGGGCCCCAAAACGCTGGGAGCGGCCCCTGGGAGAGGCCCGAGACAGACAGCGAGGATCCAGCCATGGCGACGAGCGATGGCGACGGCACAAGACGCAACGAACATGTAACGAATTTCGGCGTCAACATTTGCATCCACTGTTCAGGGAGTAACGAAAATGAGACGGATTCGGCGCCCAGGCCCATCAATCAGGCACTTCGTTGCCAGTCGTCGCAAGACAGGGTCCCCAGAGATCTCTAAGAGGCCACAGCTAAACACACTTTGGGTTTTACTCGGGAGGTCTCCCGCCACTGCTGAGGAGAACGCATGTGCAAATGCATTATACGCGAGGAGCGACCAAACATAACACTTGCATATCAGAACAGCTTGCGTCGGGACTGTGTGGCGGTGTCCGCGCTTCCCATTCACATTTGTTGAAGTGCGATTGAATGCCACGGCGAGGATCAATTGAGTCGTACGCGTGTCTTGCAGAGTCTCATGGGTGGTCATCAGGCCGACGAGGGGCATTGCACCCGTTGGCTGCATTGTTTTGCATTGGGGGCTGATGTAGAACGGCCCATGGCAATGGCAAGCTTTGCCAAGCAGCGCCAACCAACACAGTCCAAGACTACCCAACCAGTGCTCACCATTTATATCAAATTCGAAGTGTTGCCAAGAGCCATAGTACGACAGCGTTGGACGTCAGTCAATGTGCCCTGGTTTTAGAAGGTGTATCTCGTCAAACCGCCTGGCAGACCTTGGCGCGCTCAGAGCGTGCTCGCGCGGAGCCCACGCATGGCCGCTTGCGATGACGATTCAATGTCGGTGCTTTCGATCGCGCGCATCAGGCACCGGGGCCCAGCCGACGCGGCAGGAACAACGATGGACCTTCTCAACGCCAACGGAAAACGTTTTCTTGAATGCGGAGGCGACGCCTATGGGAAACAGACCGTTGTGATGAAGTGGATCTCAGAGGCGCGCCCTGAGTCCCGCGACTTCTGTAAGATCCTCAACGCCCTTCCCCCAACTGTGCTCAACAGAGTGCGCCTCGCGGGGTTTGGCCACGGTTGCCGGATTCGCAATTGCATCATCTTCGGCGAGCCGAGCAACGGTGTCGATCCAGTTTTGGGGCCCCAGCTGGAACAGGTGGGAGGCGGCCCGCAGTGCTTGCTCCTGTGGGGGCATTTGGACACAGACGGGGTGTCGGTCCTGGGCGTGATCGACTTCTACTACGTCGGCGATCTGCGGCGCCGTTGGCCTGGCTTTCATTCGCCGCAGCGGCTTCCATGCTGCAGTCACGAAGCACCTCGAGGACGAGGGCCTCGACGCCACCAAGCGCAGCGTGCGGGCAAAGCACGACGCGGTCGAGATTCCACAGGCTTGCGCCGCATCCGCCGACCCCTTGCATTCCTTGTGATAGCAGCGCGAAATCGTCAAGCATCATTAGTCGTTTTCTTTCGTCTTGCGACGTCTGGCCCCTGCAGCGCGGCGCGAAGGCAGTTTTGAAGCCACCTGGGGGCATCTGGCGGGTTTTTGGGGCACTCTCGGGGCCTCCGCGTGGCTCCTGGGGGCGGAAAGGCAGATGTTTAGAATTTCTGGACAGCGCCACTGAAGCGCAAGACATGCAAAGGAGCCATTGGTCTCTGGGATCTCTTGCGGGGCTTTTCGCGGGACTCTTGGAGGCAGTTTCGAAGTCTCTTGGGGCCGTTTTCGGGCTGTGTTGGCGCCTCTTGGGTTTTTCTTTTTGGGCCTCTTGGGGGCGCCCTGGGGGTCCCTTGGGGCCTGCTGCGGCCGTCGTGGGGCGGAGGGCCCAGATTGTCGGTTCGGGCCCCCCTTCTTGGGCCCCTCTTGGGGTCGTCTTGGGGCCCTTTTGGGCCGTCTTTCGAGCCTCTTGGGCTTTCTTAGCGCCCTCGTGGCCCGACTTTGGCGCCTCTTTGGGGGCTTCTTGGGCCGTCTCGGGGCGGTCTTGAAGTGCTCTTGGACCGTTGTCTGCGCCGTGGAGGCCGACAAGTCAAGTATGATGAACGCGTGCGTTTTCCAATGGGAAATTGACGATTTTCGGCTCGTCGGCCCTTCTGCTCTTGGAGGCCTCTTGGGCTGTCTTGGAGACGTCTTGGCTCGTCTTCGGGCCATCTTGGGCGTCTTGGAGCGCTCGTTTGGTGTCTCGGGGCCCTCGTGGGCCGTCTTGGAAGCGTCTGGAGGCCTTCTTGGCTCGTCTGGAGCCCCTTTTGGGCCCAGAAAGGCCCCGTGGCGCGCTCGTCCGGGGCCATCCGGGGGGGGGGGGTCGAATCTCCGGCTTGGGGCCCCTGGGGGGGGGGGGATTATGGGGGGGAATTATCTCACGCGCTTAGAGGCCCACAAGGGGTCGGCGGACTTTCCAGCCGGGGCAGGACGCCAGCTGGCCTTCGGATGTATTCGAGCAATTCCTTGGCACGCACCCGCAGGGCGCAGGCTGCCAGGAGACGGCGCAGCCCTTGCCCAACGGCTTTGAGATCAGAGGCGTCCGCGCGCCGCACGACAAGAGCCCGGCGGTGCCTGACAGCGTTATCTTCGCGAGCAAGAATTTCAAAGCATCGGTGGCGACGGGCTTCGTCAAACCATCGCCCGTAGCATCGCGACCACTGATGCCAATCGAACATTGAAGTCCGACACGGCGCAAACTTGACGAGAAGAGCTTGGTGCGCGCTTGCGCGCCCGAGCCCAACGCGGCCCCCTTTCAACCACAGCAGTCGCGGTCGCGTAGCCCTGGCTGTTCTTGGGGTCGCGGTTTGAAGCATCCCTTCCCCCCGGGCTTGGGCCGCGCACCCTGTTGCGGAGTTCCCCTCGTTTGCGCCTCCCTGCAGGTAGGCATGAAAAGCAAGACCAAGCAGCAGGGCGATGACAAGGACACTTCGCTCCTGAATAAGGGCATGCAGCAAATGGCCAGGCGGCGCCTCGGCAGCAGCAGCGGCCCCCAGTCGGCCATGCCCCTTAACGTGCCGATGGCCCGCGCGAAGGAGAACAAGGGGGGGCCTGCCCGGGCTGCGCCGGTTGACGCCGAGATGGACATTTACGACCTCCCTGGGGGCTTCCTCGAAGTCTCGGGCCCCGCGGACAGCCGGGCCGCCGCGGCCGGCGAGGGCGGCGCCCCTGACAAGCCGGCATCTTCGGCTGGATCTCCAGGGCGCGGCGCAGCGGCGCCAGCAGCGGCTGCCGCGGCCTCGGACAGCAGCGGCGCTAGTAGCACTTCCCTTGAGGAGGCCGCTCGGCGCATGGCAGAGCCGCAGGGGCAGGCGGCAGCGCCAGCGCGCGGCGCTGCGTCTGGCAAGCTTTCGGGCGGGGCCGGGCGCCAGAGCGGCCGCGGCGTGGCTGCGGGCAACCGCGCTGCCGCCGCCGCGCCTCTGGGTCGCGGCGCCTCTTCGGCGGGGGCGAGGCAGGCCGCTGCGGCAGGCGGCGCGGCCCGCAAAGCAAGCGGGGGGAAGCTGAAAGGCGTGGGCAAGATCAAGGGCGACATCTGCAGTGCATTTATAGAGTTGCGGGGCAAGTTCGCAGAGATGCCAGGCGCCGAGGAGCTTCTTGATCTGGGCGGGGAGCTCGCAACCAACATTACTTTGCGGGGGAGGTAGCGGGGGGCCTCGCGCTCGTCTTCGAGTGTGGGCGACGCAGCGGAGGTGATGGGTATCATCCAGCAGGCTGGGAAGCCGCGGGCCGCCATAAGCTCGCGCTGCCATTTCGCGGAGCGGCGCGCGCCGCAGGCGGCGAGTTCCTTCGCGGGCGCCGTCGCGGACGACAAGATCAAGCACATCATCGGCAACACCTACCCGACAACGATCACGTTCGACAGGTGCCTCGCGCAGTCGGAGCTGGGGAAAATGGCTGGCAACTACGCCGCTGCCGTGAAAGCCGCCGACATCGCGAAGTTGGCGGACATATTGGGCGAGGCTGCGGAGGCGGAGAAGGAGCAGGTGAGCGCGTTCGAGCGGGAGTTCACGCCCATGCTGCGCACGGCCGACGAGACGAGCGCAAAGCCAGATGCTGCGTTGGCTACATTGCGCACTTTTTTGCACGACGTGATGGGCAGCGAGGCGCCCGTCGGCTTCCTGGCCGCGGGCGCGAGCTGCGACCTTGCTCTTGCGGGAGGTTTTGGAGCCCGAGACGGTTTCCTGGGAGGCCATCAAGGAAGCGATCCAGCGCGTCCGTTCCTCAGAGATGCTGAAGGGCTTCCGCGTGTTCGACTGTGGCAACGCCGTTCTCGACACTGCCGCGAATGCGGCTGGCCAGATTGAGTCGTTCCGCGACGAGGTGAAATTATTTCAGGCGTGGATTGACAAGATTGGCAAGTTCGGCGATCGGGTGGCCGACGTCTCCACGACGCAGGGCCGCGACAGCGCCATCGCCGACTTGCGCGCCTGCGGCGAGGAGATGGTCGGCCTCTTGAGCAAAGCCGAGGACCAGCCGCTGCTCATGAAGTGCGTGTCCGTGGCAACGGGCTGCCCTGGCTTGGTGGGCACGCGCCCCGCATGGCATTCATGGGATACTCAAGGAGGAACAGGGGGAGGAGCAAACTGGGAGAGGAAGATCAGGGGGAGGAGGGGGGGCGAGGAGGAGGAGGAGGAGGAGCGGAGAAGCAGGGGAAGAGGGTAGGAGGAGGAGGAACAGGAGGGGCACGAGGGGAGAAGGAAGAGGAGGAGGAGGAATATTGGAGGAGGAGGAGGAGGAGGAAGGGGGGGGGAGGGGGGGGGGGGAGGGGGGGGGGGAGGAGAAAGGAAGAGGAGGAGGAGGATGTTTTTTGTTTTTGCTCAGAGGTACGCCCGGGAGCTCGATGCGAAGACCGCGGTGCAGGTGGGCATCGCGCGCCGCGCCATCGCGGGCACCCTTGAAACATCTACTGCTATCACTGGCGGGCTCAACTCTGTTTGTGGCCACATGCCCGCGCCATTTTCTCCGAAGCACGCTGGCGAGTGGAAATCCAACCTGGAAGCGATGAAGAAGAATTGGACAAATCTCTTCACGCAGATCAGCGCCTCGCGGGATGAACGACGCTGCGGCTGCGACGACGCGCGCTGCAAGCAGATGATGTCTGAGGCGGCGAAGGCGCGCGCGACCGCATGGAGTCGATGAGCTCGTGGCCTTGAGTATTCACTTCTGCGACCTGCGCTTGAAGACGCGCCGGGGCGTGCAGTTTAGCGTCGAGTTCCACGGCCTCGCCAAGCTGTTGACTATTTTGGACTGCGGCGAGCGCGAGTGGGGCTGCCAGAAGAGTGACGCCGAGAAGTCCGTCCGCAAGCTCTTCGAAGTTGATGGGATTTCCACAGGGCTCAAGACATTTTTCGGCCACGTGCACGAGGGCCTCGCCATCGCGGGCGACTTGGAGTGGCGCGTTGTAGCAGGGGTGCTCCTTTCCGACCCCGACGAGCTGAGCGCCCCATGGCGCGCGCTGTCGGAGCTCGCGGGTTCGCAGGGTGGCAAGTCAATGCGCTTGCCCACCAACATTAAAGCGCCCCCAACCACGCCTGATGGCGAGAAGGCCATCGTCGAACTGTCCGTGCTTTGCTGGGACATGGGGCCTAATATCCGCAAGTGCTTGCAAGTTGCGCACTTCGAGCGCGGCTTCAAGGACGTGGCTATGTGCGTGTCGTGGATGCACTTGACCATGGTCCGGGCGGCCGGTTTGCGGCTCGTGGCAGCCATCATGAAGGTCGGTTTCAATCCAGGTGGTTCGTCCGATTCCAGGGTGCAGTGGATCGCGCGGGGCCTGTTCGGTGAGCTGCTGAAGGCGATGGGTACATGCGAGCTGGCCCACGACGGCTACCAGGCTTCCTCGGGCATCGCCCCCGAGTACATGTTCCTCTCCACGGAGCCTGGTGCTCCTTCGTGGCAGGATTTTCAGGGGCTGAAGAGCATGGCAAAGACTTCTTGCGATCAGGTCTCGGTTCACTTCTACAGCGTGCCCCGCGACATCTGGGCGAAGGTGAACGACAGCATGGCCACCGTGCATAAACGAGTCTCGCTCGACGGCAACTAGAAGGGCAACTTCTTCCGCAACGCGTCGGTCGAAGCGATCCGGTGCGTCCTTTTTGCCGAGGGCGTCGCCCCTCTGCCCTCTGGTTCCTACTCCTACTCCTGCTATACCTCCCCACGTCCTCTCGTCCGAATTTGGCCATCCGGACCCTGGCGCCGACGGGGGCGTCATCGACTCAGCCGCGAAGTGCGTGGCCGAGATGCAGGTCTTGCAGGGCACGGTTGTCTTTTTCTCCAAGCAGGGCGTCGCCGACATGGGCAGCTTGCCGATCGGTGCGATTGACGGCAAGCGCGGCGACGCCAAGCTGTTTTTGTGCGCAGCGCGCGCCTGGGACCCCATGCTCTCCGAGCCGATGCCGCCGAGAGCTCCCCAGCAGCCATGCTGGCGCTGTTGGAAGCGTGGGAGGCGGGGAAGGGCGTCGCCCACGTTCTCGGCGCGAGGGCTGCCCAGGTTTCGGGCGCCAGGGAGCCGCGGATACTGGGATTGCAAGGGGTGATCGACTGTCGCCGAGCGGGGCCCGGGCCGACGCAGTGAAAACGAGAGTGGCAGGCGAGCTGGAGGGTTAGCTGGAGGACGGCGAGAGGAAGGAAGGCGACGGTGGGGAGGACGATCATGATGATGAGGGGGGGGGGCTAGGCAGCAGGAACAGGAACGGGAGTGGGAATTGCATTTTGAGAATGGGAAGTTGCAGGAACTGGAGCAGGAGCAGGAAGACGAACGCGACGTCGAACGCCCGCATGGGGGGGTCGGAGCGCCACAGCCCATAGTTGCGACAGGTGCTGGGCCATTCGTCTTTGTTTGTATCCTGAGACTGGGCGAGCCAGACGGACGCAGGTGCTCAGATATCATGCGATGCCGACGTCGTTCGCCCGGGGATCGATGGATAATATTGATGACTATGTTCTTGCATGCGTCATGGCAGGCCACCCAGATTGAAGCGGGCAGGCTGAGCCCGATGATTCTTCGCGTTCCCGCGTCGTCCGGGCGGGGCTCAGAGCCCGCGAGGTCGCGCTGAGGTCGCGTCGGGAATAGGGGGGGGGGGGGGGCAGGGGCGGGGGGGGGGGTTAGGAGGAGGGGGAGGAGGAGGACGAGGAGGGGGGGGGGGGGGGGGGGGAGGGGGGGGGGGGGGGGGGGGGGGGGGGGAGGGGAGGGGGAGGAGGAGGAGGAGGAGGAAGAGGAGGATGGGGGGGGGGGAGGGGGGGGGGGGGAGGCGGAGGAGGAAGAGGAGGTTGAGGAGGCAGAGGAGGAGGACGAGAAGGAGGAGGAGGAGAACGAAGGGCGAGGAGGGGGAGGAGGAGGAGGAGGAGGAGGACGGGGAGGGAAGGCGGACGAGGAGGATAACAGGAGATGTTTTGTGTGCTTGGCGCACGTCGCAGCGGCCACTTGCGCGTGGCACCGTTGGCGTAGCCCCCCAGGTGCATGCCTGGCACTGCGCGTGCAGCAACGTGATGCTGCTTGGTACGATCGTGGCGATGCTGATGCGTCCGCCAAGCGATGCCTAGGCATCAGCCTGGTGATGCGCAGGCGTCGAGATGATGATGTCTAGGCATCGGCATTGTGTTGCCTAGGCATAGGAATGGCGATGCCTAGGCATCGACGGGGCGGTGCCGAGGGTAGGCATCGAGGGTTCGTGGTACCTGAGCCCACGGGCCGCGACGACCGCTCGCCCACGGGGTGGCAGAAGTGAGTGGGGAGGTAGTCTGAGGTGGATGAGGGCCCGAGGTCGGTCTGATGGGGAGGTGGTCGGATGTGGTCGGAGGAGTTCTCCGACCGCGCCCGACCACTGTCCGACCGCATCCGACCACCATCCGACCGCATCCGACCACATCCTACCACTTCCGACCACCTCCGACCATGATGAGTGATATACTTCATCTATCTTTCACCATCCTCCTATCCCCCGTCGGTGAGCGACCTTCTTTTACGCCCCGGGCCGCCCGGCCGCCCCCCTGGCCCCTCAGCGCCGCGCCGGAGGGCGCGCAGGCAGCAGAGGAGGCGAGGGGCACATGGGTGCCTGCAGTCCTCCACTCCTGTTCTCCTCGCTTTCGCTCATTTCCATCCTGGGGATTCCTGTCGCACCCGCCTCCGTCGGTCCGTCGGTTCGTCGGGCGCTTCCCCGTTCCTCCTCCTCCGCCCCTCCCTGCCCTCAGTCATCTCATCGGCCCCGTTTTCTCTACCTCGGCCCCAGCCTCGTCTGTCTTGCTTTTCTTGCATTGTCTTGTATATGTTCGAGTTTCTGGGCGTCTGGTCGGCCCCCGTGGAGTAATTCCACGGTCGAGGCCGACCGATCTGTGCTCATTGCGGGCGCTAGGGGGCGACGTATAGCGTCGCAAAGTCCGCGCTTCCTTCGTCCCTCGTGCGTCGCGCGTTTCATTTTCGCGCATTCCCGCCTTCCCCCCCCTCCTACTCCCCCCCCCCCTTCCTCCGCCCTTCCTTCCCCCGTCGGGCCGCCGCCGCCCGCCGCCCGAAGCGCTGCGGGGCAGCCGTCGGAAGCTCCAGCGGCCCCGACTTCCGACGGTCTTGGACTCAAAAGTTACCCCCCTCAATCTTTGGATCTGGACGTGTCTAGGCAAGAGGGGGTTGCGAAACCTGCTGCACGCAGCCGGCGTCTGCGCCCCCCAGGATGGGGGCACCGTTCTGCGCTGTCCACCGCCCACCAAGCCACCCCAACCCAACCCGGAGGCTCAGATTTACCGTCGATGTCCAGTGCGGGGGGGGTCGGGAAACATAGAAAAAAAACACGCACACGTGGAGCTCTGGCCCCCCCAACCCGGAATTCGAGTCTTCGGGTTGGGTTTGGGGCGGTTTGGGAGGCAGTCAGTCGTCGCGCGCGGCCGCCCGCCTGTTCTGCGCACCGGAAGGTCTGAGCGGTAGGGTGCTGCGCGCGATGTTCGCGATGCGATTTCTCGGCCCGGTTCGGATTTCGCCGCAGGCGTGGGGCACGTCGGACGGCCGTTCCACTCGAGCAGCGTATCATGTGTGCGAAAGGCTTTCGCCTCCAGTTGCCTTGTTTGGGAAATGCTCGCCCCCCCTTTTTTCCCGCGCTCCCGTTCAGCGACGCCCGCCTGCGACCACCGCCGAAAACGCACGAACGACTTCCGAACGCCGCCAAAGGCCCAGGCATGAGGGCGGGATGATCAGAGGCAGCGTTGAAGTGCGAGTCTGTTCAGAGTCGGGTAAGGTTAACTAAGTGCACGGCATCTCTCCCGCGCGCCCTTTCTGCTGCCATGTCAGGCGGAGCTGGTCGGAACAAGCCCGTCAGTGGATCCCGACCTGCGCGAACTCCAGACCCCTCGCCCCCCCCCCCCCCCCAGGCGCAACCGAACTTGCCAGAACCCTGAGGCGCTGTTTGCCAGCGCGCACCCAAAACAATGCGGTTGTAGAAGTATTCGTTGTGCCGTCTCTTTGGAGCAGCGTGTGATGTGTTATGTATTGCGTGCAACTTATCTATTCTGTGGAATCTACGTTGTTCAGTATACGTTGTGCAATCTACTCGGCGCACCTTGCGCGGTGCAACTCGTTTTCACAACTAGGCTGACCAACCCCGCGCCTTTGAGAATATCCCATCCACACTCCCACAACCTGGTTTGCAAAACCCATGCGGCGGCGATTGCGACGAGTGCTTGGCGTCGGGTGGTGTATCTGCGGCCGCGCTAGCCCGCGCATGCTCGCGCGCGCAGCGGCCGGCAGGTTTGGCGCGGCCGACGCAGCGGCGGTGGCGTTGACCGTTGGGCATTACCCAGCGGGCACTTCAGTGCGAGTCGGTGATTTGGGCGGGCGTTGTATCGCGGCGGCGCCGACAACGGTACAAACGATTATGTCGTGACGATGGCGACGGCAAGCCCAATGGCGACGCCGGTGTTGATCACGCCCACCGACAACGATGATGATGGCCTCGCGTCGGCAAGGAAAATTGTCGAAGCAGCTCGACGCGCGCGCGCGGCCGACGCCCGCGAGTAGCCAGCGTGGTAGCGCCCCGCCCCAGCACGCGCGCGAAGGCGTCATAATGAATTCGACATGCGGGGCGAGAGGCCCGTTCGGGAGAATTGAATGACAACGTTGGACAACCAACTGGTTGTTTTTTCCATGTGTTTTTGGATTCGTTTTTGATTGTTTACCAGGGCCGGCGGTGTTCGATTGATTCCGGCACGCGCGCGCGACAACGCACGCGCGCGCACGTCGTCTCATTTGCTGCAAGGGATTCTGGCGACAGCGCGCGCGCAAGGGCGTTCGAACGTTTCCGACGCGCGCGCGAAAGGCCTGCGTCCAGCATTTGATGGACATGGTTTTTCTTGTTTTTTTTATTCTTAGAAAAAAGCAAAAGGAAACGAGGTTTGGCGTAACACTTCGCATGAGCGCGGGCGCAGGCTTTGTTTAGAGAGCTGGTTTTTGAAACCATGTGGTTTGTATATGTGTTCGTGGTTTTCGATTTTGAAATCCTTCTGGATCCCAATTTATGTCAATTCAACAGATGGATTTTGGCATGCGCGCGCGACGACGCGCGCGTGCGCATTTCCCTGGTTTCTTTTTGGGTCAAGGGATTATTGAACACATATCGTTATTGATAGACGCATGCGCGCGCATAGGCTTAGGATCAGGCGGGGGACCGATGCTTGCCTGCGTGGGATGGTACGAGATCATATTTCGGATGGGCGGTGGGGCGGGATCGTATGCACATCGAAATGCGACAAAGTCGCCTGTCCACCCCCGGGAAGGGGGGAATTGCTCAATCATTATTCACATTTCGGTTCGCAGTGAGTTGTCCACTCCAGTGCTCGCGCAATCGTCCCGTCCACCCACCCGCAACCTGGTTTTCAAAACCCGTGCGGCGGCGATTGCGACGAGTGCTTGGCGTTGGTTGGTGCATTTCGCGGCCGCGTTCGCCCGCGCATGCTCGCGCGCGCGTCAGCCAGGCAGTTTGGCGCGACCGACGCAGCCGTGGTGGCGCTGACCGTTGGGCATTCCCCAGCGAGCGTTCCTGTGCGAGTCTGCGAGTTGGGCGGGCGCGGTATCATGGCAACGTCGACAACGGTAGACGCGACGATGCTGATGGTAGCAATGTTGGTGACGATGGTGGCAAAGACGACGGCCAACCCAGTGACGACGATGACGGCGCCCTCGCGTCGGCGATGGGGGTTGCGGAAGGGGGGTTCGGCATGCGCGCGCGGCTGGCGCGGGAAGTTGGCCCGCATGGTGTTTTTTTGATGCGGATCGCGACCTTTTTTTTCCCAACATGCGCGCAAAAGTTGTCGGCAGGCGCGCGCGACAACGCGCGCGCGCGTGCCTCTTGCGACAGCGCGCGCGCAAAGGGCGTTCGACCGATTCCGACACGCGCACGCGAGACGCCCGTCCAGTAGTTAGCAAAATGATGAACTCTTTCATGGCTTCCATCAGAGGGCGCAAAATCCCGAACGAACATATGTTGTTGAAACCTTGAATTGCGAAGCCACGTGTGTTTTATTTGATTGTGTGGCATTTTGATGTTGAAGTCTTTACGGAACTCCCGCTGTTCTTTTTCCAATGATTTCCGCATAATTACGCGCGCGACGACGCGCGCGTTCGCACTTCGTCACACGTATTGCAAATGATGGTCGAATCTATTGCAAGTCATTATCGACAGCTCCTATGATTTGTGATAGACGAGTGCACTCGCATAGCAAAAACTGCAGAGGATGATGGGGAAGTGTCGCCAGCCTGCTTGGGATGGTGTGGCTTCATGTTTCGGCTGGTCGATGGGGGGGATCTTGTGCATAATGCAATACGACAAGGAGGGCTGTTAGATAAGGGGAGGAGGGTCTATCGGAATATTTTCTTAGAGCGGCGAGCGCACGTAGTGCAGTCCAGGTGGTGCCATCCACGTGGTGCTCCCTGTATGGTGGACTCTATGTTGTGCAATCTGCAATATGTGTGGGCGGCGACGGGGCGGCTGCATTGCCGCCAGACCGCCACCCAGGCCAAGGCGACGGGGCGGCGACGGGGTGGAGACGGCGAGCACGGAGCCGCCAGACCCGCAATCAGGCCCAGACCACGGGCGGCTAGCTCGGCGTCGGGGCAGCGACGGCGTGTACGGAACCGCCAGATCGACATTCAGGGCCAGTGCTTTAGAAGAGAAGCGTAAAACCTTTGAGTGCAGAAATTGGGAGGCCACTTCGGGCTCAGGATGGTGCTCGGACCTGCTCGTCGGTTCCCGGAGCTGTTTTTTTGCCTCGGGGTGCTTGCCAGCGGCTGAGGCGTCCAGGGCTGCCTAGAGCTTCCCAAACCGGCCGCCCGAGAGCCGAGAGATGGCCCGAAAGAAACGAGGCAGCGGCACGCCGGGATCTGCTCTGGGGGGTGGCCGCATCGGCCCCCGCTCGCCCATCGCTCGCCGATCGGGGCCCGGGAGCCCCCGCCTCCCGGGGCGGGCGGGCTGGCTGCCGGGGTGGAATTCCCAGCCCGGGGCACCCGGGTTCAAGCCCTGGCAACTTGGGCGCCGAGCTTTCCGAAGGCCCTCCGTCGGCCCTTCAAGCTGTGGGCCCTCCGTCGGCCCTGGCAGCTTGTGCGCCGAGCCCTGGGAACGGGAGGACCGAATCCTGGAAACGCCAGCGTCCGCACGCTGGAGACACACGCCCTCGATCGTGGATGCGCAAGTGCGAATGAGTGAGCAGTGTGTGTGTGTGTGTGTTGTGTGTATTGTGTATGTGTCTGCGGTGTGTGTGTGTGTATGTGTGTGTGCGTGTGTGTGTGTGTGTGTGTTTGTGTGTGTGTGCGTGTGTGTGTGGGTGTTTGTTGAAATGTGGCGTTGGCTTTCCTCACGTGTTGCCAGGTGACGGGTCGAGCAGACTATTGTTTGTTTCCGCCGTTTTGTTTTACCACGTTGCGAGTAAGGTGGGATATTGTTTTGTCCGCCTCCCCCCCACTGAGTTGCCACCCGATCCTCGTGCAGAAGTGCGAATGGAAAAGGTGCAAGCGTGTGCGAAAAGATGGAGTGCACATATGGTCCGACCAAGCAACCGACAGAAAACACATTTCTAGGTCGGTCGCGAGCGGTCGGGGCGGCTTCGGGCTGAGGAGAGCCAAAGGGAGTTAGTGGCCCGCAATCGATTCACCGCCAGGTTCCAGAAGGTGGCGGGGACGAGTTTGATGTAGGGAAGGTAACTTTGAGGGAGGAGCGTTGAGGGAGGTTCGGAGGGGCGAGGAGGGGCAATGGACGAGGGAGGAGGGAGCTTTTTCCATCTCTGTCGCATGTGGCAGTAGAGAAGAGCAATATGACCTGCTTTGCCCACCCGCGTTGCATGCGACTGGCGAAACAGGCTGCAGCGTGTCGTCCGCCCCCGCCTCCTGCGCTGCCGCGTGACGAGTGGACTCGAACGGACGGCGTTCCGACCCCTGCGACGCTACGCGGCGAGAGTTTTGGAGGAGTGCTGTTCGCCCCCTTCGCTGCCACCTGACGGGTCGAGCAGGCTACGAATTGTTCCCGCCTTGCGTTGTCGCGTGGCGGGTAGAGTGACACGGTCTCTGTTTTCCGCCCCCTCGAGCTGTCGCGTGGCGAGCAGGAGCGAATCTCTGTTCCCCGCCCGCTTCTTTTCCTGCGCTGCCACCACATGCCTCGGGCAGAACTGCGAACGGGAAAGGCGCAAGCGTGTTCGAATGGGCGGAGCGTGCAGATGGCCCGACCTCATTCGGCGGCGAGCGAAGGGGGGGAACTGGGAAGGAGAAGGCCCTCCGAGAAGGCGGCGGGGCTTCTCAGAAGTCCCCCTCCCCCTCGCGCCTTCTGAGAAGTTGCTTCTGCCTTCGGGGAAGGCTCAGAACACTTCGCAGTATGCCGGGGGACTCCCGAACTTTCTGAGAAGGCCTTCTCCTCCCCCCCCCCTCGCTCGCCGCCGACTAGTGCGTTGATCTGGGGCCTGCTCGGTGCCTGCCGGGTAACCGAGAGAAGTCACCCGTCGTGTGTGGCGCCCACCCAGCGATGGAGCGGCGGAACGGGTCTCCGGGAGGGGGGGCGATTCGAGCTGGGGAGGTCAAATTGGGGAGGTAGGAGTCCATCATTGATTCCCCGCCATGTTCTCGGAGTGTCTGGCCATGCGGATTTCCCATAAACACGTGGCGGGGAGGAGTTCGAGGCAGGGAGGTGAGGTTGAGGGAGGACTGCTGAGGGTCGCGTCTCGATTTCCAGGATTGGGGTTCGGGTCCCTTCTTCCAGGGGTTGGTTCTCCCTTTCTGAGGTTCTGGTTTCGCTCTCCACGGTTGGGGGTTCGCGTTTCAGGGTGTCCGTTCTTCGGTTCAGGCACCGACCATATATCGGAGGGCTATCGCCGATCTATTGGCGATGTATCGCCGAGTCCAGGTTGATTTTTCCTTCCCCTGAGCCTGTCCCCCCCCCTCACTGCCCCTCAGATACAGGACGAATGTCACGAACCCTCCCCCTCATTCTTCAGGGCCTTCCGCCCTAGTCTTTCGTATGTTATGCGATCTGTTCTACGTGTGGGCTCCCTTGCATTGCGCAAGGCTACGATGAGCTTCGGTGAATTCTTTCGCACCGACCGCACAGGTCGGAAGGTATGGAAGGTGCAGGTGGAAAGAATTCCAACGAGTAATTTCAGTGGCATCAAGCAGTGGCGAAGTGTCCTGGCTCAGCTATAGGCCTACCACATAATGTTCTAAGAACCTTTTGTGGTTTGCACAACATGTTCTGAGAACATGTCTGGTTGAGACTGTGCTGGTTTTGTTCATCGGGTTCATGTTCTAAGAACATCGTTGTTGCTATCAGAACATTTCTGGGTTCTAAGAGAACTTCGTGGTAGGACCATGGGAATGGCGAGACGGTCGCTCCCTGCTCAATGGCATGACCACGGAGTTTCCACAGGCCGCGCGGATCTCTTGGGTCGGCCGCTGGGCCCCCTCCCGGTAGCGCCCCCCGCGCGCCGCGGAGGGCGCCGGAGGCGCCACTCATCCAGGGAGAGCTCCGCGCGCGGCCCGCCACAGAGGCTGAGTGCCTCAGGTGTCGGCGCCGCCGCCCGACTTCTGCGATACGGTCGCACCGAGGTATGACGTCGATCGAAGAAGAGCAAGCAAACAGAAACACACACACGTAACCGCATCAAGCAATGAAGGACCCCCCCCTCCCCCAGCCTCTCCGGCGAAAGCATAACGCACCCGGCACCCCAGCCAGTTGCAATTCCCGTGCCGATTCCCAAGCATATACTCTTACTATTATTATTCCAATTACCAATTGGGTTACCACCAGAACCGGGGCGCGGGAAATATTTATTTTCGTTCGTTGTAGTAATCATATCGCTCGGCGAAAACCGCCCCCCAGAATTATTTAATTCTCTTGCACAGCTGTGCTCTAGAGTTCGGACATCTTTATTTTCGTCGTGTCGTGTCGTCGTTCGTCCCCCTCGGCCCCCCCCCTCCCTGAGACTGAGCTCCCCTGGGCGTGCCCCCCCCCCCCCCCCCTCCTGAGACCTAGCTCCCCTGGCACTGGGCCACCCCCCCGTGGGCCCCTCAGGCTTCCCAGGGCAACCCCCCTGGGGCCCCTCTCCGTGCCCCCCTCCCCCCCCCCTGACCATGGCAGCCCCCCTCCGTCTAGGCTTCCCAGGGCAGCCCCCCAGGGCCCCCCCTCCGTGGCCCCCCTCCCCTGAGACCTAGCTCCCCTGGGCCACCCCCCCCGTGGGCCCCTTGGGAGCCCCCCTCCGTCCAGGCTTCCCATTGCAGCCACCCTCGGTCGCGGAACCTCTTATTCTCGTCGTGTCGTGTCGTCGTTCGTGCCCCTCGCCCCCCCCCCTCCCTGAGACCCAGCTCCCCTGGGCCCCCCCCCCCGTGGGCCCCTTGGCAGCCCCCCTCCGTCCAGGCTTCCCATAGCAGCCCCCTTGGGCCACGGAACCCTTTATTCTCGTCGTGTCGTGTCGTCGTTCGTTCCCCTCGGCCCCCCCCCTCCCTGAGACCCAGCTCCCCTGGGTCGGCCCCCCCCCTCCCCTGCGACCCAGCTCCCAGGGCTTCCGTGGGCCCCTTGCCCCCCCCCCCCCCCCCGTGGGCCCCTTGGCAGCCCCTCGCCGCCAGGCTCCCAGGGCAGCCCCCCTGGGCCACGCAACCTTTTATGTTCGTCGTGTCCTTTCGTTCTTCCCCCTCGGCCCCCCCCCTCCTTGTTCCTTCGTCCCCCTCGGCCCACCCCTCCCGGAACCTTTTATTTTCGTCGTGGTCGTTCGTTCCTCCTCCTGGCCCCCCCCCCTCTGAGCCCCGGCTCCCCTGAGCCATCTCCCCGTGGGAGCCCCTCGGAGCGCCCCCCCCTCCGCCCAGGCTTCCCAGGGCAGCCCCCCTGCGCCACGGAACCCTTTATTCTCGTCGTGTCGTGTCGTCGTTCGTCCCCCTCGGCCCCCCCCCCCCCTCCCTGAGACTCAGCTCCCCTTGGCGTTCCCCCCCTGACCCCCTCAGACCTAGCTCCCCTGGGCCACCCCCCCGTGGGCCCCTTGGCAGCCCCCTTCCGCCCAGGCTTCCCAGGGCAGCTCCCCTGGGCCCCCCCCTCCGTGCCCCCCCCCCCCTGACCTTGGCAGCCCCCCTCCGTCCAGGCTTCCCAGGGCAGCCCCCCTGGGGCCCCCCTCCGTGCCCCCCCCCCCCCTCCCCCCTCTGAGACTTAGCTCCCCTGGGCCCCCCCCCGTGGGCCTAACCCCCCTCTGGGCCCTTTATTCTCTTGCAAGCTGTGCTCTAGAGCTCGGACATTTTTTTTCGTCGTGGTGTGGTTCGTGGTGGTTCGTCCCCCTCGGCCCCTCCCCTGAGCCTGAGCCCCAGCTCCCCTGGGCCACCCACCCTTCGGAGGCTTGCTCCGTCCAGGCTTCTCAGGACAGCCCCCCTGGGGGCCGCGGAACCCTTTATTTTCGTTGTGGTTCGTGGTTCGTCGTGGTTCGTCCCCCTCGGCCCCTCCCCTGAGCCCCTCCGTCCAGGCTTCCCAGGGCAGCCCACCCGGGCCGCCGAACCCTTTATTATTGTCGTGGTTCGTGGCTCGTGGTGGTTCGTCCCCCTCGGCCCCTCCCCTGAGCCTGAGCCCCAGCTCCCCTGGGCCACCCACCCTTCAGAGGCTTGCTCCGTCCAGGCTTCCCAGGAGAGCCCCCTCTGGGCCGCGGACATCCTTATTTTCGTCGTGGTTCGTCGTGGTTCGTCGTGGCTCGTCCCCCTCGGCCCCTCCCCTTAGCCTGAGCCTGACCCCCAGCTCCCCTGCCCCCCCCCCCCCCTTGGGAACGCCCCTCCGGCTAGGCTTCCCAGGGCAGCCCCCCTGTGCCGCGGAGACTATTATTTTCGTCGTGGTTCGTGGCTCGTGGTGGTTCGTCCCCCTCGGCACCTCCCCTGAGCCTGAGCCCCAGCTCCCCTGAGCCACCCACCCTTGGGAGCCTTACCCCGTCCAGCCTTCCTCCGCCCAGGCTTCTCAGTCCTTCGCAGCTCCTCTGTGCAAGAGCCAGGGCACGCGTGCCACTTGTTACGGCGCGGTGCTAATGATAACCCCGGGGGGGTCCTTAGTGGCTTGATGCGGTTAGACTTTTAGCGCTCCGCGCTGATTCTTCGGGTCCGCGCTGGGGGCCCCTGGCGGCGCCTCCGGCGCCGCCACAGGCGCGCTCCGCGCGCCAGGGAGGGGGGTCCAGCGCAGATCCAAGAAATCCGCGCGGAGCGCCAAAAGTTTGTGTTTATGTGGTTTTTCTTCTTCCAATCGAGGCTGGCTCGGTCGGGTGGACCCACCAGGGGGTCCAGCGACAGGGGGGTGGTGCAATAGATCTGGTGCAATAGCTGGGTCGTGCGATATATTCTGGGGCGCAGATGTTTTGCTGGGTTTTCGCGTGCAGTGCAATACAATGCGATAGAATTCTCTGGCGCAATACATTTGCAATACAACTGCCTCAAATGTATTGCACCACCCCTTTGCAGCTGGACCCCTCATTTGCGTCACCCAAACTCGGGGAGTGTGCCCTGCTGTTCTTCCTGCTGGCTCTATAGGCCTCCTGGAGCCGGATCGCCAACGCATCGCCGATGCGGCTCGATGTGGAGCCCGATTTGCTTCACGTCGACGTCGCCGATGAATCGCCGACGACGGTGCTCACCACCCACCAAACCACCCCAACCCAACCCGAAGGCTCAAATTTATTGTCGATTTCCAATGGGGGGGGGCGGGGAACATCGAAAAACACGCGTGGAACCCTTACCCTCCCAACCCGAAATTCGCGTCTTCGGGTTGGGTTGGGGTGGTCTAGTAGGTAGTCAGGTGCATCGCCGGTGCATCGCCGATGCATCGCCGAGGTATTGGGGATGCAGCGCGATACTCCAGCCCCAGTTATACTCCGGGGCACGAGGCGGCGCGACCCCTCGCAGAGGCCTCTCTCGAATGGATGTTCTTGTGGACCCTGGGGAGGGTACCCCAGATTTCGTAATCAAGGGAGGGGGGTCTCATTTCGGGGGTTCGTCTCTTCCAGGCTATCTTGGAGGGCCTGGGGGGTCTGGGGACGATGTTTTGGGGGGTTCTCCCACGGGGGAGGTCTGAAATGGCTTGTTTTGGAGGGTCCAGACCCCCTCCCTTTTATTACGAAATCTGGAGTACTCTTAAGATTGGCCTGCCCCCCTACAGGGGGGATTGTCGACGAAAAATCAAAATACCCCAAAACTAATCAAAAAATTGTCTAAAAATAGTCTGGGGACTTTTAAAATAAGTTGTTTACCTTTTTGGTGTATTTTTCTGGTACTTTCTATTTTTTCGTCGAAAATCCCCCTGTAGGAGGACACGCCCGACATCAGGGTACCTTTGGATGCTCTGAATGTTTTGGCCGACGACGGGTCTCGTGCTCTCGAGAGATGCTCTGTTGGCTTGGCTCTGGCTGTCAGGGGTCCCTGGATGTCTGGGCCCGTTCCGAGGCCTGCTGTGCATTCTGACCAGAGGCTTGACGGTCCCAGTGTCCAGCGAGAGTTTCGGCTGAACAAAGACGAAATAGAGCCATCTTGATTTTTGTTCAGGACGTTGGGAGGGCTGGGCTCGGCGCCTCTTGCGCCGGGAGGCGCTGGGGAAGTCGGCTACGTGAGCTGATTCGTCGACTCCCCCATTTGCTGTTTCCATCCGCTTCCTCCTCCTCGGTCCTCGTCGCTCCGCCTCCTTGCTCCTCCTCCTCCTCCTCCTCCTCCTCCTCGCTCCCTTTGCTATTCCCCCCTCCCGCGTCCGACCCGACAGGCACCCTCCGCACGCCACCGCGACCTGCTGCGCCAGGCTCGAGCAGCAAAAGGCTGCATAAACGGAGACATTCTGATGTCCGCACCCAGACGTCACATGGTGGGGCGTCAGGGACAACATGGAGGGGGGGTAGTCAGAGCCCCGAATCATCAGGGCCGGGAGCGGTCAGGGGTAGCTACGGATTCATGCCTCGCGGGTCCTAACCAGAGTTACCTCGGACGGGAGCTATCCAGGATACATCGGGTGCCCAGCCACTCCCGAAACAGCGGTGTTGGGTGCTGGGGGCAGTCAGGGGTACACGGGGTCGTGCCTCGGGTGCCTCAACCGGATCTACCCCGGACCGCAGCTCTCCCGGAGAATTCGGGCGTCCAAGATCTTGGCATCGCTCGGACGTGTGCCCTTTTCCTTCGGCGAGGACCATCGAGGAGCATCCTTGATCATTTCGCGAAAAAACCACGCACGAGACCGAAACAAAAATCAGGAAATGGACGTCCGAGCGATGGCCAGAAGATGGGCTCCGGGGATGGCGCATCGACCCCCAAAGTCGCCCGCCTATCGCCGACAGGGGCCTCGCGCATCCCACCCCGCCCAGGAGCGTGCAGCTTCGCTGCTGGAGGCCCGTCGGCGAGGTGTCGCCCCTTCCGAGAATTCCGCCCCCGTCGTCGCCTCTCCCGACGCTTCTGGAGTGAAATCGGGCCTGTCCCTCCGCATGGGGAATGTTCAAAATAGTCAACAAAGTAGTCTGGGGACCATTTTTTGAGTCTGTCTGGGCATCCTTTCTGAGCATTTTTGCGTATGTTTCGTTTTTTCCGCGAAAATCCCCTGGTAGGGGGACCGCGCCCGACTTAACCCGACGTTTCTGGAGCCACCGCAGCGGGAGGCCCTCCTTGGGCCGCCTCTCGGCCCCCTCCCGACGGGGCCCCCGCCCGGCCCCGGGACCGACGGAGAAGCGGCTCGGGACGCGAAGCCGGCCCCGGGGAAGGCATTGGGACGATCGCAGGGCCCCAAGAGCTCCTCCTCCTCCTCCTCCTCCTCCTCCTCCTCCTCCCCTCCCCCCTCCTCCTCCCCCTCCCCCCTCCTCCTCTTCCTCCCCCTCCTCCTCCTCCTCCCCTCCTCCTCCTCCTCCTCCTCCTCCTCCTCCTCCTCCTCCTCCTCCTCCTCCTGGGAAGGGATCAGGACGTCGCATGGCCGGGCCCAGATCTCGCTGGAGCCGGCCCCGGGGCGCGCTCCGCGGGCCTGGCAGGAGGGGGCCCAAAAGGCGGGCCCTTAAGAGGCGCGCGGGGGCCTCCGGCAGAGTCTGTTGATGCAGCCGTCTGTTCTTCTGGCAGGAGGCCAGGCACGAGCATGCGGTTGCTCTCGAGCAGCGGCGAGGCGTCCCGGCTCGCCTATAGCCGGGGGTGGACAGAACCCCCAACAGTGACACGTCGATTAGTGAATTGTCCGTTTTCGGTTCTCGAGAGGGCGCCGCGGCCATCATTTTCCAGTCTTGCGCCCGCCAGGTTTGGGCTTCGGGCCGTTTTCACTGAACCACGTTTTACTAAAGGGGGGTTTGTCCATCCCCGATATAGCCACACCAAGCAATGTTCTGAGAACCCTTTACGGTTTCCAGGACATGTTCTTCGGACACGTCTGGCGGAGTCTGTTTTGTTTTGACACATCGGGCAAATGTTATAAGAACATAATTGTTTGTGTTATTCGAGCATTTGGGTTCTAAGCACATTTCGTGGTAGGACTATAGGAATGCCGGGATATTCTGCGCCTCCCAAAAGGGATCCGAGTAGATGGGGTCGAAGGATGGCTCCGCATCGCCGATGCAGCGGCGATGCTGCTCGATGCAGATCGCGGTTTGCTTCACATCGACTTCGCCGATGCATCGCGGACGTCGACGGTGCATCGCCGACGTATCGTCTATGCGGCTCTCTGGTAGTCCTGTGGCCATTTGCGAACCATACCCCCGCGGGTCCTTTCGACGCTGGGGTACGCGACACCCCCGCTCGGTTTCGGTTGGCTGCCGGCGGCCTTCGAGCTCTGAGCCCCTGACCCTTTGTCTGAATTCTGACCTGCGGGGGTACATTCGAAACCGATCGCAAGGATGTGTAACCTTTTCAAGGGCACCCTTGCATCCTTGCGAGCGTGAATTACCTACCCCGCTTTCGCTTCCAGGCAACACCAAGTCATACCACGCGCCTCCTCGTCAAGCGGTCTGACCAGTACAGGCCGTAGTTTGGCATCGTTTGGTATCTTTTGGAAGCGAGGGTGGTCAAAAGCGAGGTAGGTTTGTTTTCCCCCTAATCCTTGCCTCTGCGGTCCATCCTTAACCACTTTCGATGGCCAGCCCCGCCCGAGGAGCCTCAGCGGGGACTTGTCCTTGACCACCGCCCGAGAGATCGACCTGCGGGGACCTTGGCAAGGGCACCCCTGGGGCTTGGATGCTCGCTTCGGGGACCTTCCTGTGGACCACGGGACGGGACGGATCTGTTCGACCCTGCTTCGGCTCAATTTCGGCTCGAGTTCGATTCGGATTCGACTCGGCTTCGACCCCGTTTCGACTCGGGGTGGACTCGAATCGACGGGCGCTCGGCGCAGCTTCGACGCACGACTGGGGCGAGGGGCCCCAGGAAGGTCCCCAGAGTGAGCAGCCAATGGGGCCACCGGATGTCAGCTGCGCGCAGAGGGGGGTAGGTTGAGGGGGGGAAGGCTTCTCAGAAGCACCCCTGCTTCTTAGAAGGTGCTGGCCTCCTCTGTAGATGTGAGGTCCCGCGCCTTCTAAAGAAGCAGCATCCTTCTACGAAGCCTTCCCCCCTCCCCCTACCCTCAAGTCGGACACTTCTCTCTACAGGAGGTATATTCAAAAATAGTCGAAACATAGCCTGGGGACGATTTGCTGATTATTTGTTTTTTTTGTATGCGATTTGTCGACTCTGTTGGATGTTTTTTTTTGTTTCTTTATTCGGAATGCTCGTCCAGAATCCGCCTCTAGGAGGACACGCCCGACCTGACCCTCCCCCTCCTGCGCGCTGCCAGAAATGTCCACGTCCATCGCCCGCTCGGGCCCCAGGGCGGCGCCCCCTCCCCCCCCCGGAGGTGGGCACGGATGCGTCCTTGCCCCCCGCAGCCGGAGGCCTCTCGTGCACGGGGTCGCCGCGACGTGTTCGATGCTCGTCTCGGGGGGCCTTCGGTGGCCCACTACCCAACGGATGTGGTCGACCCCAGTTCGACTCAAGTTCGACTCAAGGTCGACCCCAATTCGACTCAAGTTCGGTTCAAGTTCGACACAAGTTCGATTCCAGTTCGACTCAGGTTCGACTCAGGGTCGACTCAATTCGGCGGGCCTTCGACGCAGCTTCGACGCAAGAGTGGAGCAAGTGTCTCCTGGAAGGTCCCCAGAATGATCATCCAGGACATGGGCTGGCCGTCACCGCACCCAGCGGTCGTTGAAAGTACAGCGGAAACCCATGCCTCAAGCAGTGGCGAAGCGTCTTGGCTCGCCTACAGGCCCACCAAAGAATGTTCAAATAATCTTTCGTTGTTTGCACGAAATGCTCTTATAGCATTTCTGGCTGAGACCGCCTTGTTTCAACGCATTGGGTTTATCGTCTAAGAGCACATGTATTGTTCTTAGAGCATTTTGGGGTTCTGAGAACAATACTTAGTAGGACTATAGGAATGCCGGGACGGTCGGTCCCTTCTCAAAAGAAAGACCCTGCTTGCCTCCAGGGTGCCCAGAGTTTTTTGGAGTTCGATGGTTTTGCTACGGAACGCGTGACGTTCCCACGCCAAGAATCCATGGACGTCCCTGGATGGCCGAAAAATGAGCCTCCGACACCTCGCGATCCCAAAAAGCCTCAGGGAGGGGAAGGGGAGGGTTCCCCTCCCCGAAGGAAAGAGGGGTTGTGGAAGAGGAAAGGGACCCTCGTTAAACCACCTGTCTCGGGGTTGGGCTTCTTGTGGAAGGTGTCTTGTGGTCGAGCACCTACAGTAGGTGTTCTTGGATCCCCAGTGCGTAGATCGTCCATTTTCAACGCCTCTCAAACCGGGCTAGGACAAGGATACTTCCGTTCAGAGCATGCCAGGGCGCTCTCAGAGAGTTCCGGAACGCTCTGAGAAGGTCGCGGCGCCCGAGATATCCGCCAGAGCCGCCAGATCTCAGAGAGTCTGGATTTATCCACCCCCGAATTTATCTTCGTCCAGGCTTCGTCTTATAGATCCAAACCAGGTTGAACGCCGTCCTATTTATTCCCCCTGTCAGAGCCTACGGATTCATATGATAAGTAAGCTTTGCCGCCGATTTCCGAGGCCCGCCCAGGTGCCCGGGTGCCTTATAGCCCTAAAGCCCTACAGCCCTATAGCCTACTAGCCATACAGCAGCCCTATAGCCCCATAGCCCTAAAGCCATATAGCCAGATAGCCATATAGCTATATAGCCCCATTGCCTTATCGCCTTATATACCTATATCCCGATCGGCCTAGAGCCCGATAGCTCTATATATCCCTATAGCCCTGCAGCCCTGTAGCCCTACAGCCTTATAGCCCTATAGCCCCACAGCCCAATAGCCCTACAGCCCTATAGCCAAGTAGCCCTATAACCCTATAGCCCAATAGTCTTGTAGCCTTATAGCCCTATGGACCTATCGGTCTAGAGCCCTATAGCTCTATAGCCCTATAGCCCTGTAACCCTATAACCCTATAGCCCTGTGGCCCCTCAGCCCTATAGCCCTACAGCCTTATGGCCCAATAGCCCTGCAGCCCTACAGCCCTATAGCCCTATAGTCCCAATAGCACCATAGCCTTACCGCCTTATGGCCCTATAGCTCTATATCCCTATAGCCCTATAGCACTACATCCTGATAACCCTCTAGCCCTATGGCCCCATAGCCCTACAGCCCCATGGCGTTGTATCCCTTTAGCCCAATTGCCCTATGGTCATATAGCCCCATAGCCCTATATACTCATAACCCTATGGCACTATAGCCCCATAGCCCTACAGCCCTATAGCCCTGCAGTCGTATAGTCCTATGTCCCTACAGCCGTATAGCCCTATAGAGACCTAGCCCTATAGCCCTATAGTTCCATAGCCCTATCGCCCCATCGCCCTATAGCCCAATAGTCCCATAGCCCTATCGCCCTAAACAGATTTTGATTTGGTGTTTCTCGGGTATCATTATTTTCCGATCGATTGGTATAGTTTCTCGCATCCGCTTTGGACTTTCGGGTTGGCGCTCGGTCCCCTCCCCACGCCCCTGGCAGTTTTTGCCCCGCCCCAGGCGCACTCCGCGCGCCCGGGGGGAGGGCGATCCGCCCGAAGCTCCGAGAGTCTGTGCCCGATGCACCTGGTTGGACGTCTATGCTCAGCGGCGCTCTGAGGAGCTGTAGGGGGTTGCTGGACGGCGCTCCGCGGCGACCCCAAGGCATCCCCCCGTGCACTTGGCTGGCCTCCCGTGCTCCGCGGCGCTCTGAGGAGAGCAATTCGCAGCTGCCGTTTTATCCGCAGGGCTTCGCCCTCGCACGCGGGGGCTCGGGGGAGCGCAGGGCCTCCCCCGGGCGAGGAGGTTCACGTGCCCTCCCTCGACGGTGGAGGTCTGGGGATGTCTCGAACGTCGCAGAAGAAACAAACTGACACTCGTGAATGTTGCGAGCTCCGCGCGGAGTTCTTGGATGGGCGTTGGCCCCCCCCCTTGCGGCCCATTTGGCGGCGCCCTTGGCGCGTTCCGCGCGGTAAGGAGGGTGGCCCAGCGCCGATCCACGAAATCTGTGCGGTCTCCGAACGTTTGAGTCCATGCAGGTGTTTGTCCCTCTAGAACGGGACGCCAAAATATTTCGGTACGTACATCGCCACATATACTTCCCACTGCTCCTTGCCGGCGGCAGTGCTGGTGTCGATGTCTTTCGTCCTGCCGACCCCCTTTCTTGATCGCCCGGGATGGCCAGTGGATCGGTTGTTGGCGGCGCGAATAAGGGGTCGGCGCGAGTTGGGTGGCATCCCAAGAACGGGGCGGGGTCTTAGAAGGCAGGGGGGCCTTTTGATCAGGGCCCAGGGGCATCTAGAAATCAAGGGGTGGCGACGCTTCCTGGCTGGCCTATAGGCTCACCACAGTATCTGTTGAGAACGTTTTATGGTATGCACGACATGTTCTTAGAACATATGTTCTTGAGACTGTTTTGTTTTTACCTATCTGCATCTATGCTCTAAGACACAATGGTTCTCAGAACATGCCGTGGTGAGCCTACAGAAATGGCGGGACGGTCGGCCCTTGCTCAACAAAGCTGCCCCTCAGATCGGCACGACATGGGTACCCACCGGTCGTTGAAAGTAGGTATTTTTTGATTCCCAGATCCCTATCTGTTTTAGGCGCCTTCCTATTTCAAGAATCTATGTTTTTTGGGTTTTTTTTGGGGCGGGCGCACACCTAATCTACTTCTAGGGCTTGGTTGTCACTTCCCTGGGTGACGCTGGTCGCTCGGCCCCTCGGCTGGCCCAATTCTGTGGATGTGTTTGTTTTTGTTTGTTTTCGCATGGCCGTCGGCTGCACTGGTCGCCCCAAGCTCGCCCGCCGCCTTTCGGTCGCTCGGCCCCTCGGCTGGCCCAATTCCTTAGTTTTGTTTGTTTTTGTTTGTTTTCGCGTGCCCGTCGGCTGCACTGGTCGCCCTGGGCTCGCCCGCCGCCCCGCGGTCGCTAGGCCCCTCGGCTGGCCCAATTCCTTGGTTTTGTTTGTTGTTGTTTGTTTTCGCTTGCCCGTCGGCTGCACTGGTCGCCCTGGGCTCAGCCGCCGCCTTTCGGTCGCTCGGCCCCTCGGCTGGCCCAATTCTGTGGATGTGTTTGTTTTTGTTTGTTTTCGCTTGCCCGTCGCTGCATTGGTCGCCCCAGGCTCGCCCGCCGCCCCGCGGTCGCTCGGCCCCTCGGCTGGCCCAATTCCTTAGTTTTGTTTGTTTTTGTTTGCTTTCGCTTGCCCGTTGGCTGCACTGGTCGCCCTGGGCACGCCCGCCGCCTTTCGGTCGCTCGGCCCCTCGGCTGGCCCATTTCTGTGGATTTGTTTGTTTTTGTTTGTTTTCGCTTGCCCGTCGGCTGCACTGGTCGCCCTGGGCACAGCCGCCGCCTTTCGGTCGCTCGGCCCCTCGGCTGGCCCGATTCCTTGGTATTGCTTGTTTTTGTTTGTTTTCGCTTGCCCGTTGGCTGCGCCGGTCGCCCTGGGCACAGCCGCCGCCTTTCGGTCGCTCGCCCCCCCGGCTGGCCCAATTCTGTGGATTTGTTTGTTGTTGTTTGCTTTCGCTTGTCCGTCGGCTGTACTGGTCGCCCCAGGCTCGCCCGCCGCCCCGCGGTCGCTCGGCCCCTCGGCTGGCCCAATTCCTTGGTTTTGTTTGTTTTTGTTTGGTTTCGCTTGCCCGTCGGCTGCACTGGTCGGCCTGGGCACACCCGCCGCCTTTCGGTCGCTCGGCCCCTCGGCTGGCCCAATTCTGTGGATGTGTTTGTTTTTGTTTGTTTTCGCTTGTCCGTCGGCTGCACTGGTCGCCCCAGGCTCGCCCGCCGCCCCGCGGTCGCTCGGCCCCTCGGCTGGCCCAGTTCATTGGTTTTGTTAGTTTTTTTTGTTTGTTTTCGCTTGCCCGTCGGCTGCACTGGTCGCCCCAGGCTCGCCCGCCGCCCCGCGTTCGCTCGGCCCCTCGGCTGGCCCAATTCCTTGTTTTTGTTTGCTTTTGTTTGTTTTCGCTTCCCCGTCGGCTGCACTGGTCGGCCTGGGCACACCCGCCGCCTTTCGGTCGCTCGGCTCCTCGGCTGGCCCAATTATGTGGATTTGTTTGTTTTTGTTTGTTTTCGCTTGTCGTCGGCTGCGCTGGTCGCCCCAGGCTCGCCCGCCGCCCCGCGGTCGCTCGGCCCCTCGGCTGGCCCAATTCCTTGGTTTTGTTTGTTGTTTGTTTGGTTTCGCTTGCCCGTCGGCTGCACTGGTCGCCCCGGGCACACCCGCCGCCTTTCGGTTGCTCGGCCCCTAGGCTGGCCTTATGCTGTGGATTTGTTTGTTTTTGTTTGTTTTCGCTTGTCCGTCGGCTGCACTGGTCGCCCCAGGCTCGCCCGCCGCCTTTCGGTCGCTCGGCCCCTCGGCTGGCCCATTTCTGTGGATTTGTTTGTTTTTGTTTGTTTCCGCTTGTCCGTCGGCTGCACTGGTCGCCCTGGGCACACCCGCCGCCTTTCGGTCGCTCGGCCCCTCGGCTGGCCCAATTCCTTGGATGTGTTTGTTTTTGTTTGTTTTCGCTTGCCCGTCGGCTGCGCTGGTCGCCATGGGCACACCCGCAGCCTTTCTGTCGCTCGCCCCGCCGGCTGGCCTAATTTTGTTTGTTTTCGCTTGCCCGTCGGCTGCACTGGTCGCCCCAGGCTCCCCCGCCGCCTTTCGGTCGCTCGGCCCCTCGGCTGGCCCAGCTCATTGGTTTTGTTTGTTTTTGTTTGTTTTCGCTTGCCCGTCGGCTGCACTGGTCGCCCTGGGCACACCCGCCGCCTTTCGGTCGCTCGGCCCCTAGGCTGGCCCAGTTCTGTGGATTTGTTTGTTTTTGTTTGTTTTCGCTTGTCCGTCGGGCGAGCCTGGGGCGACCAGCGCTGCCGACGGACAAGCGAAAGCAAACAACAGCAAACAAAACCAGTGAAATGGGCCAGCCGAGGGGCCGAGCGACCGCGGGGCGGCGGGCGAGCTTGGGGCGACCAGTGCAGCCGACGGACAAGCGACAACAAACAAAAACAAGCAAAACCAAGGAATGGGGCCAGCCGAGGGGCCGAGCGACCGCGGGGCGGCGGGTGTGCCCAGGGCGACCAGCGCAGCTGACGGGCAAGCGAAAACAAACAAAAACAAGCAAAACGATGGAATGGGGCCAGCCGAGGGGCCGAGCCACCGAAAGGCTGGCAGTGCAATCGACGGACAAGCGAAAACAAGCCAGAACAACCGAAACCAGCCAGGGAAAGGGCCATCCGAGGGGCCGAGCGACCTAGCGCTATTGCACGCCGCTAAGACAGGGCCCGGAAATTTATAATCTACTTATTGTATTTGCTGTTGCTGTTTTTTTTTGGGCGGGGGGGGCGGCTTCGAACGCAATCTACTTGTTCCGCCTTCCTACTTCATGTTTCTACCTACTTCTTCCGAACGTGTACAATGCCCAACTGCAGTTCCTGTATATGGTAAACAGTACTTGCTGTCCGCGTCGCCGCGGCCTGTGCTCAGTTGAGACAGAAGGCGGCCTGCCCAACAGCGGCCGCTGTTTGTTTGGGGCATCATTTATTGTTGGGCATTGTGCAATGGGGGCCCAGGGCCCCATGCCAAGACACACCCTGCTTGCCTCCAGAATGCCCTGGGTTTCTTGGGTTTCGACGATTTTGCCATGGAGGGCGCGCCGTCCCCACAGCAAAAAACCAGTGTACGTCCTGGGGCCTCAGGGCTGGGGCTAGTGTGGAAGGCTTCCTGTGGACCGGCCTCCACCGTACCCATGTCGGGCGTCCAAATCTCGGGTGTTGCTAGAGGTGCCCCTGGCCCAAGGTGCCCCCAGGAGTTTCAAGGAGGCCACTACGGCGTCCAGAGCACCCCTCACGAGGTCCAGAGGGTCCCGGGAGCTCCAAAATTGAGCGAAAAGCTGGGGGCACCTTGGGCCAGGGGCATCTTTAGCAACCCCCGAAAATCAGACGTCGGGAAAATCTCGGAGGAGCCCGCCGCCTTCCGGGGCAGCCCCCCTCTGCCCACGTCGGGGAGGCGGCCCCCCCCCCGTTGTCGCGCAGCGGCGCAACAAATCCGTGCCCCTGCGGCGGGTCTCGCTCGGCCCGCGGGGGCCCCGCTGCCGGGCTCCGCCGCCGGTGGCAGAATGGATGCAGCTCCGACGCGGGTCGAGGGGTGGGGTAGGAGGGGTCGAGGGTGGAGGGTCGAGGATCGAGGGTCGATGGTCGAGGGTCGAGGATCGAGGGTCGAGGATCGAGGGCCCAGGATCGAGGGTCGAGGATCGAGGGTCGGGGGTCCAGGGTCGAGGAGCGAGCATCGAGGGTCGAGGGGCGAGGAGTGGGGGAGGAGGGACCGCGGATCTCAATTCCGGACGTGAGCCACAGCCCGGCGGCCCCGTTCAAGGATGGCCCGGCGGATAGCCACAAATTTGTGCATGCTCGTAATCATCAAGAAGCTCGAAGAGCAAAAAGCTGCATGAACAGAACTGCTCGGAGCGCCGCGCTGGTTTCTTGGCTCGACGCTGTGCCCCGCTCCCTGGCGCTCGGCTCTGGAGTCGCTGCCAGGGGAGCACGCCGATCCAAGAAGTCTGCGTGGAGCTCCGAAAGTGTATGTTCATGCAGTGCGTTGTTCCTTTTAATACAAATATTTTGTTGTTGCAAGGACAAAGAAGCGTCCAAGAACATGTTGGACTTCCCTCTCTTTCTCACCCCCTCCTCATCGTTGGCCGTCGGCAGATCGGAGGAAGGGGCGGCGAGGGGCGAGGAGGAGGAGGAGGAGGAGGAGCAAGGGAGGACGATGAGGATAACCCAACAAACAAAAACACCACTCTGCGTTTCCCCGACTGTGCTCCCATGGAAGACGAGGACTTCTTCTCCTCATCCTGCTCGTCCTCCTCCTCGAGCGTGGGCTCGCCCCCCCTCCTCCCCGCTCCTCCTCCTCCTCCTCCTCCTCCTCCTCCTCCTCATCCTCGTCCTCGTCCTCGTCCTCGTCCTCCCCCTCCTCCTCCCTCCTCCTCCTCGTCCTCCTTCTCCTCTCCATATTTTCCTGTTCGCCCTCCTCGAGCACGGGCTGATACCCTCTTCCTCGTCCTCCTCCTACTCCTCCTCCTCCTACTCCTCCTTCTGCTTCCCCTCTCCGAGCACGAGCTCGCGAGCCTCTGCAGCGGCCATCCGCTTCCCGCGCTGTCGTGGGGCCGCGCCCCCGAGACAGCGCGAGCCACGAACACCTCCCCAACCCCTTCGGGGGCAACGATGGGGGGAGGGGGTGGCGGCGCTCAGGGGGGACGCATCGACCCCCAATCGCCCGCTGATCGCCGATGGGCTTGGCATCGCTCGGATGTGTGCATTTTTCCTTCGGCGAGGACCATCGAGGAGCATCCTTGATCATTTGGCGAAAAAACTACGCACGAAACCGACAAAAACACAGGGAATGGACGTCCGAGCGATCCCCAGGGGTGGATGCATCGGCCCCCAATCGCCCGCTGATCGCCGATGGGAGTCCGATGGCCCCACCCCGCCCAGGAGCGCGTGGAACGTTCTATCGGGGACCTATCGCCGATCTGTCGGCGATGCATCGCCGATTCCAGGTCGACCTTCCCCCCATGTGCCAGCCCCTCCCCAAACTTGGCATCGCTCGGACGTGCGCATTTGTTCTTAGCGAAGGCCACCGAAGAGCGGCCCGAAAATACGAAAACTGCGCGCGCGCAGCCGAGAACTGCGCGCACGAGGCCGGAACACACGCGCACGAAGCATGCGCGAACGAGGCCGACAACGGCACAATGCACACGCGCACGAGAATGCGAGGCGAGGGGCACTGCGAAGCATACAGTCGGGGCCCTGCAGAAGGAGCCCTTTTCGTTGGGGAGGAGCTCCGTGTTCCTTAAGCGTTTCACAGCTTGCCTCAGGTTCTCCTGGTGTTTTCGACGGGAAATCGAAGTTCAATTTATGGAAAATAGGGGCCTCGTTCCTCATTTAGGGTTCCTTAGGTCAACGCCTCGACTGTAGGCCAGTTATAACCCACCTTGGCATCGGGAAGCGGGGGAACGCAGAGAAGGGGGTCCCGATCGGAGCCCTTGGGTCTGTGTGCACTTCTCTGCGTGCCTTTGGGCCCTTCCGCGCACGAAGCCGAGACGAAGGCGCGGGGAAGTGGGCGCCCGAGCGGCGGCCGGCCCATCGTTGCCCCCAGCGACCCCCGCGGAGAGGGGCCGCGGTCTGGGCGGCGAGGGCCGGAGGCGCCCCGCCCGTGGCCTCGGAGGGGGGGCCTCCTGCTCCTCGTTCTCCCCCTCCTCCCCCTCTTCCTCCTCCTCTCCTCCTCCTCCTCCTCCTCCTCCTCCTCCTCCTCCTCCTCCTCCTCCTCCTCCCCCTCCCCCTCCTCCTCCTCCTCCTCCTCCTCCTCCTCCTCCTCCTCCTCCTCCTCCTCCTCCTCCCATCCTCCTCCTCCTCCTCCCCCTCCCCCTCCCTTTCCTCCTCCTCTAAGCCATTTTGCGTTCGGGCGCCCTCTCGCCTGCAGGAGGCACGCGCGCGCACTGACACTCAGATTTCGGAGTGGCCATGAGTGTCGGAGCCACAGAGTTCGGATGGTTGTTACCAAGACCCAGAATGGCGACGGAGGCAGCAACAAGAAATGGCGTTGTGAACCATGCGAGGTCCACAGCGGTGCACGTCACGGCTTCTGCTGGAAATGCTGGGGTGCTCGACCGACATTGACACGAACAGCAGACTCCAGCGCGGCCAGGGACACCGACGAGGACCAGCACCACGACGAGCAGCTCGCCAAGGTACAGCTCTCTCGTGCCAAGATTGCCGAGCTCCGCAAGCTCGCCGAGGACCGGTTCTTGAAGGATGCCCTGCAGCCGCAGGTGGCGCAGCTCGAGGAGAAGCTCGGTGCAGAGCAGGCATCATTGAACAACGGAGTGCCGCGCTACTTCACCGAATGCAGAGTGGTACGAGATCGCACCAGAGTCGCGGACCAGAAGGACTGGTGCCAGCAGAGAATCGACACGCCGGAGATGGAGCTGGCAGCGACGCAGGACAAGTTCATGGACGAGAGAGCGAAGATGGAGCTGTTCAACACCAAGTTGGACGGCCTCAGCAAGCGGATCGAAGAGCTGGCGGTCCCACCGCCAGGCAAGGGATGGGTTGCAGCGCTGGCCTTCCTGCAGCAAGCGGAGATGTGCCTGGACAGCGGGGCTGAGCAGCAGGAGCAGCTCGCGGCCGAGCTGGACCTCGCCAAGTAGCAGAAGACGAAGGAGGAGGCGGCCGCCAAGCACGCCGAACGCCTCGAGAAGGCCGAGGCGGAGCGGGCTGCCTGTGCAGCACGTGGCAGAGCCGACAGGGACCGCAGCGCCAGCGCCGACACCAAGAAGCGGCGATGCCCCGACGGCGGAGAGGCCAAGGAGGACCTCATCGAGCTCGAGGCGGGGCCCAGCGAGCTGGACATCAGCAGGACCCTCGTGGCCGCGAGGGTCACTTCTGAGCAGGCTGGCAAGGTGGCTGGTGCTCTCAAATGTCGGGCTGGCGAGCTGCAGCCAGGCAACGCGATCACCGTCAGCAAGAAGCAGTGGCTACCCACGCGGGGGCAGCGGCGGCGCCAACCACCGAGGGCCGAAGGCGAGCCTGGCTGTGTACACGATCAACGCCAACACAGCGAACTCGCTGGGGCGCGCCATTATGCAGAACAGGCGCGACGACACGGACGCCATCATTCTGTGACAGGAACTGCAGGCAAATGGCACGCGGCTCGAGCTGTTCCAGACGTATGCGCAAGCAGGGATGGAAGATAGGAGTGGTGAGCATCGCGGCGTCCGAGTCAGGCCACAGCGCTGGATTTTCGATTGCAATCGCTCGAAGCAGGGTATGGACTTGGCGTGCGAGGGGATCAACCTGTGGGACAGCCGCCCGCGTGAGTCCAATGGCAGACTCGCGGTCGCCTCGGTCGATGCGCGCAGTAGGACGGGCCTCGTCTGCGGGACAGCCCACACGTGGAACAGCGAGGGCATCGCGCCGCGGAGCCGGCGTTTTCTAGCGAAGTGGGGCACCGCCATGGACGCAGCAGGAGTGGGTACTCGGTGGCGACTTCAACATGGGCATAGAGGTGTCGGAGAACTCGGAGATCGTCGGCAAGGTGAACGGAGTCATCGTGCGCGACGAGAACGCGGGTGCACGCGTGAGGCCAGAAGGCGAGCGGAGCACGCGGGGTACTTCATCCTTTCGCGAGGCCTGGCGTCGGAGAGGCTCAAGGCACAGGTGATGGAAGGCTGCGCCGCGGCGCCGCGCCTGCCAGCGAAGCCGGCGTTTCCCGTGCGCCACCGTGGCGCCCGCAAGATCCACGCGCCGTGCTAGCGGACGCCCTGGCCAATGTCGCGGCCGACAAGATGCCCGACCCAGCCAGTGGCTTGGCCAGGGCCACGTCGACGGGCACTGGAACGATCTGGGGAGCGCTCACGAGGGGCACGTGAACAGATACCGCGGCTTCGAGGGCCTGGACCGCAGCAAGCGACAGGGCCACTTCGAGAGGGCGAACTACAAATGGCAGCAGCGCCGGCCCAAGCCGTGCGCAGCGTCAGCGGAGCAGCAGCAGTGGGCCGAGGGCGCCGAGTGGCTGGCGCGGCGGCCAAGGCAGCTGCAGGCTGCAGGCGCTGGCCCGAGCACGGCGGCAGAGAGGCGATGAGGGCACTTGGGGGCGAGGCCAGCGCATCGCAGACGGCCCCTCAGCCAAGACACCGTCTCCCCGCTGCTCGCGGCGAAGGCGCCGGGGCAGACAGCCGATGGGAACGACGCTCCGGATTGCGGCGAGCTAGACCGAGAAGAGCTGCGGTTCCCGGGGGCCCAGGAGACTCACATCACATGGAACGCGATCAGATGGCCGCTCATCGTGCACACGCTGAAGGACATGCGCCTCGGCAACATAGGCGATGGGGCCCAGGCGCTACCTGGGCTACATCGCCGCCCTGATGGACCTCCCCAGCAGTCGCTACTGGAGGATGGCCCGCCGCGCGGCAGCAGCGCAGTGGAGGCAGCTAGTGGGTGGTCAAACAATCCGGCGCGCGTCTGCGAGGCGGGCCGGGCGATTCGCCTGGGACTTCTGCGCGATGCGTGATCTTGAAGGTCAGAGTTTGCAGTGGTTCTCGCCTAGCGTTAATTCGGGCCTGTTCCTCTACAGAGGGAATATTCAAATGCGGTAAAAAGTAGTTTGGGGGCGACGCTTTGATTGCATTTGCCCCTGTGGGGGTATTTTTCGAGCGGGGGTGGGCCTAAACGGTGTTTTGGCGACCTTGTGGGCCGTTTTCGTTTCAACTTCGTTTTGCGGTAGCGGCGCGTTGAAGATAAAACGAGGGAAACGAAGACAAAGCGAAAACGGAACAACAAACCGTTTAGGTTAAGCTTTGCGTTCGAGCATTGTCATTTTTCGCCCAAAATCGGCCCGCGGGGGGGCGGGCCCGACCTAACCTTAGTGCCGCGCGCATGATTTGTGTGAAGGTCGTATAGGGGCGCCACGGATGGCGGTGGGCTCGTGGTTTTCAATTCAACATGCGTTCCCCGCCTCTGCGCCGTGCGCGTGCGTCTCAGAAGTCTGCAAGAGCGTCGCGGGCGAAGGGCGGGACATTTTCACAATGGGGCGTTCGCTTCAGCACCGTGCGCATTCGTTTCTCAAGGTTGCGCAATGTGTTCACTGATGCCTCGTCAAAGTGTGGTCAGCGTTGTTTTGTTGTTTGCGTGCGCCGCGCGCATTCGTTTTAAAACTAAGCAGGAAGTTCACGGATGGCGGGTGGATGGTTTTGAATTGTGGTTTTCGCTTCAGCGGCGCGCGCATTCGTCTTTTTTTGTTGAGGGGGCTTTTCGGATGGAGGGCGGCATATGTTTCGAATGTTGGGTCTCGCCTTAGCGCCGCGCGCATTCGCTTCAACCGTGTGCGAGGGTTTCACATAATGAAGGCGGCTGGTGTTCGAAATGCTGTTCTCGCCTCAGCTCCGCGCGCATTCGTCTTAAACGTTTGCAAGAGTTTCACGAATGGAAAACTATCCCTTTTCAATTGAGTGCTTTCGCTACAGAGCCGCACGCAGCAAACGCGCACCACAGTTTCACGATTTAGAGTTGTCAGGGCGCTTTGCCATTCTGCCATTTTTTCCCCAACCATCCTGTGGTGTTGGGTCTTCGTTTTGAAGAGACAGCGCCCCGCGTTCCTTCCTCCTCCCGTTTCTCCCTCCTCCTTCCTCCTCCCCCTCCTTGCCTTTGCTCTCGGCACACCCCTCACACGTTTCGTAGCCCCAAATGGAGCTCCACCGAAGGCCCCAGTGGCACAGCCCGCATGCGGTTCCCCCACCCACGGCAGCGCTTCGCGGCCCCATAGGGAGCTCAACCGACGGCCCCAATGGGGGTGTTCGCATGCGGGTCCCCACCCTGGACAGCGCTTCGTGGCCCCATCGGGGGCTGCACCGAATGCCCCAGTGGGGGTGTTCGCATGCGGCCCCCCCACCCAGGGCAGCGTTTCGTGGCCCCGTAGGGAGCTCCACCGAAGGCCCCACTGGGGGTGTTCGCGTGCGGGTCCCCCGCCCAGGGCAGCGTTTCTTGGCCCCATAAAAGGGGGCTCCACCGAAGGCCCCACTGGGGGTGTTCGCATGCGGGTCCCCCACCCAAGACAGCGCTTCGTGGCCCCACAGGGGGCGTCACCGAAGGCCCCAGTGGGGGGTGTTCGCATGCGGTTCTTCACCCAGGGCAGCGCTTCGTGGCCCCATAGGGGGCGTCACCGAAGGCCACAGTGGGGGTGTTCGCATGCGGTTCTTCACCCAGGGCAGCGCTTCGTGGCCCCATAGGGAGTTCCACCGACGGCCCCAGTGGGGGTGTTCGCACGCGGGCCCCCCACCCAGGGCAGCGCTTCGTGGCCCCATAGGGAGCTCCACCGAGGGCCCCAGTGGGGGTGTTCGCATGCGGGTCCCCCACCCAGGGCAGCGCTTTTTGGCCCC
Organism: Prorocentrum cordatum; assembly: GCA_963575745.1. NCBI lineage: Eukaryota > Dinophyceae > Prorocentrales > Prorocentraceae > Prorocentrum > Prorocentrum cordatum. The sequence continues at coordinate 514,034 of CAUYUJ010003313.1, forward strand.
ATAAAGGGGGCTCCACCGAAGGCCCCACTGGGGGGTGTTCGCATGCGGGTCCCCCACCCAGGACAGCGCTTCGTGGCCCCATAGGGGGCGTCACCGAAGGCCCCAGTGGGGGTGTTCGCATGCGGGTCCCCCGCCCAGGGCAGCGTTTCGTGGCCCCATCGGCAGCTCCACCGAAGGCCCCAATGGGGGTGCCCGCGTGCGGTTTCCCCGCCCAGGGCAGCGCTTCGTGGCCCCATAAAGAGTTCCACCGTAGGCCCCAGTGGGGTTGCCCGCATGCGTTTCCCACACCCAGGGCAGCGCTTCGTAGCCCCATACGGAGTTCCACGCATGCGGGTCCCCCACCCAGGGCAGCTTTTCGTGGCCCCAGACGGAGCTCCGCCGAAGGCCCCAGTGGGGGTGCCCGCATGCGGTTCCCCACCACCACCACTGTGGCAGGCCCCTCGCACAGTTCGTGGTCCCATAAGGAGCTCCACCGAGGACGAGATTCACAACTGCGGTATTCACAACTGGATATGGTTGGGTCTTTCGCCAGGCTAATTGAGGTTTCTTGGGGGGCCTTTGGGGTGCCCTTTCAAGGGCCTTTCCCTGGAGGTCTGGACCACCAGGAGGTATGGACCCTATTCTCCGGGACCGGCTTTTCATCTAGAGTCGTATGTTCACAGATCCAGTGATGCTGAGTCGCGAGGTTGAAGTCCTTGGGATGCTGTTCTGTCACGATGAAGGATTGTCGGGACACAACGATCAAGTTGATTCGCGGCGTTGAAGGTCAAGGAGAGGTGTGTTGGTACGATCTAGGGGTTCTCAGACGGTTGATGTCCAACGGGAACACACCAACGGGAACATTTCCAGAAGTGAACATACACCTTTGTTGGGGCCTACAAGGAGGGAGCGTTGAGGGAGGGTTGATTGCAGCATCGTTGATGCGTCTTGTGTCTCTACTGGTCATTTTTCTCTTCCTCTGCCTCCTTCTCCTCCTCCTCCTCCTCCTCCTCCTCCTCCTCCTCCTCCTCCTACATCTCCGCCTCCTCCTTTTCCTCCTCCTCCATCTCCTCCTCCTCCCCCGCCTCGGCCGCCACTGTCGCCGCCGCCGCCGTCCTCCCCTGCGTCGTCCTCGTCGCCGTCCTCCTGCGAGGCCTGGCGGGAGGGGCCTCAGGGCGTGTGGGGCCTCCAGCCCTCGCCGGCGTCTCCGGACAGCGAATGGGAGCCGCGGCTCGCCCGTCGGTTTGGGGGGGGGAGGCGCCGCCAGCCGCTCTAGGGGCGGCGTGAGGCTGCTCGGCGGCGGTCGAGGTGCGGTCCTTCGGGTCCTGGTGCCCCCCTCCTGGTGCTCCTCCTCGTCTTCCCTGATCCCCAGACTTCCAACGCATTGCAGTATCGTTCAACCGATCCCCATCCCCATCCCCATCCCGATCCCGGTTGGGGACATGCCCCTCGAATCTCGAAGGGGACAGCCTATATTCGGGGGCGGAAAAGAGGGGGGTGATGACTAGGGGGGGGTGAATATCATGGCGGGGGCCATGATATTTCCCCAGATTTTTCATGGCGCCTCTTCTTATTTCATTACGTCCCTGGCCCCCCCGCTGGGCCGCGCACATGCCGCCGGTCATGATTTGCACCCCCCCTCTTGGACACCCCCCTCTTGGTCGCTCCCGATATATCCCTCATCGGGGACGCCTACGGCGAGTCGCCGCCGCCCCCTGCCATTTGGAATGGCCCAGGTGGCCGAGCGCTGTGGCAAGAGCTCCGCCAGGCTATCGGACCATGTACCATGTGTTCCCCCAGCCGTTGTGGACACCCTTCGAGGAGCACTCGGGGAAGATCAGGAGGGAAAGGAGGAGGAGGAGGCATATTGGGAGCTTCTCGGGGCACGCTTGGGGCCTCCTTGGAGCTTCCTGGGAGCCTCTTGGCCTCCTCGGGCCTCGTTGGGGCCTTTGGGGGCTTCTCGGGGGCATCTTTGCCCATCTTAGGGCGTTTGTGGCTTGTCTGACGCCGTCGAAAGTTGTCTGTGGAGCCTCTCTGGGCCGACTTGCGGCCCTCTTGGGGTGCTGCAGGGCCGTGTTGGGAGGCCATCTCTCTTGGGCCCTCTTGGGGTCCTCTTGGGGCCGTCTTGGGGAGCTCTTGGGCCGTCTTGGGCCGTCGGGAGGCCGAAAAGAAACACATGCTAAAATGCCTCAAACATGTGAGGAACATCAATGCTTTTGGCGTCTCTCGGCTTTCTGGAGGCCATCTTGGTGGCTTCTTGGGCGGTCTTGGAGGCCTCTTGGTGGCCTCGTGCGGACAATGTGGGCTGCCGTAGGCCGTCTCGAGGCCATCTTGGACCGTCTTGAGTGCATCTTGGTATGATGTTGGGGTCTTTTGGGGCCATCTTGGCAGTTTTTTGGGAATCTTGGAGGCCCTCTTCAGACATCTTGGCCGTCGATTAGGCATTTTTTTGCCGCCATGGGGATTTGTTCTGGACGCTAATGTTGTTTGCGGTCCCTTTGGGTGGTCAGCGCGCAGGGCCGAAGCCCTAGGTAGGACGAGTTTCTTGGGAACAGGAACCAAAGCCAAGCCGTATAGGATTGGTCAATCAACAGGGGGCGGCGGATCGAAGACGCCTACGGCGAACCGCCGCCCCATGCCTTTTGGAATGGCCCATGGGGCCGAGCGTTGCAGCATGCGCTCTGCCAAGCTATCGGACCATGTGTTCCCTCAGGTGGCATGGAATGCCTTCGGGGAACATTTGGGGAGGATGGCGCGGAAGATCAGGAGGAGGAGGAGGAGAAGGAGGAGGACGAAGAGGGAGCATCTTGGGAGTTTCTGGGGGACTCTGGGGGCCTCCTGGGAGCTTTTTGAAAGCCTCTTGAAGGCATCTGGGGTGCCTCCTCGGGCCTCTTGGGGGCCTTTAGGGACTTCTCGGGGGCATCTTTGCCCGTTTCAGGGCGTTCCTGGCCCGTCGGAAGCCGTGTTGGGGGCCTGTTTGGGCCGATTTGGGGCCTTCTTGGGGCACTCCAGGGCTGTCTTGGAGGCCATCTTGGGCGTCTTACAGGTGTCTTGGGCCGTCTCGGGGCCCTCTTGAGGAAGTCTTGGGGGCATCTTGGGCCGACCTAGGGCCATCTTGGAGGCCTCCTGGGCGAGCTTGGGGCGATACTTGGGGGCTCGTAGGCCGTCCCGGTCCGTCGGATGACCGAACAGAGCCAGCTGCTAACATCCCCCGGCAACCTAAGGAAACTCAGTGATGCTGGCTTCTTCGGGCCTTCCTGAAGGCCCTCTTGGTGGCTTCTTGGGCCGTCCTAGAGGCCTCTTGGTGGCCTCTTGCGGACAATGTGGGCTGCCGCAGGCCATCTTGAGGCAGTCTTGAGCCATTTTGGGTGCATCTTGGGGTCATGTTGGATCTTCTTAGGGCCATCTTGGCCGTCTTGGGGGAATCTTGGAGGCCGTCTTGAGACATCTTGGCCGTCGGAGCGGCCAATCTTGAGCCGTCGTGGGGATTGTATGGCGCACGCTGGGTGCTCTGCGGTCCCTCCTGGGTAGCCCGCGCGCTGGGCCGAAGCCTTAGGAAGAGTTCTCTCGGACAACGAACCAGAGTCGGGCGTGCCCCTCTACATGGTGAGTATTCGAAAATAGTACAGAAAAGTCTGGGGACGAATTTTCTATTTTTGGTGTCTATTTTGGATGTTTCGGGCTATATTTTATTTTTCCCCCGAGATCCGCCTGTAGGGGGACATGCCCGATCTGATCGCATAGGGTTTAGCACGCCAGTCACCCCTGTGATAGGTCAGCAGGGGGCGGCGGATCAAAGATGCCTACGGCGAATCACCGCCGCACCCTGCTTCTTGAAATGGCCCATGTGGCCGAGCGTCGTGGCAAGAGCTCTGCCAAACTATCGGACCATGTGGAAACCTTTCGGGGAACACTTTGGGAGGATAGCGGGGAAGATCAGGAGGAGGAGGAGGAGGAGGAGGAGGAGGAGGAGATGGAGGAGGAGATGGAGGAGGGGGCAGTTGGGGAGTCCCTGGGGGGCACTCTGGGGGCCTCTGGGGAGCTTCCGGGGAGCATCTTGGAGGCCTCTTGGGGGCCTCCTCGGGCCTTTGGGGGCCTTTGGGGGCTTCTCGGGGGCCTCGTTGCCCATCTTAGGGTGTTCCTGGCCCGTCTGACGCTGTCGGAAGCCGTTTTGGTGTCCTCCCTCTTGGGGTGCTCCAGGGCAGTCTTGGAGGTCCTCAGAGGCCGAAAGCGGCGAACACTTCTCGTTCCAGTTTTTTCTCTGATGCGTTGGAGGTCTGGAAGATGTCGGGTCTTAGCTAACTCTTACTTGTTGGCGGCCGTTTGGTACCATCCAGGCCCCCCCCGAACGCCCTGTGGAGGCGCAGGTGTTGAAATGCACCCCCAGGGCTGGAAGACTTCCGCCAGGCGACGGGAACGCGAGAAGGCCTCGACTACCTCCCGAGCGAGCCCTGGACTTTGGGTCCCCACCTGTCCCTCTCGCTCCCCCCGCCCTCGGGGGAGGAAGGCGGTGTGTAAATCACCGCTCAGAGCTAGCGACGCTCTACACTGCCGCCCTCCCTGAGGGTACATGAAATCGTCGGGGGGGCGTCTGTGTGGTTGCATCTTTCCGTGGCGTGCTATCCTTCCCTCCCTCTCCCTCCGCCCCACCGCCGCCGCAGCCTCGGCCGCCCCGAAGCTCACCGCCCACCAAACCACCCCAGCCCAACCCGAAGGCTCCGATTTGCCCTCAGTTTCCAGTGGAGGGGGGGGGGCGTCGGGGAATATTGAAAAAGCACATGTGGAATTCGTACCCCCCTAAAAAAACAAAAGTTTGGGTCTTCGGGTTTGGGTGGGGTGGCCTGGTAGGTCTGTAGTCGGAAGCGGGCGCGCGCGCGTAGCGCGCGGCGCGTGCAGCGCGCAGCGGCGTCTCGTGGAGAACGGCGGCGACTTGCGGCACAGGGCGCGCGTCTCGTGGAGAGCGGCGGCGGTTGCCGGCCGCCCTCGTAGAGGGCGGCGGCTGCCGTCGAGGCTTGCGCCCAGCCTGGCCGCCAAGCGGCCGGTGGGCCGATGCCTCTTCTCGGTCTCGGCCCTCGCCACCTCCCCAGACCTGCCCAGAGGCAGGAGGGCGAGGAGGGGGAGGAGGAGGAGGAGGAGGAGGAGGAGGAAGAGTTGGAGGAGGAGGGCGAGGAGGAGGGGGAGGAGGAGGAGGTGGACGAGGAGGAGTTGGAAGGAGGAGGAGGAGGTGGAGGAAGAGACGAAGAGGAGAATGACGAGGGTGAAGGAGGAGGAGTTGGAGGAAGAGGAGGAGGAGGAGGAGGAGGAGGAGGAGGAGGAGGAGGAGGAGGAGGGGGGGGGATGCAGTTTTCAAGCATATGCAGGCGGCAGCCTGCTGAGGACAGACCCGAGCGCCCCCAGCTACGAGCCAGGAGGAGTAGGAGGAGGAGGAGGAGGAGGAGGAGGAGGAGGATGGGTGGGAGGAGGGGGGTAGGAGGGAGGAGGAGGAGGAGGGGGTCGGAGGGAGGATGATGATGATGATGAGGAGGAGGAGGAGGAGAAGGAGTAGGAGGACGGAGTGAAAGAGTAAGTGAGTAAGTGAGTGAGTGAGTTAGTGAGTGAGTGAGTGAGAACAGTGGCGATGCCATCCCGTGCCTCCGAGCCGCAAGTGACGAACCAGAGCATGTAGAACAGGCAAACAACAAGAGCCCTGAAAAATGCGACCAGGAAGCCCAGGTTGTACGCGAGGCGCGAAATGAGCCCCAAGTCGCCGACACCTCGAAGGAATAACGCATTGCAAAAAAAAACAACGACTGAGCAGAAACGATTTCAACTCGGTACGGCCCGCTGCAATACTGAAAAACACCATTTGTCAACGGGCAACCTCGAAGTCGAGATCGTCTTCGCTACAATCCGTCTCGCCGACTGTCAGTACTCAATGAGCCATTACATTCCTCATGATCGGCCTGCACATCCCATTTGGAAGGGATGCCACGTCGTTATACGTGGCATTGTGATAAAATGCCTCCCATAATAAACTCCTGCGAGAAGCCGCCGCCTTGGTGGGACTTGGATGAGCTCGAGGTCCCCGTGCTCCCCCTGTCGCGGGCGGGATGCCGACAAAGACGTGCAAGGATAACACCCAAAGCAACTCTTGAGTTGGCGACGTTGACTTGAACATTGGAACACGTGAGGAACACTATGTTTCCACGACTTCCCGTGGTGGACGCCACCCCAAACCTTGGGACGGATGCCGAACGACGCGTTCAGAAAAGTACCGAAACACGACTTCACCAGCGAAGATTGCCTGGCTGCAACTTCGTCCAGATCTCGCCAACGCCGGCCACTACGGAGAGCCGCATATGCTTGAGCCAAAATGGCTACGGAGAGAGATGAGGAGGAGGAGGAGGAGGGACCAGTGCAAATCCAAGCCTCATCACAGATGTTGGAGTCAACCCTCCGTCTTTGCTCCCTCTTTAAAAGCCCTACAACGGTTCATTGCCACTGATGGAAGTGCTCCGTTGGGAGACTACCGTTGAAGCTCCTGAAGCGTGCCAAAACACCATGCTCGGGACTTCAACGCCATGAATCAACCTGACTGTTGCGTCTCGACGATCCTGAGTCGTGCCAGAACTCCAGTACTGGGACTCCAACACTGCGAATCAACGTAACTGTTGCGCCCTGCAATCCTGGTACGATAACCATTGGAACCCGTGACAATTCTGCAAAGTTTAAAACGAATGTGCTCTGCGCCACGGCGGGATCCACATTTTGAAAAAGAAGCCGCCTGCAATCCGTGAGATTCCTGAGGGTGATGATGATGATGATGAGGAGGAGGACGAGGAGGAGGAGGAGGAGGAGGAGGAGGAGGTTGGAGGGGAGGAGGAGGGCGATGCTGAGGAGGGGATGAGGAGGAGGAGGAGGAGGAGGAGGAGGAGGAGGAGGAAGGAGGGGGACGATAAGGAGGGGGATGAAGAGGGGGATGATGAGGATATGGGAGTGGGACAAGGAGGAAGGGAGGCGGATCAGCACCTCATTGTAATTTTTGTTTCGTTCGCAATCGTCCCGCATCGTTCGCAGATAACTTTGTGCAATATCCCACGCGACCTTGCATCCCCTAGCATTTTCCTGCCCCGTCTCGTGGCACTCCTCGCCGTCCTCCCTGCCCTTCAGCGCCAGCGCAGATTTTATGTATCCGAGCAAGGTTTCTTTGGGATGCAACTCCTGGGATGCTAGATTCAGCAAGCGGCTGTGGTATATCCATGGTTGAAAACGGACATACTCTGTCACCATCTCGTTTGATCTGATTTCATCCCGCATCATTCAGCTTAACCTTGGGCGCAATCCAGCCTCATCCGGCCCAGTCGCCCTTAATCGATCTTCCGTTCTGTGTTCGATCATGGACCCCTTTGTTGAACGCAACCGCCCAGCTTTCGCGCCGAGGTTCGCCAGAGACCGTCGAACACCGCCGACGACCGTCAGGATACCTCCGAACATGGCCTACGACCGATGGGCAGCAATGGGTCCATGTTCGCATCTGTGGCCTACGCAGGCCCTCCCAGGAGTTGCCTCCCGAGCTTCCTCGGTATCGCCACTCGCCGCCCGCGTGGCCGTGCCGTGTCTCACACGCCAGGCACGGCCTCCGTCGCGGGAGCGCCTTTGAACGGGGGGCTCAGGCCCCCGCCGCTTCCGTGACGAACTTGGCGTCGCGCACGAGGTCAGCATGAGCTGAAGCGACTTGCGCACGAGCAAGCCGTTCGGCGGCGAGCGAGGTGGGGAAGCGAGAAGGGGAAGACCTTCTAAGAAGGCGTCTGGACTTCTCAGGAGCCCTCGCGCCTTCCGAGGAAGTTGGCCCCGTGTTCGGGGAAGGCTGAGACTATATACCAGAAGGCCGGGGGATTTCCGAGCCTTCTGAGTAGGCCCGTTTTCTCCCACTTCTCGGTGGCCTCCACCCCCTCTTAGAAATCGTGGGGGGCGGAGGAAGGGTTCACATGTGGCCACCTAACTTCCCCCCTGGGCTCGCCGCCGAACATTGTCGGAGCTCCGCATGGTTCTCTTGGGTCTGCATTGTGCTCTCCTCCCTGGCGCGCGGAGCGTGCCAATAGCGGCGTCAGAGTCGCTGCCAGAGGGTTGCAGCGCAGGTCCAAGACATCCGCGCTGAGCTCCGCAAGGTTATGCGTTTACAGCCTTGCTCTTCTTCGAATGCAAGGAGAAAGCATGAGGAGGACGAGGAAGATGAGGAGGAGAAAGAGGGAGGAGGAGGTGGAGGGAGAAAGAGGAGGGAGAAAGAGGGAGGAAGAAGTGGAGAGAGGAGGAGGTGGAGGGAGAAAGAGGAGGGAGGTCGCCTTTGGCGCATGTGAGGGGTCCTGGGGTCCGTCGGTGTTTCGAGAACGGCTCGGGGAGAAGGGCCGGTCGAAAGGGGGATGGCCTTGGGGTCCAGAGGAGGAGGAGGAGGAGGAGGAGGAGGAGGAGGAGGAGTAGGAGGAGAGGAGGAGGAGGGGGAGGGGGAGGGTCTCTGGGGAGGCGAGGGACGGAGGGAGCGTTCTGATGAGGCAGTGGCCCTCCGAGAAGGGTCCGGACGCCCAGCCGCCAGACTGAAGGAAGGTTTCTCAAAAGCCCGCCTGCGTTCTGGGAAGTCCGCGCCGCCCGCCCTGTCGCCGTCTCTGGCGGCGCGCTCTCCGCGCGCCCCAAGGATGAGGTGGTCAGACCACCCCAGACTACTCGGGAGGGCCTCCTCCTTTTTCTCCTCTCGGACGGATGCACGGTCGTTCTCCATGATGTTCTCACTCCCCTCCTCCTCCGCCCCTCCTCCTCCCTCCCTCCTCCGCCTCCTCCTCCTCCTCCTCCCTCTCTCCTTCCGCCTCCCCTCCTTCTTCTCCTCCTCCTCCTCCTCCTCCTCCTCCTCCCTCCTCCTCCTCCTCCTCCTCCTCCTCCTCCTCCCCCTCCCTTTTCCACCCTCCTCCTCCTCCTCCTCCTCCTCCTCCTCCTCCTCCTCCTCCTTCACCCCCTCCTCCTCCTCCTCCTCCTCCTCCTCCCTCCTCTCTCCTCCTCCTCCTCCTCCTCCTCCTACTCCTCCTCCTCCTCCTCCCCTCCCCTCCGCCTCCTCCTCCTCCTCCTTCTCCTCCTCCTCCTCCTCCCTGCTTCTCCTGCTTCTTCTGCTCCTCCGGCTCCTCCGGCTTCTCCTCCTCATTCTCCTCCTCGTCCCCCTCTTCCTCGTCGGCCTGTGCCTCCTCCTCCTCCTCCTCCTCCTCCTCCTCTTTCTGCTCCCTCCTCCTCATTCTCCTTTTCATCTGCCTGTTCTTTTTCCTCCTCTTCCTCCTCCTTCTCCTCTTACTCCTCCTCCTCCTCTTCCTTCTCCTCCTCCTCCCCTTCTCCTCCTCCAGGTCTGAGGTGGTGAGGCCACCCCAGACTACTCGGGGGGGCCTTCTTGTGACCAGCCAGGGCTACCTGGTGCACCATATTTGGCGCAGTCGATTTGTGGGGTTGCAAGCGATTTGGGGCGTGTAATGGATCCTGGTAACCCAATGGGTTGCTGGATATTCGTGTGTAATACATTAGTTGCAAGACAATGCAATCGGCGCAGTAATTACTTGTGCAATACGAATGCCCAAAATCTGTTGCACCACCCCCTTTTCAGCTGGATCCTCTTTTGGGTCCACCAAAGGGGGGCTTCTGACTTCTTGACGTGCGCAAGCCGGAGCCTCACTTGGATCACCGCGGGGGGTGCTCAGGGGTTGGGGGGTTATGACTGAATGCCGAGTTGGGTGATATCTAGCCAAACCTACTTCATAAACGGGTTACAGTGCCCCGAGTGGCTTTGGGGCGGTGGAGAACTCTTCGGAGTGGGTGGCGCCCATTTAGCCCAGACCGTCAGACCTTTGAGCTGCCATGGTACTTGTAACCCATTTCTACTGCAGGTTCGTCCAGACTCAAGCCACCCTGGCATCCCTTTATAAGACTTAAGTCGGGCCTGTCCCTTTACATGAAGAGTATTCAGAAATAGTCAACCGAGAGTCTGGGGACGATGTTGTGACAATGTTTGTATATGTTTGAGTTGGTGTTGGAATATGTGTTACTTGTCGTCGAAAATCGCCCTGTAAGGGGGACGTGCCCGACTTCAAATGAGCCCCGTATCCCCTCAGCAACGACACCAGCGCCGAGCCAAGTACGAGGCAGGGCCTCCCGGCCCCCCGGCCTGTCCGAGGGCCGATGTCCAGCTTCCGCACGCGCGGACGCTTTCTGTTTGTTTGTTTGTTTGATTGTTTGTTTGTTTGGTTTCGAAACACGACTCGTATGTTTGTTTGTTTGTTTGTGTGTATGTTTGTGTGTTTGTTTGTTTGTTTGTTTGTTTGTGTATGTTTGTTTGTTTGTTTGTTTGTTTGTTTGTTTGTCTGGTTTGCGCGTCCAGGGGCCCTCGCCGGAGCCCCGAGGACCGTCGAAACACGACTCGTGGATGGAACCCCGGTTTGGTCCTGTGGACTCGTCGGGGGTGGACAGACCTCCTACCCTGACACGTCGATCAAGGAATTGGCCGTTTTCGGCTCGCGAGGGGGCGTCGCGGCCGTCATTTTTGCGGGTCCAGATCCGTCGGTTTCGGTCCCAGGCCGTTTTCACTAAGGGGAGGTCTACTAAGGGGGGTTTGTCCACCGCCGAACTTGGACCCAAACCTAGATCGACTGCACGTAAGGCTGCCTCCTCGACAGAGTGACCGCTGCTGCGGGCTCGTCGGGCCCTTTCCGATCGCTGCGGTAGCGGCTGCTTGCGCGCTCGGATTTGGTTCTTCAGCTCCCCCCTGTTCCGCGCACCACAGGGCCAGGGGGAAGAGGAGGAGGAAGTGCAGGAAGAAGAGGTCGAGAAGGACGAGTAGGACCCGCGATCGTAATTCATCGCCAGGGTGACCCAAGTCTGCTCGCGCCCCATGCTCGTCTCGCCACGCAAGAGCGCTACAGGCAGTGCTCCCGAAGTTTGCCGAACGGTTTATGAGGGCGAATAGGAGGAGACAGAGGCCTTCCGCGCCCTCTGACTTCTGAGAAGGCCCGCCCCCTCTCGCTCCACCCCCCTTGATCGGGCGCGCCGCCGAATTTGGCATTCGGGTCATACCTCGGGCCTGTGGCGGCCGCCCGGGACGATCACGGCATGCCCGGAACGCTCTCGGCGAGGCGCAGTTGCCGGAGCGCCTCCCGAGGCCAGAGAACCGCTGCGGGCTGACGACGTCGCCCAGAGACCTCGAGCCCCGAGCCCGAAGCTCGAAGGCGGGGGAGGAGGAACAGGAGGAGGATGAGGAGGAGGGGGAGGACGCTAAGGAGGAGGAGGAGGAGGACGACGAGGAGGGAGGAGGAGGAGGAGGACGAGGAGGAGGAGGAGGAGGACGATGAGGAGGAGAAGGAGGAGGAGGAGGACGAGGACGAGGACGAGGAAGAGGAGGAGGAGGAGGAGGAGGAGGAGGAGGAGGAGGAGGAGGAGGAGGAGGAGGAGGGGAGGAGGTGGAGGAGGAGGAGGAGGAGGTGGACGAGGAGGAGGGAGGAGGAGGAGGAGGAGGTGGAGGAGGAGGACGAGGAGGAGGAGGACGGGAGGAGGAGGAGGAGGAGGAGGAGGAGGAGGAGGAGGAGGAGAGGAGGAGGAGGAGGGGGAGGAGGAGGTGGAGGAGGGGGAGGAGGAGGAGGAGGAGGAGGAGGAGGAGGAGGAGGAGGAGGAGGAGGAGGACGAGGAGGAGGAGAGAGGAGGAGGAGGGGAGGAGGACGAGGAGGAGGACGAGGAGGAGGAGGAGGAGCAGCAGCAGCGGAGGAGGGAGGAGGAGGAGCAGGAGGAGGAGGAGGAGGAGGAGGAGGAGGAGGAGGAGGAGGAGGAGGGAGGAGGAGGAGGTGGAGGAGGGGGAGGAGGAGGAGGAGGAGGAGGAGGAGGAGGAGGAGGAGGAGGAGGAGGAGGAGGAGGAGGAGGAGGAGGAGGAGGAGGAGGAGGAGGAGGAGAGGGAGGAGGAGGAGGGGAGCAGCAGGAGGAGGAGGAGGAGGAGGAGGAGGAGGAGGAGGAGGAGGAGGGGAGGAGGAGGAGGAGGAAGGAGGAGGATTAATGGAGGAGGAGGAGGAGGGCGGCGCCGCGCCTCTGCACGGAGGGGCCCCCCGCCGAGCGGCCGACGGGCCGCGCGCGCCCCCCTCTGGGCCGCCGGCCCCCGCCGCCGCGCAAAGCCGCGGTGGCGGGGCCCGGGGCGCCGCGCTCGCCGGCCGTCGCCCTCGGAGGCCCCAGGCTGTCAGCCTGGGCCTCCAATTGATGGGCCTGTTTTCCACCACCACCACCACCATAAGCTGGGGGGGAAGGGGGTCGTCCTTCTCCTCCTTCTCCTCCTCCTCCTCCTCCTCCTCCTCCTCCTCCTTGTCCGCCTCTAACTTATGGTGGTGGTGATGGAAAACAGGCCCATTATGCAATCGGGACGATTCGAAGAAGAAAAAACGGCATAAGCATGCACTTTTGGCGCTCCGCGCGGATCTCCTGGATCCGCGCCGGGCCCCCCCGGGCGGCGCCTCCGGCGCCGCCCCTGGCGCGCTCCGCGCGCCGGGGAGGGGGGTCCGGCGCGGACCCAAGAAATCGGCGCGGAGCGCGAAAAGTTTATGTTTATGTTGTTTTTTCTTCTTCTATCTAGGCCTCCAATCGGAACGATCGGAATGGGTACGGAAACACGGGGCACAACGTGTAGGTGAACGTTTTCTTGGTCGGCATTTCGACATGGAGCGACGGGGGGGGGAGGGGGGTGCATTTGGCTTGTGTTCTTATTCATTGTTTTGCCGATCAGCGCAGCCCTCGCACCCCCTCTTCCCCCCATGGAGTAGATCTGTTTTGTTGGCGCATGTTTCGAGCAGGTGGGGTCTCCCCAGTGCACGCATTGTTGCTCCAATCGTCGTTAAGAACTACACCCTAGAAATAATTTCGAGCACCCTGAAAACTATTGAATGTCTGGTCGACACGCTAGCGAAATGCTGAACAAGTATGGCCTCCCGATGTCCGGCAGGTCAAATTGCTCAATGTTGTTTTTGTTTCTGGTGTTCGAAATTCTTTCGGGGTGCGGAAACAAGGGTACAAAGTCGGCGTTTCCTAATTCAATGTCTTGCCGATTGGCGCGGGCCCTCGCACCCCCTCTCCCCCCCATGGAGTAGATCTTGGCCGTTTTTGGCGCCTGTTTCAAGCAGGTGGAGCAAGCACCGGGCCGCCGCCCAATAGGATTCCTCATGGGAGCATTTTTCCAAACGGTCGCCGAGAGGTTTGGAGTCTGTCCCTCTCTCCTCCCAATGTCGAAACGCCGAACAAGACAACGCTCACAAGTCAGTCCAGCAGCAATTCTTGTTCTTTTTCGAACGGGGCTTGTTATCTGCGTCGCCACGGTCGTTGTCCATTTGAGACAGAATCACAAGTCAGTCCAGCAGCAATTCTTGTTCTTTTTCGAACGGGGTTTGTTATCTGCGTCGCCACGGTCGTTGTCCATTTGAGACAGAAGGCCGCCTGCCCAATAGCGGCCGCTGTCAGTTTTTGGCAACATTTGTTGTTCGACATCGTACCTATTTTCTTCGTACCCATTTCGGGCGTCCGAATTCAACGTATTGCGCGACGAGGTCGTCGCGCATTGCACGAGAGAGGGGGTCATCTGCGCCGACATCTAACAAATAGCACCTCATGGGAGCCCAAAGCTTCCACACGAAAATAGAGTTGCAAACGTCATCGAACATCACAACCAGAGCCTCATAACTTAATTTTTCTTCGGGCGTGACGTAATGCGGGCGCGATCAAGGGGGGGGGGGGGGGGGGCCAGAAAGGTGCGCCTTTGGCGCCCCTTTTTTGGGGCCCAGAGGGCCCCTCTAGGTTCCCTGCAGGCGCCTTCGGAGGCTCAACAGGGGGGCTCGCCGGGAGGCGGGAGTGGTGCGTCCGCTGCCCGCGCAGGGGCGCGTGTGGGCGCCCGCGCCTCCAGTGGAGCGTGCCGCGTCAGCGCCCCGCGTGAGCCGCGGCGTACAGTGGGGGCGCGCATCAAGAAACCATCTGCTGTTCGTCAGGGTATCCTGGGTTTCTTCGCTCCGCGCGCTGCGCGGTGACTTCCCACAGCCGTTGGAGAAGCTGCGGCGTTCAGGGTGCTCTGGGTTTCCCCTCAGGTGCACCTCGCGCGCGGGTTCTCAGGGCTGGGTTTCTTGCCAGGGTTTCTTGCGGCCGCGCCCGCACTGTAAGTAAGGTTGCAACGTCACCTCGCGGAGGACGCTTTGTTTTCGTCGCTCAGATGGTCGGGCCGAACGAGAGGGGGGATAGGGAAAGGGGGGGGGTACGAAATCTGCTGCATGCAGCTGGTTTCGCCCCCCCCCCCCCCCGGCCCGGCCCATTCCTCGATACATGGGCGCCTCCCGGCGCCGGGAGGCGTTGGGAAAATCAGCTACATGAGCTGATTCTCTACCCTACCCTTTGCTATCCCCCCCCTTTCGTTCCCCCCGAGATGGGGTCGGAGGATCGCGCCGCATCGCCGGTGCATCGGCGGGGCGGCTCGATGGGGAGCCCGCTTCGCTCCGTGCCGACGGCGCCAGTGCAGCACAAACCTCGCTGGTGCATCGCCGATGCATTGTCGATGCGGCGCGATCCTCGGGCCCCAGCTACGCCGACCCCATCTTCCCCGACCCCACCGTGGCCCTCGGAGCTCCCAGGCTGTCAGGGTGGGCACCCTCACGCGGGCAAGGTGCACATGCATACAGTCGGGGCCCTGAAGAAGGAACCCTTTTGGTTGGGGAGGAGCTCCGCGTTCCTTAAGTATTTCACAGCTTGCCTCAGGTGTTCCTTCTGTTTTCGATCGGAAATCGACATTTAACTTATGGAATAAAGGGGCCTCGTTCCTTATTTAGGGTTCCTTAGGTCAACGCCCCGACTGTAGCCGCTGCATCTTGTAGTCTCGAGCTTCCTTCCCCAGAAGCCCGAGGCTAGGGACAAGAGCCTGGCCTTCACAGGCAGGATGGTTCTCAGTGCCCACTGCCCCTCGGCCTTTTGGCGCCCCTGTCCAGGAAATCCAAGTGGCACTGATCATGGACAGAACTCAGGAGGGAAAAAAAAACACAGACACAATTAATCCTCGATTCCCCAGAACATATGTGAAAATATGGGAAGTGGGGGGAAGGCAGAAACCCAGACAATATAGGAAAATATGGGGAATATCTTTATTTGTGTGTATTTATTTGTGTGTCCCAGGGCCCCTTCAAGAACGTTTGCCCGCACCTGACCCCCTCGAGTCGTGAAAGATGACGAACGAAAACACACACCAGTACCCATAGGGGGGGCGGAGGGGGCTATGGGTGCGTGTTGTCGGATGGGGTCCCCGTTCGAACAGGTCCTCCCCAGGGGTCCGACAGCCCGCGCCCATACCCACATCCACTCCTCCCTCCAACCCCTCTATTGGTTTTGGTGCGTGCGTGTCCTCTCGTCAAAGAGTCATGATGGACATTGTTTTGCTACTGTTGGTTCTCTGTGGGCCCAGGCCCTCGCCAGGCCCTCGGGACTGACCGTCGAACATCGACTCAGGATGAAAGGCCAGTCCCTGGGAATGGGTCGAGACCCCCGGTGGTCCACGTCCTCAAAAACATGATGGCACGTCGGGGGTCTGGATGTACAGACGCCCTGGTCCCCCAATTTGTGGAGCACACCGAGGCGCTGGTGCACCACATCCACTCGCCGAAGTCTTCGGCCCCGCCGGGCCAGCGGAACGACGCGGTTCTGGGGAGGAGGGGGAGGAGGGGGAGGAGGAGGAGGAGGAGGAGGAGAAGGAGGAGGAGGAGGAGGAGGGAGGAGGGAGGAAGGAGGAGAGGGAGGAGGTCCGCCGCCGCGGCCAATGAGCCACAGCCACAGTTAAGTAGATTCTTCCACAGGGCCCCGCGGGGGACAACCCGCCGATCTCGGCACGAGCACTGTGTTCGTGGGCGTGGTCGATTGGGCCGTCCTGGGGCATCACGTCGACCACGACCAGTACGTAGCTGGCTTCGATGTTCTGACGATGTTGTTGATCTGTGCAAGGCGTCAGGGCTCATTTCCTCTCCTCCGACTGGATCTGATTCGATTTTGATCGATTCCGGTTTCGATTCGATTCGACCTCGGATTCCGATGTGGGCTTCGGTTTCTCAATGGAAGCTTTTCCAACCCGCCGAGTTCCGCCGATTCGACTTCTCCTGGCTTGGCTGCCGATGTCCCCCAATCCGATTCAGACCGACCGCCGAGTCTGCAGATCGATTCGATCCTGGCTCTCTTGAAACATCTGCCAGGGTGCGCTCTTGCTGTGGCCGTGGTCGCTGGCTTTCCGCGCAGCGGTCCATGCAGCGAGCCCATCCAAGGCGCTCTGCCTCGCACCTTGCCGCCCGCCGCGTCGTCACTCCTGCCCTGCGATGCGACGCCGCGAGAAAATCAAGTGCAAACGTTATCAAACATCACGTTCGGAGCTATTGAACAAGGGCTCCCACGAGGGCGCGAAGTTATTTGCGCTTCGCGGTCCTCGTTCCTTCTCCCCCTCCTCCTCGTCCTCCTTTTCTCCCTTTAGGGGGGCGGCGCAAGAGCGCGAAGTCATTCGCGCAGCGCGAAGCGCGAAGTTGGGAGCCCTAGTTGAACCCATCCTCCTTATGGCGTTGCGGAATTGGGGCGCAATCGATGCGGGGGTTCACGCTTCTCCGCCCCCCCAGTTTTGAGCGACACAGCGACACAGAAAAAACGGTGTCGTCTTCGCCAACATTTGCGCGACGGATGCCCGCGCCGGCTCGCGCGTCGGCGCCCTCGTCTCCAGTGCCTGCGCAGCGTGCCGCGCCCGCGGCCCGCGCAGGCCACCGCGTGAGGTCGCCGCGTCATGTCGGGTGAGACGACGGCTCACTGCGTCGCCCCCCATCTGAGCAGCGCCCACCTTTCGGGGGTGGACAGACCTCCTACCCTGACACGTCGATTAGGGAATTGGCCGCTTTCGGTTCGCGAGAGGGCGTCGCGGCCGTCATTTCTGCGGGTCCAGATCCGTCGGCTTCGGCCCCAGGCCGTTTTCACTAAAGGGAGGTCTACTAGAGGGAGGTTTGTCCAAAGCCGAACCTTCCTGCGGCGCGTCCCGAGCCGGATCGGCCCGACCATGGCCCCGCGAGGCCCCGGAGAGCCCGGCGAGAGCGCTCGGGGTGCGACAAAAGAGTGCCGGGGGCGGTCCAGAGGGGCGTGATGACCAGGGGGGGCGGATTGGGCAGCAAGTCATGGGAGCCTGGTAGACCGAAGCCCGAAGGGGATAGCCTGCATCCCCAGCCAGGGGGGTAAGTCGACCAGTGGGGCCCAGGCTACGCCAGTGGGGACAGGGAACGGTTCAACGATGCTTCATATCATGTCGGGAGCCCTGTGGTACAATGTGGGCCCATGCCAAGAATCACCCCGCTTGCCTCCAGGGTGCCCTGGGTGTCTTGGGCTTCGATGGTCTTGCTTTGGAAAGCGTGACGTTCCCAAACCAAACATGGATGGACGTCTTGGGGTCTCAGGGTTGGGTTTCTTGTGGAAGGATTCTTGAGGACTGGCCTCTACTGTACCCTCTGAACTCCGTATTTAGCGTCGAGTCGCGTCGATTAGCGTTTGGGAGTCGACGAGATGGCGCCGATTTAGCGTCGACTAGCGTCGACTAGCGTCGATTTGTGTCGATTTGCAAGCGCCGACAAGATGGTATGGGAGGCTCCAATGAGTTGCCACCGAAGGCTGAATATCACAGCATCCTTTCTCCGGTCTCCGTCCCCATCCCCGTTGCGAGCCCCACCATCCCTCCAGCTTCTTTGGGGATATACCCATATCGAATCCCGAAAGGGACAGCCTGCATCCCCAGCCAGGGCGGGCAAATCGACCAGTGGGGGCCAGGCTACGCCAGTGGGGACAGGGATCGGTTCACTGATGCTCCATACAGTTGGGGCCCATGCCAAGAAATACGTTGCTTGCCTCCAGGGTGCCCCAGGTTTCTTGGGCTTCGATGGTTTTGCTCTAAATGGCGTGACGTTCCCACACCGAACAAATCAATGGGCGCCCTGGGATCTCAGGGTTGGACTTCTTGTGGGAGGTTTCTTGTGGACTGGCCTCCACTGTGTCATGTCGGGGGCCATGTGGTGTTTGCTCCGTGGCCCTCCGGCTCGAACCCGCTCCGCATAGCAAGGTCACAGTGCGGGTATTCCGAAGTCCCCGCCGAGCTCGCACAAGTCACTGCCCAGTACTGTGGTATAGCATTTGCAGCGAGCGCATCATCATCATCATCATCATCATCATCATCATCATCATCATCATCATCATCATCATCATCATCATCATCATCATCATCATCATCATCGTCATCGTCATCGTCATCGTCATCTTCATCATTATCATCATCATCAGCATCAGCATCCTCATCCTCATCATCACCATCACCATCAACAGCACTATCTTCATCATCATCGTCATCTTCATCATCATCATCGTCATCGTCATCATCGTCACCATCATCATCATCATCATCATCATCGTCACCATCAGCATCAGCATCCTCATCCTCATCCTCATCATCACCATCACCATCATCAACACTATCTTCAGCATCATCGTCATCTGCATCATAATCATCAGCATCATCATCATCAGCATCATCATCAGCATCATCATCATCGTCATCATCATCGTCATCGTCATCACCATCATGCCGAGGGCCATGTGGTGTCTCCCAGATCTCGTGCCCGTCCTCTTCCAACACGTGCCCTCTGCGCCCGCCCCCATCGGGCGGCGCATGTGCCTCGGGCCACGATCTGCGACCCCCCCCCCCTCTCGGACGCCCCCCCTCCTGGATCCCCCCGACAAGCCTGCAGCTCCCGGATCTCTCGGGGCCCTCGCTCCAGGCCTCCTGGATGGGGTCGGCGTAGGTCTTGGCATCGCTCGGACGTGTGCATTTTTCCTTCGGCGAGGGCCATCGAGGAGCATCCTTGATCTTTTGGCGAAAAAACCACGCACGAAACCGAAAGAAACACAGGGATTGGACGTCCGAGCGATGGCGAGAGGTGGGGTCGGAGGATCGCGCCGCATCTCCGGTGCATCGACGATGCGGCTGGATGTTGAACCCGATTTGCTTCACGTCGACGCCGCCGATGCATCGCCGACGTCGAGGATGCATCGCCAGTGCAGCGCCGAAGCATCGCCGATGCATCGCCGATGTATCTGCGATGCGGCGCGATCATCTGACCCCCATCTACTCCGACCCCATCTAGGAGGCCTCTATTCGCTTCTTTTTGACACGCCGGCGCCGGGCGAGCCCGCGCACAAATGGCCTCGCGGTCCCCTGCACCGTCCGTCGCGGCAGCGGCCGCTGCCCGTCAGGGCCCCCTTCACGGGGACGCTGGTAAACCGGGACACTGGCGCGCCCGGAGACGTTGCAGCCGTGGGGCGGAGCTTGCCCCATTCCTGTGGGTGCTCGATGGTGTGTTCCTTGTGGAGCGCAGCCGCCTAGCTTCAGCGCCGAAGGCCGCCCCAGACAGCCCAACGACCACCGACGACCGTCAGATGACCGCCAAAGACCGTCCGAACTTCGCCGACGGCCGCCGCAGACCCTCAGAGGACAGCCGAAGACCGCCCAAGACACGTGAGCAGCAAGGGGTCAAACCTCATACCCTGACACGTCGATTAAGGAATTGGCCGTTTTCGGTTCGCGAGAGGGCGCCGCGGCCGTCATTTCTGCGGGTCCAGGTCCGTCGGTTTCGGTCCCAGGCCGTTTTTTTTACTAAGGGGAGGCTTACCAAAGGGAGGTTTGCCCAACGCCGAACGGTCGAACACGTAGCATTCTTCGGCTCCTCCAGGTGAGCAGCGCAGATCACCAGCCTCGAACCTATCCCTATCCTTAAGAATGACACGCTACAAGGAGACGGCAATCTTGGGGATACGCCCTCCGAAACTGAGGAACCCCCTGAGATCTCCATCGTGATGAGGCGATGCCCAACGCAGGGATAGGGATATGCTGCAGGCTGGGAGGCAGAAGACCCAGGTCGGCTGCGCGGGCGTTCAACTCGTGAGCTGCCCGCGGGAGGCCGCGCGCCAGCGCCCTCGTTCCCACCGCCGAGGCGTGCCCTCGCGGGCGGCCCGCGGAGGCCACCGCGCAGGGTCTGTGCCACACAGTGCCCGGTTGCATCGCTCGGACGCGTGCAGTTTTCCTGCGGCGAGGGCCATCGAGGAGCATCCTTGATCGTTTGGCGAAAAAGCCACGCACGAAACCGAAAGAAACACAGGGAGTGGACGTCCGAGCGATGGCGAGTACAGTGCCGCTTTTAGTACATGCTCCGCGTGCGGATCATGTATCAATAATGCAGGGATTGAGTATTAAAAACAACGACGAGTTCATGCAGGCATGTATTCATACATTAATCAAGTATGAAAAACACATAGTTAAAACAAAAAACACTATGTATTAACAACTGCGTGCATTTTGTGTAAGACCTAATTCCTTTTTCGCCGCACGCGCGTGGAAGTTTCCAAAAGTTCTTGTGTCCCAGACACGCGATGTCCTGGTTTTTGCTCCAACGCATGATGGGCGCTGTCTTCCACCACCACCACCACCATCAGTTGGAGGGGGGAGGAGGAGGAGGACGAGGAGGATCAGGAGGAGGAGGAGGAGGAGGAGGAGGAGGACCCCCTCCCCCTCCAACTTATGGTGGTGGTGGTGGAAAACAGGCCCATGAAACACAGGGCCCCTGGAAGGCTCGTCGTTGTCCCACGGGGCCGGCGCTCCCTCCCGAGCGCTTCTGTGGACGGCCCCGTCGAGGGCCCGTCGGGGGCGCCCCCGCACCGGAGACGGCGAGTGAGCACGCGATGTGTTTTTGTTGTTCTTCCGGACGTGCGTCGGAAACATGGGAATCTTCAGGAGTACAGGAGTACAGTCCAGATATAGTCTGGAGGCGAATTTCCCCGTCTACTTACAAGCCTCGAACTTATCCCTATCCCTAAGATTGGCACGCCCAAAGGCGATGACAATCTCAGGGATGTGCCCTGAAAAAATAAGGGAATCCCTGAGATTGGCATCGTGGTGGGGCGATGCCCAGCATAGAGATAGGGATATGTTCCAGGCTGGTAATCTACGTTCCATCATTTTGGGGTACGTGCTGACTCTTTAAAAAAACAGTGCGTCCAGGATCCGCCTGTAGGGGGGCGTGCCCGACCCGAGATTGGCAGCGTCCTGGTGTAGAGGGGGCCCTGGGCCCGTCTGGCGGTGGGCGGGGGTTGCCGTGCGGCGAATGCGCGCGGCCCGCCCTCCGCGCCCTCGGCGATGCCTCCCGCGGCGGGCGGGGGCGCGGGCGAGCCGCTGGCCGCCCCCCGGGGCGGGGGGCCGCCGGCCGGCCCTGCAGTTCTGAGCAGCGGCGGAGCAGTGCTGAGCTGCTCTAGGCCTCCTGGATGGGGTCCGAGTAGATGGGGTCGGAGGATCGCGCCGCATCGCCGATGTATCGCCGATGCGGCTCGGTGTGCAGCCCAATTTGCTTCACGTCGACGTCGCCGATGCATCGCCGACGTCGACGATGGGGGGCCCCGGGGGGCCGCGAGGGCGTGGGTGTGGGCACGTGTGTCTCGGAGGCGGCAGAGAGGGGGGTGATGACTAGGGAGGGGTGGACATCATGGCGCGGGCCATGAGATCTCCCCAGGTTTCATGGCGCCTCTTCTCATTTCATGACGTCCCTGGCCCCCCCGCTGGGCCGCGCACGTGCCGCCGGTCATGATTTGCACCCCCCCCTCTTGGACCCCCCTCTCTTGGCCGACCCTGCAGTTCTGAGCAGCGGCGGAGCAGTGCTGAGCTGCCCGTGGGCGGGCCCCGGAGTCGTGCAGTGAAGCACCAGCCTCGAACTTCTCCTTAAGCCGGGCCCGTCCCTCTACAGGAGGACTATTCAAGAATAGTCAAAAAATAGTCAGGGGACGATTTTTTGAATATTTTTTGACCATTTTGGGGCATTTCTGGGGTATAGGCATGCGCACTCAAAAACTAAGGGGATCCCTAAGATTGGCATCGTGATGAGGCGATGCCCAGCTTGGGGATAGGGATGTGTTCCAGGCTGGTAAGAGAAGAAGCGTCCAGGCTGGCAGATGGGCCCACCAGAGAATGTTCTGAGGACCTTCTGTAGTCTGTGCGAGATGTTGTTCGAAAGTAACACACGCCAGGACGGTCGGCCCCTGCTCCATGGAGGTTTGCACCACTTCCACCGGGCCGGTGTTTCGTCCTAATTCGTCGTTTGACTGTCCCCTGGCATCGCTCGGACGTGTGAATTTCTTTCTCGGCGAAAACCATCGAGGAGCATCCTTGACCATTTGGCGAAAAAACCACGCACGAAACCGACAAGAACACAGGAAATGGGACGTCCGAGCGATGGCGAGGTCCCGAGGCCCAGCGAGGGTCCCCGGCTTCCGAGAGCGGCCAAGGAGCGGCTCGTCCATGCCACGAGGCCATTCGGTCCGTGCCTCCCCACGCCCCCTCCCCTGCCCTCCGAGCAGGTGAACTTGCCGGAGTCTCAAGAACAGTTGCCCATGGGTCGGGGGCGGCAGAGAGGGGGGTGATGACTAGGGGGGGGGATATCATGGCGCGGGCCATGATATATCTCCCCAGGTTTCGTGGCGCCTCTTCTCATTTCATGACGTTCCCTGGCCCCCCCCGCTGGGCCGCGCACGTGCCGCCGGTCATGATTTGCACCCCCCCTCTTGGACCCTCCCCCCTCTTGGCCGCTCCCGAATGGGAGGCCCTCCAGAGACCCCCAGCGGCCCGACCGTGGGCTCCCATGGGGCCCTGGCCGGCCACGCGGCCCGAGAGACGAGGGGGCACGGGAGGAGGGCTGGGCTCAAGCCGAGCCTGTCCCTCTAAGGGAGGGATATCCAGAAATAGTGCAAGATCGTCAGGGGACGATCTTTTTGGCCGCATCCTGGATCGCTGCTGCATGTCTTGCGTGCTTCTTCTTCTTCTTCTTCTTCTTCTTTTGTTCTTCGCCCCAAACCCCTTTGTATAGGGGGGACATGCCCGACCCGAGGCTGGTCAGCGGCCGCGTCCTCGCCCCCGCCGCGCGCTCGCCACGCTCTTAGGTGCACGTCCACCCCGAGCAGCAGGAGGAGCAGCAGGCGGCACAGGCGCACGCTCTCGGAGGAGGAGGCCCCCCGGAGCGGGAAAGGGGGCGCCGGCGCCGCTGCCGCTGCCCTCGTCGTCACGGCAGGATGCGCCTCGAAGTTCTGGTCGGGAGTAGCACCCTCCTTGGAAGGGTCGTGGAGTGGCCTTAAGTCGGGCCTGTCCCCCTGCAGGGGGAGCTTCGACGAAAAATCAAAGATACCCCCAAACATACCCCCAAAAAGGTCAAACATAATCAAAAAATAGTCCCCGGACTATTTTTGGACTATTGTTTGACTATTTTTGGGTTTCTTTTTCGTCGAAGATCCCCCTGTAGAGGGACAGGCCCGACTTAATAGTAGCGGTGTCGGTATCGTTTTTGTTCCCCCAGTCTTATGTTGTTCCAGCCTGCTTTAGCCCTGATCGCAAGGAAGAATTGCGAGCGCACCCCAGAACTCAAGGGGTTTGACGTGTCGGGCCCTGGGAGACACTGCTTCGACACTCTTTCGACACTCTTTCGACGCTTTCCCCGGTGCTCGAGATTATTTCTGGGTTGTGGTCTTTAAGTACGATGGGAGCAACATAACCCCAGGCCCGTGCTTCGAGGCTGGGAAGTGGATCCTTTTGGACCTCGGGAGGCCGTGGATGTGGACATGTAAACTCTCGGCCCCGAAGTCCATACCCTGCCCTCGCCGATCAACGATGCAGGCAACCCGATGGGCGGCAGGGCGAACGCGCTGCGATTTCTGGGCCCTCTCCCCGCCGCCTATCGATGGAGGAGAACGGGTGGTTGGCGGGGGCAGGGTCTGGATGTCGCCACCTGCGCTCGCCCACTGGGGCCCCAAGCACACCCGCATCCGCTGCCACCCGGGACCGCAGGACATCGGTTCCCCGGACGGTGGATACTCTTACAGTGGGGACCCATGCCAAGAAGCACCCTGCTTTCCCCCCAGGGTGCCCTGGGTTTCTTGGGTTTCGATGCCCCTGCTGTGGACAGCGTGCCGTTCCCGCTCCAGGACTCAATGGACGTCCTGGGGTCTCAGGGTGGGGTTTCTCGCGGAAGGTTTCTTTTGGCCAGGCTCCTGCAGTGTACGTCGCCCGCGGGAGCACGACGGGGACCCGCGCGTCGCGGTCCGGACTGGAGAGCCGCCCTTCTCCAGGAGGCGCGGTGCCACGCCGCGAGGGTGCGAAGTGGATCGCGCATCGCGGGGCGCGATGGCGCGAAGTTGGGTGGCCTACGATTCGCGTAGGGGATCGACTACAGGATTGGTTTGAACTGCCACAGAATTGGTTTCCCTGCCGTGACCATGAAAACAACAAAAAGTTTGCATAATGTTCGTAGAACGCACATTCTACGCTTTCTTCATGGGCTCGACGAGAAAATTAAGTTTTGGGCAATTCAGCTCTGTACAGTCGACGCGCATTGGCAGGTCGATCCTGCAAATTCAAGGGTACGCGTTGTGTCCTGTGCATCCCTTCTAATGTCCTCTGCGTGATCGGACTGCGGGTCGGCCGCGGGTGACCGCGGCCGCGGCCTCAGCAGGGCACCCTTGTGTACTGTGGCTGTTGGAGGCCATGCTACCGCCAGAAGAGTCTCGTGTCCTGTCACGTGTCCTCTCGTATGCGCTCCGTCTGCAGCCGACAGCCCACTCGACCGATGGTGATGAGCCCCCCAGCCTCCTCGCACGCGCCGATCTCCCGGGCCAGCGCCGGGAGCAGCGCAGCGTCGTCGCCCCCCAGCGTTAAGTCGGGCCTGTCCCCCGACATGGAGGTTTTCGACGAAAGGTATAAAGTACCCAAAAAATATTCAAAACATAGTCCAAACATAGTCTGGGGACTATCTTTTGAGTATTTTTTTACCTTTTGGGGGTATTTTTGGGGCATGTTTGATCTTTCGTCGAAGCTCCCCCCTGTTGAGGGACGCGCCCGACATATTCCCAGCGCGCTCCACGCTCTCCGGAGGTGGGGGGCCCCGGCGCCGACGCGGGACATCCGCGCGGGCGTCCATCGCATGCAGTGGAGGTCCATGCCAGGAAGCACCCTGCGTGCCGCCAAGGTGCCCCGGGTTTCCTGGGTGCCGACGGTTCTGCTCTGGAGGGCGCGACGTGCCCGCCAAGAGTCAGTGGACGCCCTGGGGTCTCAGGGTGGGGTTTCTTGTGGAAGGTTTCTTGTGGTCGGGCCCATGCTGCACCTGGAGGTTGGCCCCAGCAGCAGTATCGGCGGTGTGCCTCCACCGAAGGAAGATGACGCAGATCTCGGCGATGGTGGTAATGTCGGGCTTCCCAGGTGGCCAGAAGATGACCACCAGCCCCAACATCTGGGATCAGCTTCGCTGTTCGTTTCCAAGCCTCCAAGTCCAAGCGTTTGCGTTTGTGCAGTTTGTGTCTTGTTCGGTCAGGACCAACGTCGGGGTGAGGTGGGTTCGGTAGCACATACGGGAGCCTGCTATACCCTCGCATTTTTTGTAATCGGCGCCGAGCAGCGTCGATTAGCGTCTGGAGTCAATGAGATAACGACGACTTAGCGTCGGTGTTCGCCAATTTAGCGTCGACTTAGCTTCGATTAGCGTCAATGTGGCGTCGATTTGCGTCGATTCGCAAGAACCTACACGATGGTATGGGAGACTCCCATGAGTTGCCACCAAATGGGGTCAGGAGAGGAGAACATCGACCCCCAGTAGCCAATTGATTTCCCGCAGGGGCCTTGTAGCCAAACTCTCTGAGGAGCGTCCAGAGTTGCCATCGAGAGCCCATGGCCTATCTACCTACCGGCGATGCACCGCCGATTCCAGGTCGAAGTTCCCCCCTTGAGCTGGTCTCCCCCCGCCGTTGTCCCTCATCTGCTTACACAGCAGTTCTTTTTTTTTCGTAGCCGAGACGCTCGTCTCAGAATGGTGCCAGTGCAAAGCTTGCGTGAACTTGCGCAGCTGGTCTAGATTTATGCGCGCAGGGCGTAGCGAGGGATCGTGCCAGGACGCTGGTAAGGCTTAGGGCTGCCCGCAGACAGTCCCCCGGGTAACCAGTTCCGGCCCGGCTGGCCTACCCCCAGGAGTCCCAGGTCCCAGCTCGAGCGGCCCTCCGAGCAGTCTGGGGCGGTCCGCGGTCTCAACATCCCCATCCCCGGGCGCGGATGGTGGGCTCGTTTTCCACCGCCACCACCGTAAGTAGGAGAGGGAGGAAGGCCTCCTCCTCCTCTTCCTCCTCCTCCTCATCCTCCACCTCCTTCCCCCCTCCAGTGACTCCAGTGTGTGGTGGTGGTGGTGGTGGTGGTGGAAGACAGGCCCATCAGCGGAGCGCCCCAGGCGCGCCACCGTGGGCGGCGCCAGGTTGTGGAGTGGCCAGCGGGGACTGCCCCGCGGCGGGGGCCTGTGGAGGCCAGCCCAGGCTGCCTGTCGGGCGGGGGGGGGGGCTGTCTGGGCGCAGCCCGAAGCCTTGCCAAGTGCGAGGGGCATGGCGAGGGGGTGTGCGGCGTAGGCCGAGGTCAGCAGAGCCAGCCGGTGTCGTGGTGTGGGGTCCTGGGAGACAGAGGCCCTATATGGGGACAGCGGTCCACACACACGGGGCCCTTAATGGCTGGGGCTCCGAGGAGAGGACGGAGTCCAAGGATGGATCTGCACGGCTGGAGGCACCTCGTCCTAAGCTTGGCATCGCTCGGACGTGTGCATTTTTCCTGCGGCGAGGACCATCGAGGAGCATCCTTGATCATTTGGCGGAACCGCCAGGCACGAAACCGAAAAAAACACAGGGAATGGACGTCCGAGCGATGGCGAGGGAGGCACCTCGTCCTCGGGGCCCCATCCCGCAGGACAGGCCACGATCTCTGAGAGTCACCGATTCCTCAGACTGCGCAGAGCGGGTGATGATCGGGGGGGGGCGGCAGCATCGCGTGGGCTGCAGTAGGGGTCAGGAAGTGAAGGCTCGACGAGGGTTGTCATGGCGTGTGGCCCCGTCTCAGCCGAACATGTAGGTGCTCGGAGGGGAAGCAGGTGACCGGGAGCTTGCCGGAAGACATTGCCGAACCCTTAGCGCGACCGAGGCGCCGACTGGAATTTGAAATCGGATCGGCCGCGAACAACATATTTCGGTCACCTTCCGGTCGCGTTCGGAAAAAAAACGGCGCCGGCAGCAGCCACTTACGTGCAGACAGAGGTTCGGGCACGGCTTGGCTAATACTCCCCAGTGATAGAAATGGGGCTACTCGAGGTATGATGAGGTGGTGGATCGAATCACAGAACACAGCATACTCATACGCTCTCTGATTTGCATTCACTTGGTGGGTCCTCCTGCGTCGCCTCGGGCGCGCTCCGCGCGCCAGGCGTTTTGCTTTGTTTCGGACCCCGGAACCCTCGCATATCGATATGGCTCGAATTGCTACACAGAAAGATGGGGCCGAGGGTTCGGGTCGTGACTTATTTGACGATCTGCCAATGTTCTCGGGACAACGGATCTCAGAGTGGCTGGGATTTGCCCATGTTGGGATGCATCATTTGGGTGACTACATTCAGCATCGGCGCTGGTACATTCGTAGTCAACAACTGACTTGAGCCGCCATCTTCCCATTTATTCCGCCCCATCCAGCTTTACACAGGCCTGATCAGGCCAGATGGCCCCTCAGTTCGGTTCAATAGCCCTGAATCGTACAAAAACCTCTCAGGTG
This sequence comes from Prorocentrum cordatum, assembly GCA_963575745.1. Lineage (NCBI taxonomy): Eukaryota > Dinophyceae > Prorocentrales > Prorocentraceae > Prorocentrum > Prorocentrum cordatum. The sequence goes on from CAUYUJ010003313.1 coordinate 541,728, forward strand.
TCGCTCCCGTTCCATGTCCCCCGCCTGGAAAACCGATCTCCCTGGCCATCAGGTGGCGTTGGATATGAAGAGATTCGGGCCTTCTTGGGGCCTGAGTATGGTGCGACTGAAGGATTAGGACATTCCTGGGGGTGGGGTCGCGGCGCCCCATTGGGTTCGTTGTCGTCGTTCGACGTCGTCTAACTCAAATTCCTGGATCGTTGTTGTGGATTACACCAGCATTCCCGATGCAATTCAACTAACAGTTGAATGTTTCAATTCGCGTTCGATTCGATTCCAGGAATATATCAATTGATATTTCAATATTCGATTCGATTCGACAAATGTTGCAATGTTGACGATTCAACTGATGTTCCTGGCTCGTCGCCGTCGCCGTCGAGGCCGCCAGGCCGCCATGCCAGCGACCTGGGCGAGAACCATTTTCTTCAACGAATCTTGTTCTGTTGGGCCCTCGTTTTGAAGCGGCAGTGCCTCCCCCTCAGGAGGAGGCGGCGGCGGCGGAGGAGGAGGCGGAGGAGGAGGAGTGAGTGAGTGACGACGGTCGCGAAGCGAGTTCGGTGACTTACGGACCCCGACGGCTAGCCTCTGCTCTGCTGATAGCCTTGGGCCATCTCCCATCAGCTACGTTGGCGAGGTATTCAGCACGATTGGGATTCGCGGCCTCGTGGCATATGCGCCCGAGACATCTCAAGCACTGGCTAGCGTAGCATCCACGCTGAGCACAAAACCACACTTTAAGCCCATTATGGAATCGCATCCGATGACTTTTATGCACCTTCCCTCTCGCTAAATGCAGTGATGTCCCTTTCTGTAAATCCGAAACACGCCCCATGAGGCGAAGGAGGAGGAGGAGGAGGAGGAGGAGGAGGAGGAGGAGGAGGGGGCGGAGGAGGAGGAGGAGGCGGAGGAGCAGGAGGAGGAAGATGACGAAGAGAACGAGAAGGAGGAGGAGAAGGAGGAGGAGGAGGAGGAGACAACTACAAGAGTAGCCTCACGGCCTCTTGTTTGCCGATGACCTCACCACCCACCACGTGTTTTCCCACCGCAGTCAGGCCGAGCGAGAGACTGCCGTCATACGCAAGAGCGTCGACCTGGCCGCCGCCACATTCGGCATGAAGCTCAAGCTGGCCAAGACCAAGGTGCTGATCAGCTTCCACGGGCCTGGCTACAAGCATTCTACCAGCTGGGGTCATGCACATCCAGGTTCCAGTGGCCGACAGCGTCGTCGAGATCGTCAGGCACCACCGCCTCCTCGGCACGATGGTCACCGACGATCGTTCACCAGGGGTCGACGTCGTCCATAAGGCCACCGAGGCAGCAGCAACGACCATCCCACTACGCCGAGAAGTGCGCAAGCGCAAGCAACTCACGGCCCACGACAAGGTTGCCCTCTCGGACTTGGTCATGCTCTCCCAGTTGGCCTAGAACTCGGGCACCTGGCTGCCGCTCGATCCCTCCGACGCCCGCAGGTTCGAGGCCCCGTACGTCGCTGACGATGCTGCCGCCCAGGGCATCACCTGGAAGCAGAAGAACGACAATCTGGTGAGCAATTGCCAGATCCTGGAGGGGGTTGACGGGTCCACCAGCCAGGCCTACCTGACCCTGGAACGGCTCAGCCCCTTCGGGAGAGTAGTCAACCACGGGCCCATTCACTTACGGAGGTTGCTAGCGGAAGCGTGGGGAGCCCAGGACGGCTGGGCGGAGGCAGTACGATACGACATATAATGGTTCCGTGAACGCCTGGACCCTGATGAACCAGACCGACCGGTTGAAGTTCGTCATTCCCGTCAAGCAGACGCTGCACAAAACACGACTTGCAACATACGATGGCGATCACGTAGAGCGATGGCAGAAACTGGTCGCCGCTTCGACCAACACCCACGCCATCCCAGCATTCGGCAAACAAGAACCACAGCACACCACGACCTACGTGTTCTACCAGTGCGCACACGCCGAACCTACCAAGCAACGACTTCGAGCTCACATCACTCGGTGCCACACCACCACCAACCATCCAGCCACATGGGTACAAGGCACCCTACGCCTGGGCTGCGGACGCGACTTCCACATTACGAACCGCATCGTCAAGCACATCCTGAAGGTCAAGCGCTGCGCCGCCCACGTGCGGAGACGGCTGCTGGCGCCGCTGCCAGACCAGCACGAAATCAATCAGCAGGCGATCCCACAGCAGCAGCAGCAGAATCGACAAGCGGGACGGCCCAGCGACAGGGCCGAGCGAACATTCCTGCAAGCTCAACCACCAGAGCTTGACGACCACAGCGACCCCTCGGACGACAACGCCAGCATGGACATCCCGTGACAGGGACCAACCGCCACCTGCCGCTCAGGTCCCACGCCCACCACAGGCATCCACCGTGTACATCCGACGCCTGTTCAGCGGTCGACGGCGGCAATCGGACATGGATCATTGGCACGAACAGCTACCCGTAGCCAGCAGCCACTCGATATACGTGCTATCGCTTGGTGTCGCCAACGACGCGATTTTCGGTGATGAAACCAACGAGACCTCAGTGGCTAAGTGGAGTCGAGTGCCTAAAGATGGACTCGTCGCGGCGGTGCTAGGAGGGCCGCCGTGCGAGACATGGTCGCGCGCACGCCACCTACCACCCAGCCGGTGCAGAGGCAGGCCGCCGCGTCCTCTCCGCTCGGGCACCCGTTTCTGGGGCCTTCGGCACCTCCGAAGGACAGAAGCAGGGCAAGTCAGACTGGGCAACCGCCTATATAGCATACAGCACGAGTTCCTCTACGCCTGCGCGGTATACGACATGCCTGGGCTTCTGGAACATCTTGTCGAACCACGAGGGTAACGCATGCCTGGCAGCTGGCGGCTGCCAGAGACCGCCCGCCTGGCAGCTCGGCCCAACGTCGACGCCATCGCGTTCGACCACGTTCTCCTAGCGGTGGCATTCCCTGCGCTGCGGGAACACTCACGACGACCCCCTGGCGCGGTAGGATGATTTCACGCCGCGGGCTACCATCGGAAGCTCGCAGGTGTGGGCGAGCAGGGGAGCTGGAACACAAACGCCGCCAAGGAATACCCGCCCATGATGTGCCAAGCAATTGCGGAAGCCCCCGCCACCCAAGTTGCTCAGAGGTTCGCCGCGAGGTCACCTGACCGACACGGGCGCGCAGAGCCCGACTGCCTCCACCTCTGCCAGCCCCATCGGCCCCCACCTGCCACGCGAGATGTGCAGTGACCATCACTTCGCCCTCCCTGGACAACCCATCAAGAATCGCGGCCTGCAAGAGGCGCGAGAATTGGCAATGGCTGGCGCCCGGCATGCACCGCCGCCGCCGCGGCCACCACCCACGCGACCCAACCTGCGGACGCCTTCCCTTGCCCCGCCACCCCCTCTCTGACCGCCCACCGCTGCGATCTCGACGGCGCGCTCCTTGAACCTATCCGCGCGAGCTCCTGTTCAGTCAGGCCGTGAGGGCTGGTGCGGGAACTTTGAATTCGCAGCGCACCTGCTTTCTCGACGCCCTACGCACAACCTAACAGCAACGCAGCGTCACCACAACCAACCTCCAACCGACCGGCCAACACAGGCAACCATTCAAACCACCGACCAGCACACAAGCGACCAACCAACACGCGCTACGCAACTCGACCAACCCTCACACCAGCCACGGCCACCACCTCTTCTAGCACTCAGCATCCGACCCTCCCCCACGACGCTAGAAGCGGAGCTCGGGAACCACGGTGCAACGGGCAGTCCAGGGTGCATCCTTGGACACCTGCGTACCTGCCAGGGCGCAAAAGATCGAGCCACAACATGCGAGCACGAGACCCGCTTTGCGACTCCATGGGCTCGCCGCCATCACCCCCACGCCTACACCAGCAACGGCTGACAGCTACGACAAACAAGCAGCCCCAATACCACCGAGACGACGCCTCCAAAACAACCACCATCAACAGGTCGATGTTGCTCAAAGAAAGTACACCCCGTGGCGTTAGGATGTAAATCCATGGGGAAGCCCCGAACGCGTGGGCACATCCCAGGCTCAAGTCGCCACGTGAGACACGCGGTCCGGGGTTCGCCCCCCTTTCCCCCCCCCCCCCTCACCCACCCATCCGCGCCGCGCCGAGGGCACTGTGACCCCTAGCCATAGCGGGGCGAGGTGGGGCCGCGGCGAATCCCATCTGAAGTCGGTGCATCGAGGACAACGACGCGCGAACTACCCAGCAAAGAACCGACCAACGAGCCACCCAACCGACTGACCAGTCAGACCGAGGACGACAGCAGCGAATCATTTTTGGAAGGCTCATTGCAAGAAAGGCGGCAAGAAACCACATCCGAACGAGCATTCTCCAGAGGACCAGGAGGCCATCATCGAAAGGTGGGGGGCCATGCCCGTCTGGCCCTCTCATGGAGCTCATGTAGGTGAACACGGAAATGAACGTGCACGAGGAGGAGGAGGAGGAGGAGGAGGAGGAGGAGGAGGAGGAGGAGGCCCAGGCCGAAGGGGACAAGGCCTGCTCAGGCGTGCGAGAGAGGTAGCGAGACGCCACCCCGCACGAGCCATCATCCAGGCACTCAAGGAGCGGCCACGCTCCTGGGCCAGGAGCAACAGCGCACAGGCGCCGAAGGGTTGCTGCCAGTCTCCCGCGTGACAAGCAGGACAGCGCCGCCTCCTGCCAGGAGGCGCGAACGCTGGAAGAAGCGACCCACCGCACTTCGACCAGTTAGACTGACGATGGCAGCAGCGAAGAATCTGGACGGCTGCGTACGAGAAAGGTGGCGAGACGCCACCTCCGCACGAGCACCCATCAGAGGACGCAGCAGGCCAGACGCGAAAGGTGGAAGACCACAGCCGTCTGGCCTGCTCACGGAGAACATCCAGGAGAACATGCAGATGAACCGAAGGACGAGAGGAGGCCCAGGCCGACGCATGCGAAGCCACAGCCGACGGTGCGAGAACGGTGGATCGAAGCCACAGCCGCACGAGCCATCAAGCGGGCCTCACAGAGCGGCCATGCTCCTCGGCTGGTTTTGACAGCGCACAGGCGCCGAAGGGATGCTGCCAGTCGCCTGCGTGACAAGCAGGACAGCCCCGCCTCCGGTCGGAGGCGGGAGCGCCAGAAGAAGACGGCGCCCCATGCAAAAGACAAGGGGCGCCCGGCGGCCAGCAGCTGGAAAGCCAAGGTGCCCGGCGGCCAGCAGGTCGGCTACACGTAAGAGTGACCCTTGGCCAGAGTGACCTTTAGTGTTGGCCCTAATGGGGTCGGACAGATTTTCTTGAGGAGTGCGCTCGGCCTCGCGTCGGCGCACGCTGCGCCAGTCTGCGGTCGCGTCAGAGCGCGCTTGATTCAGGGTGCGCCCCTCGCAATCGATCGCAACGCATGCACGGTGCATTCTGCCGCGTGCTTCGTTTGGCGAGGGGGGCCCAGTCGAGCGGGCGACGTGCTCTCCTCTTTGGGACCGGTCCCAAATCGTCCTGGAATATTTTTGACTAACTTTCACTCGCGTTGACTAACTTTGAATAACTTTTCGCAATCCGCGCTTTACAATTCAATTCTTTATTATTGAAAGGTATTAGCGGCCGCGGTGGGGCCAAGTTTCGACCCGGTTTTGGCCTTGACGCCGGACCCGGTCAGACGTTATCGCGATGCGGCCCGGCAGTGCCAGAATATTCCGCGGTGGTGCCCGATTACGTCTGGCTTCGCAGAGCCTGCGGGCTGGTGTTCTGGGGCGCCTGGAACGAATTGGCGGAGGTCCGTAATTGCCTGCTGGCCCTAGGGATCTGTCGAAGCGCGCCCCACCCATCGTTGATGCAATCCGAGGGCCTCGGCTTGCGCGGTTGCGCCAGGCTCCCACGGACCCCCTAAGGCCGCGCACCAAAGGGCACTCTTGCCTAGGGTCACTCTAACGTGTCGCCGAAGCAGGACGTCCAGCGGCCAGCAGCTGGAAAGAGTTGGCGGCCGTCGGCCGCCGCGGGGCGCCGCGGGGCTTGACCCCAACGGCGCGCGAAATAGCGGGACGTAGCGGCAGGGGGAGGAGGAGGAGGAGGAGGAGGAGGAGGAGGAGTGCTCCTCGCCCTCGCGCCCGTCTCCAGATCGGCGCACGCAGTGGCGATGTTCGCCTGCGGTACCCCTTTTTTATTTCGGCGGTCTCCTGGGGTTCGCACGCGGTCCCGCCTGTCATGCCGGAGCACCCCTCGTCCGGCCCGTGGCGCCATAGGGACCTCCGCCGAAGTCCCTATTGGCGGGGCGTGCACGAGGCCCCACTGGCAGGGTTCGCAGGGGCGCTCCCGTCTTCCATGTCGGATTAATCATAGATTTATTCTCGCACGCTTCGTGGCCCATAGGGAGCCCGGCCGAAAGCGTCAGCGGCTTCAATTTCGACGCGTTCCATCACACATTTCAACGCCACATAAAGGAGCTCCTTTGAAGGCCCCGCTGGCAGGGTTCGCATGCGCTCCCGATTGTTATCTTGGCACGCCCTTTTACACGCTTCGCGACACAATAGGGAGCTCCAATCAAAAGCCACACTCGCAGGGTTCGCACGCGCTCGCGTTTCTCATTCGACACAATCACACACAAACGCCTCATACGTTTACGAATGCCACAGTGGCAGGGTTCGCATGCGTTCCCGCCTCCCCTTTTCAGCACACAGCTCTCGCACTTCGTGGCCCCGCAAGGACCCCCACCGACGGCCGCAACGGCAGGGTCGATTTAGCACGTGGCCCCACAAGGAGCCCTTTCGAAAACCACAGCGGCGGGGTTTGTAAGCGCTCCCGGTTGTCATGTCGGCACGCCCCTCACACGTTATGTGACCTTGTAGGGCATAGAAAAGGCCCCGCTGGCGGTGTTCGCATACGCTCCCGCCTCCATTTTCGACACCCTCTCACACGTTCGGGGGCCCCCTGGGGAGCCCCACCGAAGGCCCCAGCGGCAGAGTTCGCATGCGTTCCCGCCTGTCATGTGGGCACACCCCTCGCATGTCTTGGCCCGCTGGGGAGGCTGCGCGGAAAAAGGCTCAGCGTTGGTGTTTGCATACGCTCCTGTTTTTAATGTCGACTCCACCCTCATACGCTTTGGTGCTCCCCACGGAGCTCCACCGAAAGGCCCCAGTGGCAGAGTTCGCATGCGTTCCCGCTTGTCACGTCGGCGCATCCGTTACAAGTGTCGGGCCCCTTGGGGAGGTTCCACGGGGGGCCTAGTGGCACGGTTCGCAGGCGCTCCTGCTTCTAGTATCGGCTTGCCCCCTATGTTTCGTGGTCCCATGGGGAGCTCCATTGAACGCTCCCGTGGCAGGGCTCGCGCTCGTTCTCGCCATTCGCTTCGGTACACCACGGTCATCCTTCGTGGCCCTGTACGGGGCGCCGAACTGGAGGTCACAATGCCCCAGTTGCAGGCTCGCGTGCGTTCCCGCTTCTCGTTCCGGCACACCCGCCTCACGCTTCGTGGCCCCATGGGGAGCCCCGCCGAAGGCTCCTGTGGCAGAGTTCTCACGCGCTCCCGCCTCTCATGTCGGCACACACCTTCACACGTTCTGCGGCCCATGATCAGTATTGAACCGAAGGCGAGTTGCGGTGTTCGAGTATCGTTCCCGCTTGTCAAGTTCCAGGAGGGAAAGAAACACACAGACACAATTCATCATCGATTCCCCAGAATATATGGAAAAATCCAGGAAGTGAGAAACAAGACAGAAACCCTGAAAATATGGAAACTATAAGGGAATCCTGCTATTTGTGTGTATTTATTTGCGTGCCCCAGGGCCCCTTCAAAGTTTGCGCACTCCTCACACGCTTCGTGGACCCATCGTCCCCGACGGTGTTCGCACGCGCCTACGTACGCCTTTCATCCTTGCACAACACTCGCACGCTTCGCCGCCCCAGGGGGAGCTCCACCGAGGGCATCCGCTGGTGCGTTATAGCACGGGGGGGGGAAGGGGTGCTCCTTTCAGCACACCCCTCGCGCGTGTCTCGGCCCCCATATGGAAGTAGGGGAACAAAAGTGGCATAGACTTAAAAACTCGGAGGTCCGCGCGGATTTCTCGGATCGGCGTTGAGGCCCCCCGGCGGCGCCTCCGGCGCCGCCCCTGGCGCGCTCCGCGCGTCAGGTGGGGGTGTCCAGCGCCGATCCGAGAAGCGCGGACCTCCGAGTTTTTATGTTTATGTAATTTTTGTCCCCTAGGAGCTCGCATAGGGGATCCCCGTTCATTCCAACACACCTTTCACACGCCTCGTGGCCTCACGTGGTGCTCCCCCCCTCCTGCGTCCCACCTGCCCTGCGAGACTGACATTTGCAGATGGCTCGCGTCTTCGCCAGGGTGTGTTTTATTCGTCCCGCGTTCTCATCTTCTTTCCTTCCTCGTGCACGCCACAATTCGCATTTCGGTTGCCCCGACTAGCCTCACGGTGGAGCGGACTGCCTCTGCCTCGCCGCCGACGAAAAACATGATTCGTCCCTGCCAAATTCGAGGTTTAGTCGTTCGGCCGCAGTCTCCATACACCCACTGCCCCCCTGGGTCTTATAGGAGCCTTGTTCCCCAGAAGGTGGATCAGGATTCTTAGATCTTCGCCTCGCAGGAGTTCGCCCAAGGCTGAGCGTTCGGCAGCGTCCATGACCAGCGTCCACGTCGACATGGCAGGACCCAGCCAGCACAACTTGATGTTGCATCCGTCGCGGGTTCGACGCCGGATCGACGCGGGCCCGACATGGATCATCGACGCGGATCGTGACGCGACGGGAAAGACCGGGCCCCCCGAAGATGCAACACAATGAAGAGTTCCGATGTAATGTTTTTGGTTCACGCGTGGCCCCCCCGAAACTCTGGTCCGCGGGACCTCACATTGCGTCTCCGGGGGCCTTGCTTGCCCAACATGTCGCGGCCTTCTCTTGTATCCGCCGTGGAGTCTGCACTGGTCCGACGCGTGATGGGCACGGATTCGACGCGGCTGGCGGCGCGACGAGACCGACTGGGCTCCCTGAAGATGCGACACGACCCCGACATCCGGCGTTTTGTGTTTCTGTCCATGCGTGCCTCCCCCCCCCTGTCATCGAGAACAGAAGAACCCTTAACCCTGGAAGCACGATGAAGGCGTGGCCTCACTTCGGCTCCCGTCTTCGCACTAGGGAAAACTGATCTGGGCGGTTTGCTTCGAATGCATCTGCAGAGAAGACCCCCTGTGCCTAAGGTTGCTGGCCCTCCTAACTTGGGTCCCCTCCCAAAGGATTGGGGGTGCTTGTGTTGCTTATCGCCCGGACCTCTGGTCCACGGTGCCGTGCTCTGGCAGCCCCGTGGGGCCGTGCTCTGCCAGGCCCCACCCCTGGGGCCCGAGCCCTTCCCGCGGATCTTTCCAAACACAAATCGAGGCACGGCGCCCGAGCAGGAGGGAGGCAGAGGAGGGAGGAGGAGGGGGGGGGGAGGAGGAGGCGAAGGAGGAGGAGGACCAGTGTAAACCCAAGAGTCATCAACGATGTTGGAATCAACCCTCCCTCCAAGCTCCCTCTTCACAGGCTGAGGGAACTGCCTCGTCGGAAGACAACAGTTCGAAGATTCTGAAGCATGCCAAAACATTGTTCTCGGGATTCCAACGCCATAACGCAAATCCTGGGAATTCAACACCGCAAATCACCGCAACCGTTGCACCCGCATAATCCTGAATCGTTCCAAAACGCCATTCCTGGGACGTTGATCATGGGAACCCGTGATGTTCTTATAACTTGTGTTTTGTTGTTCTAATGTGCCCAACGCTAACGCGAGAGCCACATATTGAAAAGGAACCGCCCTCAATCCGTGAAGCTCTTGCAACCGTTTAAAACGAATGCACGTGGCGCTAACGCGAGAGCCACATTTTGAAAAAGAGTCGCCCTCAATCCGTAACGCTCTTGCAAATGCTTAAGACGAATGCGCGCGGCGCTAATTCAGGCGAGAGCCACATCTTGAATAGGAGCCGTCCTCAATCCGTGAAGCTCTCGCAAATGTTTGAAGCGAATGCACGCGGCGCACAGGTGGGAGCCACATGTTGAAAATGAGCCGCTCTCAATCCGCGAAAGTCTTGCAAATTGTTATAATGAATGCGCGCGGTCCTACGGCGGGAAATACATTTTGAAAACCATCCGCCCTCCATCCGTGAAACTCTGGCCAATACTTAAGTTCCAGGGCCACAAATTGTGAGAACATATCAGGCGAAACGCCCGGATGCCCTAAACAGTGACCTCGGGGGACGACAGGGAGAAGTTAGTTATAAGGGAAAGGTAAGGAAGAAGATGAGGAGGAAGCGGAGGAGGAAGAGGAGGTGGAGGAGTTGGAGGAGAAGTGGGGGGAGGAGGAGGAGGAGGAGGAAGAGGAGGAGGAGGAGGAGGAGGAGGACGCGGACGAGGACGAGGGGGACAAGAGGGACGATGAGTGAGGAGAAGGAGGAGGAGGAGGACGAGCAGAACGAGGGCGATGAGGGAGGAGAAGAAGGCAGGAGCTGGGAGGAGGAAGAAGGGAGGGAGGGATTCATGGAGGGAGGGAGGGAGGGAGGGAGGATGAGAAGAGGAGGATTAGGAGGAGGAGGAGGAGGAGGAGGAGGAGGAGGAGGGAGGATCGATCGACGATCCCTGCTCAGGATCGGGAGGGAGGAGGACCTGCGCACGCTCGTACCGCCCCCTCGCCAGCTCCCTCGGGGTGGGGGCACGACTCGACCCTGCGAGTGCCGGTGCCGCGATGGCCGCGGCGGGCTGCCCACCCGCAGAGCCAGGGGGGGCAGGCCGGGGACACCAGCCAGGATCGCCTAGCTTAGGCTATAATTCACGGGCTCCAAGTCACCTGCACAGATTAGGTCAAGCAGTGGCGAAGCGTCCTGGCTTGCCTACAGGCCCACCGGAGAATGTTCTGAGAACCCTTTGTGGTCTGCACGATATGTTCTCAGAACATGTCTGGCTCAGACTGTCTTGTTTTAACACATGGGGCTTATGTTCGAAGAGCATTGAACTTGTTATTCGAACATGTTTGGGTTCTAAGAACATGTCGTGGTAGGCCTATATGAATGCCGGGACGGTCAATCCCTGCTCAATTCGGGCGGGTTTCGGATCCAGATTGTGGGCGGAGCGCTTAGCGGAGCCACTTGCCCCCTTCCTTCAAACCGCCCTGGACAACCGCGACCCTATCAAACGCCAAGCTACTGTCAACCCGCACAGGAAGGATGGGCAGCCTTACCACGAGTACCCTTGCAACCCTACCCCTTCGGCCCATCCTCAGCGATTTTCGCTAGCCAACCTCGTTCGAACGACGGTGACATGCGCCTCCAGGGTCCTTGTATCCTTACCGCGCATCTTTATGTGAAGGGTCGACTGTAGGCCACGTGCAGCCCACGTCAGGACCCACGCGTGAAATACAACCACCTCCATCCCCCCAGCAAGCCCCGCGGTGACCCTGGCAGGAGCCCTCCCCCCTTGCCGAGCAGACTCCCGAGGCGCGACCTGCCCGCGACCTGCCCGCGACCGGCCCGCGCGGTCCCCACGCCTCCGGAGCAGGGCGCCCGAACGCAGACCTGGCCTTCGCCGTGCTCGGGCCCCCTGGCTCGGCCTGCTCCGCGTCGGGGGCCGCTCCGGCGGGTGCCCCTGGCCCCGGGCGCCCCCAGCCTGCCGCCCGCTGCTGGAGCCCCCGTGGGGGCCCTCCCTGCCTCGCGAGGGGCGCCCCGGGCAACGCCCGGGCCTCCCCCGGGCGTCCCGGGGGGCAACGCGTGGGCCGGGGGCACCTCTGGCGGCACGCGGCCGTGGAGGGCTCCTCGCCCTCTTTTTAGGCTTCCTGGCAAGTTGCCACCGAGTCGCGACCCCCGCCTGATACTTCATGACCATGTATTGCAGAATCGCGCTCTCGCTTGGGACTTCCTCACAATCTACCACCGAACCGCTTCGCTTGATATTTCCTTACAGGGCGCCGAGGGCAGGAGGGGGAGCACGCCGGCACGGGGCCCCAAGCGGCCGCGCGACGCCCGAGCGGTGGCCCGCCGGCCTCGCGTGCTGCCCCGCGTCGGCCACGCGGGAGGCCCTCGCCAGGCCGCAAAGGGTTCCGAGCGCAGTGATGGGCCTGTTTTCCACCACCACCACCACCATCAGTTGGAGGGGGGAGGCGGAGGACGAGGAGGAGGAGGAGGAGGAGAAGGAGGAGGAGGAGGAGGAGGAGGAGGAGGAGGAGAAGGAGGACGAGGAGGAGGAGGAGGAGGAGGAGGAGGGACCCCCTCCCCTTCAGCTTATGGTGGTGTTGGTGGGAAACAGGCCCATCACGAAGCGCGGGTCCCTCGGGAGGAACTCGATGTCTCAGGGGATCCGTATTCGAATCATCAAGGGACGTGACTTCTCGGTCTGGATAACGGGTCGTTCGTTGTGGAAGCCTTAGCGTTTCATCCGGACGAGTTCACCCGAGACGACTTTGTGCAGGCGGTTTCGTCCAGACAAGTTCTTCTGACCGAGCTCATGCGCAGACGAGCTCATCCAGAGGCGATATCATCCGCTGGTAGGCTAACACGGACGAGCTTATCTGGACAATTTCAGCCGGACGATTTCGCGTGGAAAAATTTTGTTTCACAAGCATTCGTCGCGGAAGAAACCGGTCAGGATGACATTGGTGTCTTCGGGTCTTGAGCCCCTCCCTGGTTCTTCGGTTGGTCGTCCGACGACCGCGCGATGGCTTTAGGGGCACGCGGTAGCAGGCAGCGGGCGTCACCGAAGGTGACAAGCGGCCGGGCGTTCGGCCAACGCGCGGCGCGCTCGGAATCGGAGTACCCCGGCGTGAGGATAAGCGGCTCTGACGCTTTCATCTGCTTCCCAAATGGGGTCGGAGCACAGTCGGCCCTGATTGGTAGGTCGGCCATGCAAAATCGAGGGTACCCTTGTGTCCTGTCTATCCCGACCTACGCGACCCGCATGTCCTTGTCTCGTGTTTTGGGGCACGTTGCCATGGGAAGAGTCGTGTGTCCTTTCCCTGGTCCGCCCTTGCGAAAACGCCCATTCCTTGCTGAACCAGTGTTCTTTCTGGCAGCACGATGGCTGCACTCGAAATTCCATCAGGCATAGCGCTTGGCTCCCCTCCTGGCGCACGGAGCGCGCCGGGACGGCGCTCGAGACGCCCCCCAGCGCCGATCGAAGAGATCCGCAGGAAGTTCTGACATTGTATGTGTACTTAGATGTCGTTGGCATCGCTCGGACATGCGCAATGGTCTTCCTGGGCAAGGGCCTCCTTGCATACCTCGGATCATCTTGCGGAACATACTCGCGCGAAATGCACAACTGCCCGCGGAGTGGACGTCCGAGCGATGGCGAGACGTGTCTTCCTAAGCATTCCCTATCTTGGAAGGAATGTTATGTCTAGTGTCGGTTCAGGTTGCTGCAGCCAAAACTGCTCTTTCACCTGACCAGTCCGACAGGAGAGCAGTGCGACAGGAGGGAGCAAGCCTGAGTACATGCAGCACAGTCCCCATCATACTATTGCAGTGCTTTTCTGCCCGGCCGTGGGGAACAAAGGTGGGCCCGCCTGGCGCGAACCTGGCCCACGTGAAGTAACGCCCGTCATGGAACAGGAGTAGAGTCCAGACAATTTTTCACTCCCTATCCATCCTGGGCCCCCACCCCTTCGTTTCGCCATGGGGGCTGAGGCGTTCCAGGATCGAGGATCCCGGGGAGCCCACGCCCGCATCGCTCATTTGACCCCCACCCTTGGTCCGACCCGCCCCATCGACCCCCCCCAGACCTTTCAATACATCGAGGCAAGAGAAGTATGCACACGCACCGATTCTGGCCAGGCCCATCCTGAGCCCAGGATCTGTGCGTACGACCTCCTGCCTTGGCCAGGAAAGCCCATGCACCGATCCTGGGCCCAGAATAGGCCCGGCCAGGATCGGTGCATGTGCAGACTTCTCTTCGCCCGCAATTTCCTCCTCTCGCCCTCTGCTCTGCCCTCTCCTCCTCCTCCTCCTCCTCCTCCTCCTTCTCCTCCTCCTCCCTCCTCCCCCTCCTCCTCTCCCTCCTCCCCCTCCTCCTCCCTCCTCCTCCTCCTCCTCCTCCTCCTCCTCCTCCTCCTCCTCCTCCTCCTCCTCCTCCCCCTCCTCCTCCTCCTCCCTCCTCCTCGTTCTCCTCCTCCTCCTCCTCCTCCTCCTCCTCCTCCTCCTCCCTCCTCCTCATCTCCTCCTCCTCCTCCTCCTCCTCCTCCCCTCCTCCTCCTCCGCCTCCTCCCCCTCCTCGCCCTCCTCCTCCTCCCTCCTCTTCCCCCCTCCTCCTCCCCCTCCTCCTCCTCCTCCTCCTCCCCCTCCTCCTCCTCCTCCTCCTCCTCTCCTCCTCCTCCCTCCTCCTCCCCTCCTCCTCCTCCTCCTCTCCTCCTCCTCCTCCTCCTCCTCCTCCTCCTCCTCCTCCCTCTCCTCTCCTCCTCCTCCTCTCCTCCTCTCTCCCCCCTCCTCCTCTCCTCCTCTCCTCCTCTCCTCCTCCTCCTCCTCCTCCTCCTCCTCCGCCTCCTCCGCCTCCTCCTCCCTCCTCCTCCTCCTCCTCCTCCTCCTCCTCTTCCTCCAGGCAGGCCTTCCCGGCTCGGTCGGCCCCGCCGGGGAGGCCCGCGCCGAGAGGAGCGCCCCTGCCCGCAGTCCGGGGGTGCCCCTGGGGGCCTCAACGGCTCTGCCGGTGGAGGGCGCGGCGCTCCCACGCCGGAAGCCACGGGGCGTCGGGGGGCGGCAGGGTGGGGTCCTCCTCCTCGTCCTCCTCCTCCTCGTCCTCCTCCGCCTCCTCCGCCTCCTCCGCCTCCTCCTCCTCCTCCTCCTCCTCCTTCTCCTCCTCCTCCTCCGCCTCCTCGTCCTCCTCCTCCTCCTCCTCCTCCTCCTCCTCCTCCTCCTCCTCCTCCTCCCCTCTCTCCTTGTCTTCCTCACCTCTCTTGTGAGAGGTTTCCTGTGTCGTGGGTGGACAGACCTCTTACCCCGACACGTCGATTAAGGAATTGGCCGTTTTTGGTTCGCGAGAGGGCGTCGCGGCCGTCATTTTTGCGGGTCCAGGTCCGTCGGTTTCGGTCCCAGGCCGTCTTCGCTAAGCGGAGGTCTACTAAAGGGAGGTTTGTCCACCGCCGATTGTAGGCCCCCGCGGGATCCGGGGGCCCTGAAGACACGATGCGTGACGAAGCATTGTCAGGAGGGGAACAAAAGCACAGACACAGTGAATCGTCGACTCCCAGGAGGAGGTGGGAAAATGTAGGAGGTGGGGGGGAAGACGAAACTATGGGAAAATATTGGAAAATATGGGGGATCCTGGGAAGTGTGTGTGTATTTGTGTGTGTGTGTGTGTGTGTGTGTGTGTCACTGGGCCCCTCTGCAGTTGTGCTTCCAGGGGAGGTCCGGAGAATCCCGCGGGGAGCCCGTGTCCGGGCCCCCCCGCCTCTCCCTCCCCCTCGAGCTGAAGCTTTCTCCTCCCCCTCCTCCTCCTCCGCTTTTGTCCTCGTGTCCACCTGGGGAGGAGGATACCATCTTTCCTCCTCCTCTTCCTCCTCCTCCTCCGCCTCCTCCTCCACTTGTCCCCCTCAAGCTTCTTCCTCCTCCTCCGCTTGTCCTCCCTCACCGCCCGGGGAAGAGGAAGAGGAGGATGCCATCTTTCCTTGCTCTTCCCCCTCCACCCTCGCTTCCCATCGATACCCCCCGCCCTGATCCCCAACTCCTTGACGCACGTACGATCGCCACGCGGTCTTACCCCAACCACCGCGCTGAGTGCGGCCCTCCTCCCTCCCCCAGCGAAAATTGGGCGCGTAACGTGCAGGGAAAAGGAACGGCGACGGAACCAACACGCGTCCCCTATCTTCATTGTAGGCCTTTGAGGGCAGCTGGAGGCTGGGTGGAGATGACGAGATCCCCAATTCTTTTCCGCGCCTTCCTACCCTCCCCATCCTTCTTCTTCCCACTCCAGCTTCGATCTCCCACCCTCGACCCAGACCCTCACTGGGGCTTCGTTTCGCAAATGAGCTGTCCCCTAACGGTGCTGCGTTGACCAATCATTTGTTGACCCTTCATGCTGGGGCCGCTCATGCGTTGACCCCTGCTGCCAGGGCGCTTGCCCCTCATGCCTTGACCCCTGATGCGGGGACTGGCCCCTCATGCGTTGACCTCCCATGATGGGTCTTGGAACCATCATGCGTCGGCCCCTCCAGACTTGTGCTTTAGCCCCGCATGCATCGCCCCCCTCTTTTCGTGGGCTTAGACCCCCAAAGCGTTGACTTCTCATGCTGGGGCGTTGCCCCCTGCAAGCTCATTCGTTGATCCCTCATGCTGGGGCTAGCCCCCCTCTCAGCTCATGCGCAGGACTTGTTCGTCTCATGCGTCAACACCCCACGCGAGGCTCCATGCGCGTCGACCCCTGGGGCTTTCACCCACTCGTGCGCCAACGCACCACGGTGGCAATGCCCGCGAGTTTGTGTTCCCGAGTGCTGAGGCACTGACCCGTTGGTCACATTTTGGCGGCACAGTCACCAAACATAGTTATGCCTACCCTCAAGGGCATCAGCAATACACCACAGTCCTCCTCCCTCTTCGTCCTCCATTTCCTCTTCCTCCCTGCCCTCTCCCATCTCCTCCTTTTCATCCCTCCGTCCTCACCCCCTTCCTCATCCTCATCCTCCGCGTTTGTCCCTCTTTCCCTTTCCTCCCTCCTCCTCCTTCCCCTACCTTTCCTCCCCCCCGTCCCCTACCCCGACCCCAGACACCTGACGTCTGGAGATTCTCAACGCGGGGCCCCCAGAGATCTGGGCCCTGTCCCCAGGGCTGGCTCTTCATCCTGCGGCATGTTTCGACGCGCCCCGGGGCCCGCCGAGAGCCCCCAGAGGCCGCACGTTGCCCCGAGCCTCCGCGGCGAGTGCCTCCAGCCAGGCGTCGACGCAAACGGTGCTTTTGCGATTCCGTGGGCCGCTTTCTCGCTTTGGTGTTTCGTCTTGCAGCGGCTGGCGGACGGAGGACCACAGTGAGGGAGAGCGACAACGGAACACACACACACAAAACACACACACACACACACACACACCTTCACACACACACACACACACACACACACACACACACACCGCTCGGGACGAGGCCTGCCTCCGGCCGTGGAAGGCTTGGGCGTGCTTTCCACCACCACCACCATGAGTTGGAGGGGGTGGTCCTCCTCCTCCTCCTCCTCCTCCTCCTCCTCCTCCTCCTCCTCCTCTTCGTCCTCCTCCTCGCCCTCCTCCTCCCTTCCCCCTGCAACTTGTGGTGGTGGTGGTGGTGGAAAACAGGCTCCTCAGTGGAAGGCCTGGGCCCCGCGAGGGCCCGCGCCCCCGCGGCCGTCGCGTGCCGCCGCCGCTGCCGCGCCGCAGCGGGCGCCCGGGGCGGGCGGGCGTGGCCCCCTTGGCGGACCGATGCCCGCCGGGCCGCAGAAGGCGGCCGCGGGGAGGGGCGGCTGCCCAGAGAGTAAGGAGAGGCGAAGCGTCCTGGCTCGCCTATAGCCCTACCAAAACACTGTTCTAAGAACCTTTTGTGGTTTCCACGAAGTGTTCTTAGAGCATTTCTGGCTGGGGCTGTCTCGTTTTAACACATAAGGCTGAAGTTCTAAGAACCTTGTTTTTGTTCTTAGAGCATTTCTAAGAACTTTTCGTGGTAGGACTATAGAACAGCCGGGACGGTCGGTCCCTGCTCAAAGAGATTAATGTCGGGCACGTCGCTCTACAGGAGGAGTGTACAAACGTAGTCAAAACATACTCTGGGGACGTTTTTTCCGCCTAGTTTTGAATGTAGATCTGGATGTTGTGTGATTATGTTTCATTTCGAAATCCACCCGTAAGGGGACACGCCCGACCTGACCAGAGATCGAAGGGCCCTCCCTCGCGTTCTTCCGGATCTTCCGCCCTAATCTGCCGCCCTCCTTTCGATGTGATTTTTGTGGGTGTTCTTTGGCTTGCGTAGGGTGTTCTCCATACGTTGCGGTGAGGTTGGTCCGCGCCTTCCGCGGAGGGCGGCAGGTATGTAGGGTGGAGGTGGAGAGGATCTGATGTGTTTTTCGATCAGGCGGATTTTTCGGGGCCCGTCACTTCTATCTCGAGCTCAGGGACAATCAAGAATGGATCCGGGGCGAAACAACACCCCCAGGGAAGAGGTCGTGATCTCTGCGGCCGTGCATTGAACAAATCATATCGGTGGGTGTCTGGGTGTACGTAAGAGTGGCCTTTCGCTGGGGGTTTTCCAAAGGGCCCCGCTTAGGGCGCACACCACAGGTCACTCTTGGCTAGGGCCACTCTTGCGTTTAGCCGGGGTGGGGGGGCTGTCGGGGGCAGTTCCGCACTGGAGGTACGATTGTTGCGGGTCGAATGGCTTTTGATCTGGTCTCGAGGTTTAAGAGCAGCTACAGTGTTCTAGGGTGTACCACCGGCTCGACACTTGTCGAGAGTATGAGCCTTTCGCCTCGAGTGCGTTGAGATCGGTTCACTCGTCGAGCTACATTTGAAACATTATTTCTTCACGGCAATTGTTGGCCAACCGGATGAGGTCTCGAGCCAGTGCGATGTTGATTCCATGTTGTATGGCGGTGCGCGCCAGGCAGCGGCCTGGTCGCCACGTCGTTCGTCCTGATCGGTGTGTGTGTGTATGTCTGTGTGTGTGTGTGTCTGTGTGTGTTTGTGGGGTTGAGCGTTTTGTGGTTTCAGCGCCACAGGGCTCCGATGGCAAGGGCCAGGCCACCGCCTGCCTCCCACTGCTGTCGGTCGTCTCGAGCGAGTGCGGAAGCGACTCCATCATGTTTCAGGGGCGTGCGCCAAGCAGCAGCCGGGTGCCCTGCCGTGCGCGCCGCGCACGCGCGCGCGCGGACGCGACGGGGACGCACGCGGCATGCCGACGGGGGAGGAAGGGATGAGTAGCAGGATGAGAGACTGTTGCTTGAGTCAGCGCGGGAACTGCTAAGGGGATTCGGGGGTCACAAGTGGATGTTACGGTGGGTTCTATTTGGCCTGACCCAGTCTACGTACCAGCGGGTTGTAATTGTCTTGAGTGGCTTTAGAGTTGTGAGATAACTCAGCGAAGTAGGCAGAGTCCATTTAGCCAGGGTGCTGCACCCCCTGAGCCATTCTGACTGCACCCGATCGTATAAGCCAGGTTATGCCGCATGCCAAATGTAGCCTCCCGTGGCATCTACCGCGACCTCCACCCCATCCCCTCAGCAAGCCCCGCGCCGATCCGAGGGCTCGTCTCCCGCCCATCCGTGGAACGACCCCAATTGAAAGCTCGGTTGCTGTCAAAATTCACCGAGGCCCACGGCACAGATATACCGACGCCACGCTCCTCTCCAGTTCCCCTCCTCTTCCCTCTCCCCTCCTCTTCCCTCTTCCCTCCTCTTCCCTTCCTCTTCCCAACTGTCCCTCCTCTTCCCTTCCTCCCCTCCTCCCTCTTCCCTCTCCAGACTCCCTCCTCCAGACTCCTCCTGTGCCGGCGCACTCCCGCTTCCCTCCAGGCTCCTCGCCTCCACCCTCCGCCCGCCTCTCTGGGGCCTGCCCAGCCACCCCCCCGCTCAGTCTCCCCTGGGTGTATTCCAGCCTTGGCTGGCAGCGGTGAGTAGATCTTTGGAGTGTTTGCGCGTGGCACTTCCTATCAACGCGCGCTCGGTGCTGCACGCTCCACACGCGTGAGGCCAGCTCTGATGGCCACCCGTCGCACGAGCGCTTGACACTCCTCGATCACTGCGCGCCTCCACGTGGCGTATCATTATCGCCCCCCTCTTTTCCAACCCTCCTCCTCCTCCACCTCCTCCTCGTCCCCCTCCTCCTCCTCTTCCTCCTCCTCCTGTCCGCCCCCTCATGCCCCCCCTTCAGGGTCGCCTTTTGATGGATCCCGAATGGGAATCTGGTAGACGCGCGCGGCCTCGGGCGCGCGCCGACCAGCATTTCGAGGCAGAGCTAACCGTGGAGACGAGAAGCCCCTTGTAGGCAAACCACCTGCGAGACATACAGGCAACCCGCATAGTAAGGACGGGCAACCCTCCCAAGGGTGCCCTTGCATCCTCGCCCCTCTGGCCCATGCTCAGCGACTTTCGCTGGCCAGCCTCGTTCGAAAAACGTCAACACGAGCCGCCAAACGTTCACACGAGCCTGTAAGGCCCTTGCATCCTGACCGCGCAGACTTCTGCCACGGCTCGACTGTAAACAAGCACGCCTCGCTGCCCGCTCTGCCCCGGCCTGGGCAGTTTCCGTGGGGCAGTTGCCCGCCCTTCTGGGGGGCCAGACTGCGACAAAGAGCCGACAGCGTACGCGCGGGGATCGCTTTCAAGATTGACCCCCGGACCCCTCGGCGCGGCGAGCATTGCCAAGGGCATAGGGTTATCCTTCCAGCCTGTGGGGGAGCTCACCTCGTTCCCTCACAGGCTCCTCGGCCCAGGTCCTGCCTTGGGCCAAGGAGCCACTGGGGCTGAAATGAAAAGAAAGAGGGCATAGGATTAAGTCAGGCCTGTCCCTCTACAGGAGGAAAATTCGAAAATATTCCAAAAGTAGTCTGGGGACGATGTTTGACAATTGTTGCATATTTTTGGAGCATTTTGCTGGTATGTTTTTATTTGTCGTCCAAAGTCCGCCTGCAAGGGGACACGCCCGGTCTAAGCGTAGGGTCATACCTGGCCCAACCTGTCCTCTCTCTTGCACCTGGTGAGCGGGCACGGTGCCCGCGACCTCGCAGCCAGCCCAGCTCCAACTTCGCGCGCCCGAGCTCTTCCTCGCGCCGCAGGCCCAGCCTCCCCCCCGCCCCCCCAGCCAGGGCACCCGCCACCCCCCCCGGCCCTTCCCGCAGCCGCCCCGGCTCCTCTCCGCTCCTCGCCCTTCCTGGGGTGTGTCGGAGGTGGATAGACCTCCTACCCTGACGCGTCGATTCGGGAATTGTCCGCTTTCGGTTCGCGAGGGGGCGCCGCGGCCGTCATTCTTGCGGGTCCAGGTCCGTCGGTTTCGGTCCCAGGCCGTTTTGACTCAGGGGAGGTTTTCTAAAGTCGGGGAAACGCAAGACCCGAGTAAGCCAGAACTCAGGTTTGCCGACGTTTTTTTGACGAGCGCGTCCTGGATTTTGACGGTCCAGTTCTCGTGGGATGTCTGCAGCGGGAGTTCGCGCCAAATTTCAGATTGGGCCTCGTCATTTTTATGATGGCCCCGTCGGGCCAACCCGAGTCCCCCGTACCCGAGTCTTACGCCTCCCCGATACAGGGAGTTTTGTCCACCGCCGAGTGTGCGCCCTGGCCGGGCTCCCGCTCCGACAGCCGGTGCCCCGCGGCCGCAAGCCTGGCGCCCCCGCGGCCCCCCGGGCGGCCTCGAGCCGGGCAGGGTGCGCCCGTGCGCCCGCAGCGGCTGGAGCGGCGGGGGGCTTCGGGTGCGAGCGTCGCGATCGTGCCCCCTCTGCGCCCTCCCTTCCTCTTGGCATCGCTCGGACGTGTGCATTTTTCCTTCGGCGAGGGCCATCGAGGAGCATCCTTGATCATCTGGCGGAAGAGCCACGCACGGAACCGACAAAAACACAGGAAGTGGACGTCCGAGCGGTGGCCCGCCCTCGCTCCCTCCCCGCCCCCTCCTCGCTTCCGGGCCTTCTTCTTGCACTTTGGGGCGCGAGCAGAGATGAGATGGGGCGGCCGGAGGATCGCGCTCCGCATCGCCGATGCGGCTCGATGCGGAGCCCGGGGTGCTTCACACCGGCGACGCCGAGCGTCGCGATCCTCCCACCCCATCTGCTCGGAGCCCATTCGAGGCCCCTAGACCTCCCTCCTTCCTCCGCCCCTCCCCCCCCCCCCGCTACACTCCCCTACGCTTTAGACACTGAGAGTGCTGCGCTCCCCTCTGCCCTGATCCTGTCCGGAAGGTGCATGGCCCTCTCCGCGTATGGTTTTTTTGTTGACGTACTGCATTTCAAATGTGTTTTTTCTCCTCACGCTTTGGTTTACGATCCAATGGGTCTCGGGCACGGTGGATTGCAAACGTTGCCTTGCCCCCCATATTTCGTACTACGATCCTTGTGTTCTCGGAGGTTCAGCGTGGTGCTCCCGAAGCAGCGTGGGCCTCACTCTCGGATCGGCGCTTCGCTCCCGCCGCTCGGAGTGGCGCTCTCACTTTAAGGGTAGCTCTTTGGGAGATGTTGCAGTATCGGGAGCATAGCTCGCGCGCCGTTGCCTTTGGCCCAAGGCACGCGCGCCCTATTTGCCCGGACACCGCGAGTGTTCGCTATGTGCTGGAAAGATCATTACATCGATATTATCCTATCTTATCCGTCCACCCCTCATACTGTACTATCACAGCAGAGCGATGGACGCTATTTGCCATCCGATGTCTATCATGGAATCGGATGCTATTTGAGTTACCAGGCTCACTTTCCACTTGGTAGCGGAGCTGGCCGCACTCTCGTGTGGTCAGCTCTTGCTCTTCTTAGCCTCATATTCTTCGGCACGATCTTCGTGACCACCTACCACCCTGCGCCACCACTCCCAGTACGTTTACGAGGATCTATTCAAGAGCAAGAAGCGACACGAGAGGTACGACGTCTAGACGACCAGATTGGTACCATATACGCTTCATCATTGCGTTACTACCAACCGCTCGGCAACGAGCTAAAAGCGCAATACTTGAAGCAGGAGCGGGGAGACCCGCTAGATAGAGCGCCTCGAAGACTCGACAAGGCGCTACCCCAGCGCGGCAACGCGCCTAATAACCGTCCTTCTCTACACATTCTTGGGCTAGTCGTTTTCGCTATTATATGGTTCGCGCTGGGGGCAGCAATCGGACACATGCGTCGTGGAGAAAACAGCACCGATGGGCAAACACATGGCCCATATTGGGACCCTCAAGGTAATGTACCTTTTCGTGAGTACATTTACGAGGTCAACGCATGGCTCAACGTTACAAGCGGACGTATGACGCCACAGGCCCAAGCGGCCGCAATACAACGCGGCCTAGGTGGCCTAGCGAGGACACTCGCCATGAGGGTACCGCCTGACATTATAAACTATGGTGCTGACATCGATGGGGTCCACACCGACCCAGTGACCTACATCATGTTCCTCCTAAGCATGAAGTTCGAACGCCTGGAAGATGAGCGTCAGCTCACTTCCGGCACACAACTCATCGACTTCCACGTGCCTCACGGGGAACGAATCGATGTCACCCTTACCCGATTCGAAATGGCCCGACTTGAGGCACAGTCGGTGGGACTCGACCTTCCCAACTTCCAACTGCTAACCACTATCCTATTCCGCGCCTTAGGCGTCGGCAACCAGCGAGCCACGCAACTCTTACAGCCACTCAATCACCAAATGCCCCGAACACAACAGCAGTATGATGAGTTGCTGGAGAGGATGCGTTCGATAGGTCGCCTATCTGAACGGTCTCCTGGTAACATAGGATCTGTGTTTGGAAGGGGAAGGGGATCTGGTAGTGGAAATTTCTACACTACCTTGACTACTGAAGCCCAGCCTGGAAACGGGCCCTCAAACATATGGGCCGATAATCCGGGAGAATCCACTGCTTTATTAGCAGGAGATCGATCACAACCAAGCTGGGCAACCAGCCCTCCTTCTAGAGAACCACAACCACACCGTTCGTTATGGGGGGAATCAAATCCCCTAACCGACGGTGTATCCACCTACTTGGGAGACGAGGATTTCGACTCCGGCACCGATACAGACACGATATCATCAGATGGTGTTGAAGCTTTAGATTGGTCAGATATTATGAATATGGATAATGACAATCAGCGTGCTGAACATTTGTTCTGGTTATTACAACAGGCTAAACGAAGGTGGAGGAGGTTCACACGAAAACCAGTGCGTCGTGTTAGAAGGAGGATACGGAGAAGTTTTAAGGGAAAAGGTAAAGGTAAGCGAGGTCGTCGGAGGTTGAACGGACGAGGCATCGCGGCATTTCTCCAGAGGTTCTCAGATGAACAACATGATGAGATATTCGTTGGGGGAAAGGGCCGCGGTAAAGGCCGTAGAGAGACCTCAGGAAAAAGGCAAAGGTAGGCGGGGAAACCCGCGAGGTAGAGACGGCCAGGTTCTTAAATGCCATGAATGTGGTAGTGCCGATCATCTTGTGCGAGATTGTCCAGTGAAGGGAAACGGAAAGGGCAGGTCGACCGAAGTCCATTTTGACTCAAGTGAACCATTCATTGAGTATCTGAGCCTCCAGGACTTTGAGGCTATGGAGCAGATCTTTTTCACTTGGGTTGTTGGCATGGACAACGTCGACGAGCTCGAGGCGTATGGTCATGGATTGTACGCGTACTATATCGAGTATGTTCGCAGGTTCGTTGAGGGCAACAACGAGCTCACTCCCGTGGAACATTGGACGCTGGGAAACTACCCTTTATCTTTCTTCGACTGGATGTTCGGGAACCCAGGCAACATCATGGCCTACGAGAGCAGTGACGAGGATACCACTGTAGAGGCTTCGCCTTCCGAGGTTCAACGAAACCTCGAACCTCCACCCGAAATCCCGCCTGGAAACAGGCCTTCTTTGATGGGGGAATATCCCCAGACTACTGAAGACTTAATCGAAATGGAGTCTTAGGCGTTTGTTCAGGCCTTCATTGCAGGCGAACCAGATACCCCGTTTATACCTCCTGGTTCGCTTGCTCCAGGCGAATATGGGCCACGCGCCCTTTTGCAGACCCTCATGAGGATGCATGAGATACTTATTACTGGTTATCCCGAGAGTCAAGAACATATCGAAGCTGACATTATCATAATGCAGGATACTGACGCTTGTGGTAGCTCAGAGCTGTTGTTGGCAGCTCTGACTCTCATTGACAGCGTGCATCCTCAGGACGTGCAGAGACACCTGATATACTCCCGTGGTAGATGGCGTAATGCTCTAGAAATGGCTATTGCCATGCGCGGTCATGATCTTCCTCCGCCAGGGTGGGGTCTCCAGGCGGTGGGAATGTGGCCAAACCATGCGGCCATGCGCAATGTTGCCGGGCAGCCTGTGCTCGGCAACGAGCCTGAGCCGACAACAGCGCCTCCTACCCCGGGGCAGCCGAGCGACGCACAGACGCCGGCTATGCAGGGAAACCTGCCTGTGCCAGATACGCCAATGGCCATCATCATCGGTAGTTCGACATCAGAAGAAGTAGAAGGCGATGGTTGCGGGTTAGATGAGGATGACGTTACCATCCTCATGATGGACGTTAATGGTGAGGAAGAGGTTGACTTCGATCCTGACGAGTCTGAATCATCATCACCATCGGCACAAGCGCCATTTGCGCCGAGCTCCATCCAGCAGGGAAGCCTGCCTCCATCGGACGATCCATCTGGGATCGCACAGGAGCCTCCTCAGGCGCCTCCACCGGGTGCCGCTCATGCTGCTTCGGCAGCTTCTTCTGATGAGAACACCAGAAGGTCTCGTTCCCATACGCGCGTCAGAGAAGAGCCACATCCACAGGCTCGACTTCCTCGTGAGTGGAGGCAGGCTGGCCCAAAAGAACACGCTCTCAGGAGAGGCGGCCAGCTACTTCCGCATAACGACCCAAGACGCCGAAAAGGGGAACACTCGGCCTTCGGCAAGGGCAACCCTGCCTATAGGGACAGTGAGGGCAAGGCCATCCGCGGAGGCTATCAGCTTGCAACAAATATCCGCCGCCCAGAAATTCAAGAAGCACGGACTCAGCTGCGAGACATTATCGCGGCTCGCAAGCAGTATAAGCCTCACGCAGCTTGCGGACCTTGTTCCGAGCCGTTCCAGAACCACAGGCCAGGATGCCCCGTTGGCAACAACGAAGGTCTGAGCCCCAACCGGGGCAAAACCCTTCACAAAGATGGCCATCCGCTACTTATCCCGATGACACCAGACGAGATCGCCGCAGTGAATCGTCGTCTCGGGATCTTGAGCCACTTGGATCCGAACCCAGAAGAGGAGAAGCCTACCCCGGTTCCAAGGGGACTGGTAGCCACGACCCAGGAAGAGAAAGACGCGCTCTTTAGTCTTCCTAGTATGCGAGGAAACTCGCCTGGCGTTTCTAGCCAGTCCCAACAACCAGAACCGACAATCAAGGATGAGCAAAAGGCTCAACGCGTGGCGGAGGACGAAGAGCGCATGCGGACAGCAGAAGAACGCACACGCGAGGCAACTCGCAAGATGTTGGAGGATTCCAGCAAGATCTACATGAAGGGGGCTACGAAGCCCCCACCCCCACTAACTTCGAAGGCTAAGAGTGAACCCCCGACACCGAAGCCGCCCTCGGGGCCGAAACCGAAGGCGAGCTCTCAGGACCCTGGGCCAGATGTGCAGATGGAGGTGCCTCGATCTGCAACTCCGAGGCCGCCGATTGGCGCAACTCCTACACAAGCGTCTGAGCCCAAGCAGCAACCTCAGGACCCTGTGGAGGAACGAAGACGGCCGCCTAGTCGCAGCAGCTCCATTGCGAAAAGGGCGGCAGCTTTCGAGCGCAGTGGGTATGCCCCTGCGCCAGCTTCGCCTGTGGCGGCCCGTTCCAGGAGGTCCGATGAAGGTGCTATGTCGAGGGGTACCTGGGTGCCGAAGATCAGGGGCAGCGCCAGTCGCGCATCACCGCGGGGAAACCCGCCAGGCGCTGCCGCCGCAGCCTCATCCTCTTCAGGAGCCGCAGCCTCTGCAGCGACAGAGGCTCGTATGCGGGGAAACCCGCCAGTGGATCAGCTGCACCACCCAGGTGACACGTCCTTCACTAGTGGGACTCCGAATGTGATCAGGGATAGACTTGCACTGCGGAAGATCCCACCGATACGCTCGGTGGATGATGCATTCATGAGGGAATGCAAGAAAGCTAGAATCCTTCCCACATCCAATGACATTCTCAAACAGCTGAGTAAAGCTCTCAGCAGGATATGCAGACATGCGCCAGACAAACCACACAATCCTGTGTGGGGCCTGGAATCTTTCGATGATCATGATGGTTGGGTTAACCTCGTGGATCTCGTGAACCATTATCCGTGGAACACAGGTCAATCAAAACACGCTGGGTATAAATCCAAATATGACGAGGCCAAAGTCATCAACGAGCAGCTATATGGTCGCTCGGTTGACCAACTAGCAGCCATCATGATGGAGGTTGTTCATGTCCGCGAACCAGACGGAGAAGAAAAACAGCGCCTACAGTTCAAGGTGTCGATGCGGGACTCCGGCGAGCCCGCTATCTTCATCCGCGCCTCTCAGGGGCATTCATGGACATTGAAAGCTCCATGGTCGCTGTACAGCTACATTGTACTGTGCGACCAACCTGCCGGGAGACCGGCCCCATACCCCGAAGTCGCAATGCATGGCACTCGATGGCGCGCCTTCGAAGGTATTATGTGGCACGGCCTGTCCTGTAGACCTGAGCATAACACGAAGAAAAGGTGGACAGGCCGGTCGCACATCCATTTCGTGCCGACAGTTCGCCGCCGTGCCGTGAACAGTGGGTGGGGCCCAGACTCAGACATCATCATCTTCGTAGATTGGCGTAAGGCCAGACAAGATGGTATGAAGTTCTGTTTGTCTGATAACGGAGTCCTCTTGTCCGAGGGAAATAACGGTATCATTGAAACGTATTACATCTCATGTAGAGGACCTGTCCACGGGAAGGCACTGGCGTAATCCAGAGTACCTGGGGAATCGCCATGCGCGAGTCTCTGTCGCAATGGTGTCTGCTCCTGACAGGTGGGCTGACGTTGGCACTGCTAGCGTTAAATACAAGTGGTCCCGAGACCAAGAGGGCGTCGACCCCCCTATGGTCTACCTCCACAGGGAAGTTGGGGACCACTATAGCCCTACCAAGCTGGGAAACCAGCTTGAAATCCATCGGATCTTCATGATCACCGAGAGTGAGGCCGGGAGCGCGGCTCCAAGCCGTGCCCCAAGCCAAGGGCCTAGTGCCGTGTCTTGGCAGGCCATCAGTACCTCGGACCTGGATCAGATCGCAGCCGCGCTGAACCCTGACCAGGTAGAACAGTTGGCGGACAGGTTATACCATCAGGACCCCTGGGCCGCAGGCCAGGGAGCAATGTCCGCCATGGCGACGAGAAATCGTCAGGCCATGCAGGGAAACCTGCCTATAAGCGGACCTGCTCGGTTTGAGCAAATGCATGGAAGCCCCACTCAGAGCATGCGCGCTCCAAGGGGCATGACTCCATTGGCCACGCCACCTGCTCAATCCCCGTTCGGGACACCTGTCCGCCCTGCCACAAACGGCACTCTCATGGAGAGGATAGCTGCGGCTAGGGCTGAGCACAGCACAGCCCTCCTCAACATGATGCCGCCCGGCGCGCCAACGAGTCAGCAGGGAAACCTGCCTGGCACACCAAGCCACCATAGGGCTGGTGTGCCTGACGACTATCGCTCAAGAGTGGCGGCCGCGGTGCAGCAGGTGCAGAGCCATAATCTGCCTCACCCAAGTGGGCAGAGGTGGAGGCCAGCCTGGTCCTGGGAACCTGTGGGTCCCAACCCACGGGATCCTGCACGGCAACGAGCCTTTATCCCGGCGTTCAATGCCCATCCGAGCATGTCTCAGGGCCAGAGGCCACCACCAGCGCAGATGAACCCGCCATTATACCCTGATGGGTCAAGGGTTCCGAACAAATTTGTTCGCGAATTGGCGGATCAGATGCGCAATCTCACTAATGTGCGCTGCAGTGACCAATCCATGTACCCGCACATGGCCTTCATGCCTTCACCGACATCACCAGAGGTGGTTGTCCAGCCCACTGCCCATTCAATATCGTCTGGCAGTCGGGGCGTGCCTGACTACATCAGGCAGACTCACCACACTCAGCAGGCATGTTTCAGGAGAAGGCAGGCGGTGCAAAGTGTACGGGATCAGTCACGTGCAGCTGCACTTGATGTGGTGAGAAACAGGGGCTCACCTTTGCGAGGAAACTCGCCCGCCGCGACTCCGACCACTTCCATGCCAAATGTCGAAGTGCCGGAGGTGCTGGATTTAACGGGGACTCCCCCATCAGCCTTCATGCCCTCCGAGACGGTACTGGAGAGGCAGCGGCGGGTATATCCCAGGGCAGCAGACGTAGAGGTCTTTACTGGGATGGAAGATACCTGTGCGGTATGCCTCGAAGAATTTCAGCCCAGGGACAGTGTTTACCGCTTGAGGTGCAATCACTTGTTCCACGAGGGATGCTGGAATTCAAATGTGGTGGGCCACGTTACAAACCAGCGTGAGGGAGATCCCCAGCAGCCACCATGTGCTATTTGCCGAGCACCTGGCATCATAGCATCATCCTTCCCATGGACCGGCTCCTTTAGTCAGACTCCTGAGCAATCAGCGAGAGAGCTGCGGGAGCTGAGGAGCATGGTGGAGGAGATGACGGCTAGGATGCTAGCTATGCAGACAGCTCAGTCTCAACAGCAGGGATACCTGCCAGAAGAGGTAAGGCCGCCTATGGAAACGGGATATTTTGATCAGCTTATCCCGATGACGGCGCCTCAGCAGGGAAACCTGCATGATACTCCTCAGATGTCTCCCCAGAGTGGAGGCGGGGCTGAGATGTCACTGGACCCTGATCAGCTGCGTGAATTGCGTGTACGACATTTCCAGAATCAGATGGATAATACGCACACAACATTTATGCTGGATGCCAACAATCCTGAAACTGATAGTCCGTCGCTAGACCTATCAGAATCCTCAGTGGCGACAGCAGCAACAGCAGCCAGGGCCGTCAACATCACAGCGACGAACGAGGAGTTCGAGGAGTGGCTGCAGTACCGGGATCACATCACGAACGAGGGGCTGCAAGACATAGCCCTTCACTCGTACTTGACGTTGACAAGGCGCACGACCCGCGAGCAGTATAAGAGCATACGTGATGAGTATGCCAACTGGCGGGAGGAGCGTGGCGATCACGCCCAGCACGTGTCGCACTTCCAGTACATCGACCTGGCACGCATGGTCGAAAGCGAGTCGCATGCCAGTGTCACGCGGGGTAACCCGCCAGGGAGTACGACTGTGCCGCGGGGAAACCCGCCTACCGACACAGCCGACACTTCAGAAACTGTGCACATCAAGCAGCCGAGTAAGACGTTATTGGATGATAGTGGAAATTCCATACTCATTGATGTCGGTTCGAAGATCAATATCATGGGCGAGAACACGAGCCGCAAGTTCGTCCAGGCTGCCGAGGCACATGGCCGTACTTGTACGTTCGAGCCCCGCTCTCGTTTGAATATCAACGGAGTGGGAGAAGGGTCGGCCCCAGCGGATACCGTAGGCACATTCAGTATTGCCTGCGAGTACCAGGGGTCGGCCCAACTCGATTCATACAAGTCGAACATTGTGTCAGGCTGTGGCAAGGACTTGCCAGCCATCCTAGGCCTCGATAGTATGCAGGACAAACGCACGATCATCGTGCTTGAAGGAGGCCAGGAAAAGCTAATATTCCCTGGTAAGGGGCAGGTCAAGATGGAGCTTCCAGAGGGCTCCAAGATCATGCCGACGACGAAGTTGCCATCAGGGCATCTGTCGATCAGGTGTGATTGTTTTGGAGCTGCGGGGCAACCCGCCTCGAGCTCCAACAGCACGTCATTCCAGACAGTGCTGACAGGCGAGCCGACCCCGGCGCAGGAGCGCGAGCAATTGCAGGGAAACCTGCCTCAGGGGTTGATGGAGACGCTCGCCAAGGCCACCATGCGAGGCGACAACATCGACGATCTTGAGACGTTCGATTGTTTTGTTGCCAGGACACTGGCCCTGCATGGTGGAAGTGTACCCATGGACGCTGTACAGTCCCGCCGGAAAATAGTGATGGGATACACTAATCGTGAATTGCATGCGGTCAGCGACGCTAGGTCCAAAGGCGTGCTGAAACAGCTGATGGATAATCCATCTATGCTGACAGCATTTGCGGAGCAATCCGCCTCTGAGGCCACGGCGCGCTGCAGTGCTGAGCTCTAGCATCTGAGGGAAGCCCAGATGCTGGCAGATATTGCAGGCACATCTTCTTCATCTTGAAGATGGCAGGGCGACGCCGCCCCCTCGTCGTCTTGCCTGTTGGCTGAAAAGCCGGGGGGTAACAAGGACAGCGGGGTAACCTGCCTTAGTAAGGGGGCTTTTGTCATTGAAGATACGAGGGAGGCCTGTGCCGACCTTCGCGCCCGAGGTTATATTTGTGATCGTATTTCCCACAACGAACTTATGACAAGCGTGGGCACAAACTACCTAGGTGCGGTGATCAGTGGAGATTACACTCTCATATGGATTAGTACTCCGGGTGACTGGTACGTACGAACTCCAGGAAAGAGAGTGGCCCCACATTGGTCACGTATCCAGAACCTGTTGATAAAAGCCAAGAAACTCCGCATGAATATCATAATATTTGGTCCCCCATGGTATGTTTGGAAGTTATCTCCAGTACGTGATACCCTGGAAGATCTAAAGTTGTCAGTAATACGGATGCGTTTGTGTCTTTTCGGTATTCGGTTCAATATGCAAGACAGTACACCAAGCGGTACGTATATGCAGGTAGCATCATCAATACCGATTAGCTCGAAGCTGTGGGCATGTACCTGTAAGCAGGCAATGCCACAACATGTGTTGGATTGGTACGGCCATACAGTACGGCATGCTGAATGGCGAGCTCAGACACGTACTACACTCATCCGTCATTTGAACGACAACATCCTGGGGAGCACCACCACGCACGGAAACGTGCCTGTATACTTAAATGCGTATACACGTACAGACCATAACACTCGTCACTATGTGACGACTAATAAGGGAGGACCAAAATGGTCTGAAGTCATCCGACGTGTAACAATCAACCTGGATACCAATGCGGTTATTCAGGATATCTCAGTTACCGATCAACCAACAGGATATGATTGGCATGCACCATTACCTGCAGGGGTTGCCAACATCAGTACTCGGTTGTATTGGCAACCCGAGGAACCGGTCTTGCTCGGAAACGAGCCGACTCAATCACCACAGAAACCTCGACGCGTCATCATAGATGACTGTTCTCTCCCCCCCCCGACTCTGGCGATTGACGCATGTACCCATTCAACCGCGACAATGAGTACACAGACCGACGAACAAGACGAGCAAGCTTTACCTACTGAATCGCGTATAAAGCAGAAGGCGAGGCTCAAAGCCGAAAAGGAAGCAGGCATCAAGCCTCGCCGCATTAAAAAGCACGTTGAAGACGGAAACGATGATTGCGGCGACGACTTGTCAGGACTCGGACAGGATCTTATGGCAACCTGGAGTACTGACGTCCCTATTGAGCTGATAAGCTCCGACGAGGACGATGACTTGTTCCTTGCCCCCCCACATCTATGCCCGACACACGCGCTAACATATGCAGCATAGTCGCTACACTATGCTATGGTCATAACAACTGCGTGGATATGTTGGAGCTTTGTGGCGGTGAGGGTGGCATCTCAGAGCTTGCCTTCTCAAGGGGGCTCTCCTCAGGCGGCAACCTGGACAAGACTACATGCGTCGACCTGGGAGACCCCTCGGTGCAGCAGGTTATAGATCATTACTTTGCTATATGCTACGTACGAGTTGCCATGCTGCAACCCAGCTGCCGCACCACAGGACCACCATCCTACTACAACTACAAAGTCAACTACAACACTTGGGAACAGCACCACAAAGAAGACTTACCACACATAATTTATTGTGGTAAAATTGCTGTAGCCCAAGATGACGCTCGGAGGTGGTTTATACGCGAACAACCTACAGGAACATGGGTGGATGATATTTCTCCATGGAAGAAGCTTGCCAACCGACCACACATTACAACCGTACGCATTGACCAATGCGCTACGGGACTTAAAGATACAACTGGTGACTATATGAAGAAGCCGACAAATATCACCGGCAACGACGAGACAATTCTTAAACCCTTTGAGCGACTCAAGTGCAACGGTCAGCATGTGCACGCACAACCGTGCAATACAGAGCTTTTACTTGCACAAAAATACACCCGACGACTGCAGTCTGCCTTCGTGGAAGCCGTATATCTGGCGACAGCCATTGACACCACGCGCGGAAACGCGCCTATAAGTACCGCACATGCTTATCCTGCAGACCTTCCCGATCAAGCTGAACCAGGCGAAGGTATGAGACGCGTCGGTGATCGTATCATCCCAAAGGTGGCTACTTGCCCGGCATGCATCGACAACGTCCGAAAGGACAGTCCTAGCCATAACAGAGACCCTACGCAGTGTAAATATCATGATTCCATCTCTGTATACTGGCCATGTCCAGCATGTCAGAGGGATCTTACGAGAAGCAAGGGTGTTAAGAACCACCTCGATACCGAACCTGGTAAATGTCGTTTTGCTGAACCATTTAAACTACCAGACGACCACGACCCCGAAGGCAAAACCGTGCCAGCTTGGTGGAAACCCTTACCTAAACCTGGTGAGGGCCAAGCTTCAGCTTCAGGTGGCCGCCAAGGCGCACACGCCAGGCCACCGCGACCGCGATCCTTCGGTAACGTCGATCCGACATCTGGTGCCAGCAGCTACGACATGCTACGAGACGCCCCCGAGCGTGGAAACACGCCTTCTGCGTCTTCTAGCGAAGCGCCACAGGTAGCGGCCCGCCGCGGCCGTCTACAAGGCGTACCACCACCTCCAGACGCAGTCAACACAGGGGACCAACTACGGAGAGCTACAAGGAACCCTCTTGCCTCCACCGGCTCTGGGGCTCCACGACTACCTGACTGGACGAGATTCGACATCCAACACAGTCTACAGAGTCTCCGTAGTCACGAACCCCATGTCGTGAAAAAGGAACTCCGAAAACTGCATCTGCGATGGTATCATGCGAAGGAGCCAAAGATGAGGCTAATCCTCGAAAAGGTGGGGCTTGATAACGTTCGACTGAACATGATCAAGGAAGTTTGCGATACCTGTCGGGAATGCAGAGCATGGGAACGTCCAGGAAACTCAACACTACCATCGGTGAGCCTTCCTGGTAACTGGCTCGATGAAGGGGAAATGGACCTCATGTTTTACCAGAAACGGACCATATTTCATATTATGGATCGTTGTATTCGCCCGGCAGCAGGCCTAGAAATTTCCGACAGAGAACGTGACGCTATCATCGACGCCTACCACTACTGCTGGATTGCCTATCACGGACCCTTCAAAGTTTTATACTCAGACGGAGAAGGCGCCCTGAATAACGATGCCGCTAAAACCATGATGGCCAATAAGGGCACGGAACTTCGTATCCGAGCACCTGGCCAACACGCGACTTCAATTGAGTCACGAAACGGCATTCTCAGAGGCGTCCTCCACATGATTGAGGAAGAATTGAATAGACACAACATCCCTGTTGTATTCACTAGAGTATTGGCGGAAGGCATCTTCGTTACTAATGCGTTTACGTTTTATAACGGAGTATCGCCATATCAGGCACACAGGACGTCAGCCCTCTTTCCTCCCGGATCTCGATACCCTTTACTTCCCCAAGGGACCCGAGACTTCAGGACACGGACGAGAACGTCGTGTAAGGGAAGTCAGCCTAGAAGCTATAACACAGGCTGCTGCTGTGGCCAAGACAAATCGGGCTCTTAGGGCTAAGACGACTCCTGATGGTGCTCGCCTCTACTCATCAGGGGATTTGGTCGATTACCACCGACCTACTGCCACCAAGGACGACCATGGAGGCTGGAATGGCCCATTCCCTGTGATCCGTAATGTGCCTGAAAGAGGACATATTGTTGTCAAGGTAGGATCTCGTGAGGTAATTGTGATGTATCCTGATGCTCGTCACACACTTTACATCGAATGTCTCCTCGCACGGGAACTTGGCATGGATAATATGGCCATGCAAACCGTCCTTGCTTATGTGGCACACCTCGGCGCAGGGAAACCTGCCAAAGTTTTCGGTTATATCCCCGATTACAAGGGAAACCTTAATCTGTCAGACGACAGCAAGTTTCACCCGCGCGTGCACTTAGCACTACAGTATCTCGTACGAAATTACTTCCGAGTAGAACATGTAGTAGCAGTTCGATTGGCTAAGAGTGTGTCAAGCCTACCTGCAGTAAAGTACGCCACCAGGTCTACGCTGATCCACTATGACAACGACATCAGCCCGGCTTTCCACTATTACGAATGTGTGGGCACCGGCTTAAACATTTCTCAGATCACTGGTAGCACTCATTCCAGACTTATTCAATGCTTGACTTCACGTGTCCCTTCCTTAGGATTTCACGACGATTTGGTTAAATATCGGCATTCAAGCAACACGTCTGGAGAACACGAGTCGCCTGGAAACAGGCCTTCTCCAGACACACCAGATGCTTCATCGCCGAGTGAAGGCCGTCTGTCGACAATCTACGAGGAAAATGAGGAACACAACATCGAAGCTATGATGCTGGAAGAGTGGTACGACGAGCTACGTATGGACCTTCATCCTACGACGATTACCGATGATTATCTTTATTGCGTCCCAACAACTATGCTGCCCGACCAATGTGTTTTGGTTTCAGCATTTGTGGACGAGGATGATATTATATCATCAGATATGCTCGGAGACGAGCCGAAATCACGTGAGTCTTGTCTAGTCTCTCTTTGTTCAACCACAACCGACGAGAGCTACTCTCTTGACAGTGATGAATATGGTCCTTACGTTGAGTTATGCTTTACATCAGAAATGTCAAAAATAGTGTTGGATCAGACTCAACTTGCACAGCTCGATACCGATATGGTCGCAACGATGAGAGTATATGTATCCTCTGCTGCTAAACGTGCTGTGGTTGTCAAAGAAGATGATCTACTGACCAAAGCCGACATAGCAGCACATCCAAAGGAGGTTAGTGAAGCTTTGTATACTGAGCTCAAAATCTGGATTGACAACCGATGCTTTGAGATGTATGATTTATCCAAAGCTTCCAACATCATGACATCCAGGTATGTATACAAGTGGAAGTTCGTAAAGGTGGGTACCGAGAACGTTAAAACCATTCGTCTCAGACTTGTCCTTCGTGGATTTATGGATGCTGAGGCTTTTGATGTGGAAACATTCTCGGGAACCGCCCGAAGGCAGTCCCAACGACTCCTGGCAAGTGAAGCGGCATGCCATCCAGAGTGGATCTTAGCATCCATGGATATCGATAAGGCGTTCCTCAAGGGTTTGACTTATGAGGAACTTGCCCATGCCACCGGCGAGGAAACTCGCATGGTTTGCTTTACTCTTCCACCAGGAAGTGCTCAGGTACTTCGTACATTACCCGGCTTCTCATCCTACGACGAAAGCCGACGCTGTCTTAGATGCCTCAAACCAGGAACGGGTACAAAGGACGCTCCAAGAGCGTTCTCTCTCAAACTTCGTACGACCACACGAGCTATAGGCCTTGCACCGACCAGCTACGATCCTGAATTTGAATTCAGCCAAGACCTGCTGACTGCAAAACATGTCGATGATATTAACATGGCAGGTCTAGGGAAAAATATAGACGACTATGTACAGCGCGTCGAAAAGGTGTTTGGCAAATGCAAGCTCAACAAGCACACATATACGAACTGCGCCGTTCGCTACACTAAGAATGATCAAGGAGACGTGATCATGGACCAGGACGAGTATATCAAACAACTACGTCCTATCACACACCCAGAACTTACAGGAGCGGCGGCCGATGCCAAAGCCACGGAACTCATTACCGACATGTTCGTCAGCCTGCGAGGAGCCCTCGCCTATGCCCTTCTTACCCAAATCTGGCTCATGGTATACGTGGTCTCTCTTCAGAAAATTCAAGAGCCCACCAATCTGCAAGTCAGACGTTTGAATGCTGTGACGCGAAAGCTGATCAGCAGCCCGAAACGCATCACCTTCCCTCGGATGAAGCCGACGAATGAAGTTGACATCCATAGCGATTCGGGGTATCGGAAGCTTACCGGGGAGGAGGATGACGAGACCAAGGGCTACGGCATACGCGGGGCCAATGTACTACGGCGAGGAAACTCGCCTCAAGGCAAGTCCGTCGTTCACCTCTGTGACGGACTATGCAAATCACACCGATTACAGGTGAGGTCCAGTTATGCTGCGGAGGCACTTGCAGCCGCACATAACCTTGATGAGTGTTACCCTACGCTCATTACTCTCCACGAGCTTAAGGCAGGAGCTTGACTCCACGACAACTACGAGACATGCGTGAAGTTGGAGGCCTAGCTATCAAAGTCTCTCTTACCATAGACGCCGAGTCCGTCTACAAATCTTTATCAAGCAGGGATCTCAAGATACCTACAGAACGGACTCTGCTTGGACATATCAGCTGGATACGTGAGCTCATGGATATAGGTATAGTACAAAATGTGCAATGGTGTGATACTAGGGATATGACCGCAGATGGACATACAAAGGGAAGCATCGATCGGGAGTTGCTTCTGGAAGTGATGTCAGGCACTCAGTCATTTAAGTATGACGTGAAGCAGTTTGTTCCCTTTCGGGGTCCCGAGGACAGAGACAAACCTCAGTCTAGTCAATTTTAGTCTGTCCTTGTTGCCCTCGCGGTCCAATTTGCCAGCACGGGCGCCTACTATAAAGGCGCCCTTCTAGTTGCTCGGAAACGAGCCTTATATTTCACGCCTGGCAGCGAGCCGGCTTCGTACAACTCAGGCTCTGTGCCTTAATACACATTTGCTTGGTGAGGTATGGCCTGTTTGGCTTACCTCGAACTGAGCCGATAGCCCTTCATTGTTTGAAGGGGCTATCTTGTACTTGCGTGAAATACTTTGCGAGGAAACTCGCCTTACAGTCTGGTGTTAGGCCAGACTGTACGCACTGTTTTCTTTTTTGCAAACAGTCGTGCGCGCGATCTCTGCGTGCGACTATGCTCTCCGTCTCCTCCCCTCCCGACTTTAAGGGTAGCTCTTTGGGAGATGTTACAGCATCGGGAGCATAGCTCGCGCGCCGTTGCCTTTGGCCCAAGGCACGCGCGCCCTATTTGCCCGGACACCGCGAGTGTTCGCTATGTGCTGGAAAGATCATTACATCGATCTTATCCTATCTTATCCGCCCACCCCTCATACTGTACTATCACAGCAGAGCGATGGACGCTATTTGCCATCCGATGTCTATCATGGAATCGGATGCTATTTGAGTTACCAGGCTCACTTTCGACTCTCTCGCCCCAGCGCGGGCCACTCTCCTTTCCATTGATGTCGCCCCCCGCCGTTTCCCCTGCTCCGCCTTCCCCTGGTCCTCCCGCGTCTTCCGGCTCCTTCCTCTCTGGCTCCTGTTGCTGCTGCTCGTCCTCGTCCTCTCATTCCTCCCTCCCTCCCTCCTCCTGCTCAACCTCCTGCTCACCCGCCACCCCTCCTTCCCCATCCTATGCACGCAGGCCTCTGGTTCCGCATGCTCATACAGTCGGGGCGCTGAAGAGGGAACCCTTTTCGTTGGGGAGGGGCTCGGTGTTCCTTGATTGTTTCACAGTTTGCCGCAGGTTTTCCTTAGGTTTTCGATGGGACGTCGAAGTTCAACACTTCTGGAGAAAAGGGGCCTCGTTCCTTCTTTTTGGTTCCTTAGGTCAACGCCCCGACGGTGAGGCGCTGGGGTCTCTTTGGGAGCTCCAGTTCCGTTATGGCACGCGTCCACGGGCAGAAGCAATATCCGTGCCGTGGGTAGGCATGGGTGGGAGGGGCAGGCTGACAGGTGTGGCGCGAGCGCACCCAGCTTGCCCCCTTCCCTACAGTCGGGGCCCTGAAGAAGGAACGTTTTTCGTTGGGAAGGGCTCGGTGCTCCTTGATTGTTTTACAGTTTGCCTCTGGTTCCCCATTGGTTTTTGCATGGGAAATCGAAGGTGAACTTTATGGAAAAGAGGGGCCTCGTTCCTTATCTAGGGTTCCTTAGGTCAACGCCCCGACTGTACTCTGGCGGCGAGCGAGGGGGGGAAGCGAGAAAGGGGCGGGCCTTCTCAGAAGGCTCGGAAGTCCCCCGGCCGTCCGAGAAGTGTCCGAAGCCTTCCCCGAAGACATAGAGCACGTCTCAGAAGGCGCGAGGGCCTCTGAGAAGTCCCGCCGCCTTCTGAGAAGGCCTTCATCCTTCGAGCTTCCCCCCCCCCCCCCTGGCTCGCCGAGGAGGGAAGGCAAGGATGGGACCGTACATGGACAATATTTACGTCGGGCACGTCCCTCTACAGGAGGAACATTCAAAACATAGTCAGAAAATAGTCGGTGACTATGTTTGGACTATGTTTGATCATTTTTGGACTATCTTTTGACTATTTTTGATTTGTCGTCCAAAGTCCGCCTGTAGGAGGACATGCCCGACCTAAATATACTCGAACCCTGCGGCGCAAGATAGCTCCCCCAAACCACCAAAGTAACATTGGAGGATGTGGCAAGCGAGGGGGTTTGAGTGGACAAACGCATTCGAACCCCCGAATTACCACCCATGCCGAGTTCAACTTTGATGTATGGGGGGCTGGGGGGCAGTATTCCTTCAAGTCTGCCTTGGGTTCGAATCGATTGTCCATTTACTAGAGGGACAGGATCTCAGGTGTACAGTGGGGGCGCGCATCAGGGTACCTTTTGTTTCTTCGGTCTGCGTGCTGCGTGGTGACGTCCCGCGGCCGTCAAAGAAAGTAGCTGTTGCGTCCAGGGTGCCCCAGGTCTCCCTTCACGTGCACGTCGCGCGCGGGTTTTCAGGGTTGGCTTTCTCGCGAGGGTTCCTTGTGACCGCGCCCGCACTGTGGCGCGATCGCACCCTAGCTTGCCCCTCTCCCTCCCCCTCGTCCTCGCCGCCGCCGCCGCCGCGCCCCCTCGACACGCCGCCGCCGTCTCCGCTCGCCTCCGCGGCTCCCGTCCCTCGACTCCGCCTACGGGAGGTCGAGGCGACGACGACGACGACGACGAGGAGGAGGAGGAGGAGGAGGAGGAGTACGAGCACGACGACGAATGACGACGAACGACGACGAAGAAATCGACGACGACGAGAGCGACGACGATGACGACGACCAGGACGATCTGCACGACGACGACGACGATGACGAGGACGGCGACGACGACGACGACGACGACGATGAGGACCAGGGCGAGTACGACGACGAATGACGACGAACGAAGACGAGGACGGCTACGGCGACGACGACATTCGTTGATGAGGACGAGGCCGACGACGACCGCGACGGCGACGACGAGCACGGCGGCGCCGCCGACGACGACAACGAGGACGTCCCGATGTCGGAACGTCCGCGTTGTGTGGACGATAGGAAAAATGGGGGGGGGTCGCACCGTGGAGGACCCCCCCCCCCGTTCCCTTGAGTTGCAGGGGAGGGGCCAGATTCTCCGCGGGGGCCCCCTCTCCTTCCCCGCTGAGTTCAGGAGCGGGGCGGTCGATCCAGGGGGAGGGTCGGGGGGTTCGAAGCAAGGGCGGGGGGGTGGTACCTGCCCCCACCCCTGCTGAGTTGCAGGGG
This sequence comes from Prorocentrum cordatum, assembly GCA_963575745.1. Lineage (NCBI taxonomy): Eukaryota > Dinophyceae > Prorocentrales > Prorocentraceae > Prorocentrum > Prorocentrum cordatum. Next base: position 582,064 of record CAUYUJ010003313.1, read on the forward strand.
GTGGCTCGAGCCGGGGAGTGGCCCCCTTCTGTTCAAGGGGTGGGGGATTCGAACTGGAATTCCCCCCTCTGTCCAAGGGCGGGGGGGAGGTGGAGGTGGTTCGAACGGGCGAGGCCCCCCCCCTTCGAGTTGGAGGGGCGGAGGGGGGTTCGAACCGGCCCCCCACCCTGAATTGCCAGGGGGCTCCACCCCATTGCAACCGACGACGGCGATCGCCCGCGCTGTCGCCGTCGGGCAGCGCACCAACAACGACGACAGCGAGCGCCGTCGCTGTCGCCGTCGGGCAGCGACGACGACGACGACGACGACGCCGACGACGCCGACGAAGACGACGACGACGACGACGAGGACGACGACGGCGCCGGCGCCGTCGGGCAGCGACGACGATGACGATGACGATGACGACGACGACCACAATGACGACGACGACGACGACGACGACGACGGCGACGGCGGCGGCGGCGGCGGCGGCTGCGGCGACGGCGACGGCGACGATGGCGACGGCGACGATGGCGACGGCGACGGCGACGGCGTCGGCGACGTCGTCAGCAACGGCGACGGCGACGGCGAAAGTGACGGCGACGGTGACGGCAGCGACAGCGGCGACGGCGACGGCGTAGGCGACGACGACGACCACGCGCACAGGGGGACCCCCTCCTCTGAATTGCAAGGGGTGGGGGGGTTCGAACCGGGGGGGGTGCGTGGAGGGAAAATCTGTAATTATGTGTGTTTCTTGCATTCTTTCTGATCGCTATTCGAAAAGTTGTCTTGCCGATTGATGTTGCCAAGTTCCCCTATTGAAAGCTCCACGGATTGTAATTACAATGTGATCGACATCCTCTAAACCTCGGGTTTGTTTTGACTTTATTGGGTCTCCATGGGTTCCTCTACCATATGTGTACTCGAAGTCGATTTTAATCCTCTGATTCTTGGACCTGCTCCAATGCGATTGAATGATGTATGGCTCATGTTCATTGCTATGAACATTCTCTGAATCTGAAGCATCCGCAATTCCAATATAATTTCAAATTGAATCCGGATCACAACCAAACGTACACACATTCAAACACGACAGCTAACCAAAACATGACGAAAAGCATGACACTCAGAGTCCCCAGGTAAAACATCAACGAAGCCGAGGCTCCGACTTGCATGTCATCAACAAGCTCAGCAACAGCCTCATGTTTTTTCAATGTTTCCCTTCCGAGAACCCGCCAGGGTCTTGGTTTCGTTGTTCCCAACCATCTTGTGGTCTTGGGTCCTTGATTTGAAGAGACAGCGCCCCACGTTTCTCCTCTCCTTCTCCCTCCTCCCATTCCTTGCCTTTGCTCTCCGCATGTTCACCATGTCGGGCCCCTCACGAGGATCGTGTCCCCACAGGGAGCTCTACCGAATGCCCTAGTGGCACAGGCTGAATGCGCCCGACGCCCATCTCGGCACACCCCTCACACGGTTCGTGGCCCTATAGGGAGTTCCACCGAAAGCGATACCAGCAACGCGGTATTCACACATTCGTATGGTTGGGTCTTTCGCCCAGATTTTGTTTTGTTTGGGAGCTCTGGTTGCCCTTATGGTTCTCATGTGCTCATGTGGCGCACCCTCACACGGTTCGTGGCCTCACAGGGGCTCCGAGCAACTCCGCCGAAGGCCCCAGTGGCACAGGCCCCATGCGCCCGACGCCCATTTTTGCATTGCCTTCATCCGGTTCGTGCCCCATAGGAAAATCCACCGTAGAGCCCATTGACACAGGCCGCATGCGCCCGACGCCCATTTCGTCACACCCCTCACACGGCTCGTGGCCCATAGAGAGTTCCACCGAAGGCCCCAGTGGCACAGGTCGCATGCGCCCGACGCCCGTTTTGGCACACCCCGTAGTGGCATCGACAATTACATAAGGAACAACAGGACATTCATACCCTCCAGACCAAACAACAAACGAAACCATTGCTTTGAGTGGCCCCTTCTTGCACATCCCAGCAAAACCGAAGGTGTTTGAGTAAGCGGCCGCATAAGGTCGCTGTGCCATCTCGCGTAAGACCCGTTGCATCTGTTCGCTGAGATGGGTTCCGAATGGAATCGAATTTGGCTACATGTGAAGTTGAGCAGATCCCAAATCCAGCTGGTGCCACTTGGGCGACGCAAACAATCACGGGATCGCTTGCGCCGACGCCAGCGCGTAAGCTCCTTGCGTAAGGTTGCGCGTAAGTGCGCTCGTCTCCAGCGTGGCGTGCCGCGCCGGCGGCCTGCGTAAGCGGCCGCATAAGGTCGCTGCGTCATCTCGCGTACGACCGTGTCATTTCGTTGAGCCAGCTGATTCCAATTAGGTTCATTGGGCTCGAATCAGAATCTAATTGGAATTGAGCTCACCCTAGATCCAGCTGATTCCACTTGCTGGTTTCTGGGAATCTAAGTAGAAGCGACCCATAACGGAACAGACTCCAGACTCAGTTGATTCCATTTAGAGTTCTATTGTAATTGATTTCGAATCTAAGTGGAATTGAGCAGTTCCCATATTCAGTTGGTTGCATCAATCAAAGTCCTTATCGCATTCGAATTCGAATCTGCCTGGGAGTCCCAGGTCCAGCCAGCTCCATTTGTTGGTTCGTTGGGGCCCCTTTCGAATTTAAGTATACTGGAACAGACCCCAGGCCCAGCTGATGCCAATTAGATTCCGATTGGAATTGAAGTATAAGCCACTAGGTATTGAGCAGCATACCCCACATCCCAGATCTCCCAGGGAGACGCATCAGCTGGCCACGGAGGGAGGGAGACACTACCAAACACAGGATCAATAACCACAATACACCGAACAACACTACAACCAGAGGCCCCAGGCAAAGGCAATCAACGACACCCACGCCCCGACCGGTTGGTTTCTCATTCAACAACCTAGCAGCGCCTAAGGTGTTTCAATGTTTCCCTTTCGAAAAACCAGTCGGGGCATTGGTTTCGTTGTTTTGTTTGCTTGGGGGTCTCCTGTTTTCGTTGTTTTCCTTGTATTGTTTGAATATCATGTTCTTGGCTGCTTTCGGCATCCTCTCCTCCCTAGCGCCGCCTCCACCTCCCAGGGAGAAGGCCCAGCTGGGCGCGGGAGGCCAGCTACCAACAAAAACAAGAATATCAACAAAAACGAAGCGACCACCAGGAAAATCAAAGCCCGCCAGATAAAATAACCAACGACACCCAAGCCCCGACGGGTTTTTCATTAAACAACCCAAAACAGATAAAACGAGAGAGAGAGAGAGAGATGTACGATGGTTTTCGCTGAGGGAAAATGGCAAGGTCTTAACGGAAAAGAAAATGTCACACCCCACCGCTACATGGAACACTTTTTCGGCCTCACGGGGGGCCCCCCCTGGCGCCGTCGGGCAGCGACAAGGTCGACGACGACGACGACAACGACGACGCCGACGCCGACGCCGACGCCGACGCCGACGTCGACGACGACGACAACGACGCCAACGACGCCGACGACGCCGACGCCGAAGCCGTCGCCGACGACGACGACGTCGGCGAAGACGGCGACGACGCCGACGCCGACGCCGACGCCGACGCCAACGACAACGACGACGATGACGTCGACGCCGACGACGCCGACGACGCCGACGCCGACGCCGACGCCGACGCCGACGCCGACGACGCCGACGACCACGCCGACGACGGCGACGGCGACAGCGTCGGCGGCGACGGCGACGGCGACGTCGGCGATGGTGATGGCGACGACGACGCGCACATGGGGAGGGAGAGGGGTGATGGCGACGACGACGCGCACATGTTGGACCCCTCTGTTGCATCTCGGGGGTGGTGGCGCCCCCCCTGGGCTCGAACCTCCTCGCCCCCTTGGCGCGGGGAAGGGCCGCCCAGGCGCTTAACCACCCCCCCCCCCTTTGCGACTCAGGGGAGGGAGGGCCCCCCCCCCTGGGTTCGAACCCTGCGCCCCTTGAGGGAGCGGCGGCGAGGGAGACCGGTGTCTAGGGGTGGGCCCCCCCGGTGTTCTCCAGGGGCGTTCCACGTGTTTGTGGCCCCCCTCCCTGGTTCCAACGTGTCACCATGTTCTTGTCCAGGCAAGCAAGCGTCCACGAAGCGCGGTCCCTCCTAGGAGGGGTATGTGGGTGTTCCCCCCCTCTCTCCTGCTGTATCTCCCCTTATCCTCGCTCGGGAGGGCGAGGGGACGACGTCGACGGCGACGATGACGATGACGATGACGAGGACGCTGAAGGGCGACGCTGAACGGCGACGACTACGACGAACGACGACGAGGACGACGACGACGACGACGTTGACGACGGCGACGACGACGGCCAGGACGACGACGTCGACGACGACGAGAAGGACGCCCATGAAGGGTTTCTAGCTTGCCCCCTCTTACTCTCTCTCTCTCTCGCTCCCCCCCTCTCCACCTCTCCCTCCCCACCTCCCCTCCAGCCTGCCACCTCTCTCTTTCTCTCTCTCTCTCTCTCTCCCCCTCTTTCTCTCTCCTCTCTCTCGCTCCGTCTCCCCTCTCCTCATTATTTCTCTCTCCTCCTTTCCCCTCCCCTCCCCTCTCTCTCTCACTCTCTCCTTCTCCCCCCCTCCGTTTCTTCCCTTGCAACCCCCCCCGCCCAGCAGGGCGGGCCACTCCCCACGCTTGCAGGCTGCTCCTGACCACAACGCCGCGCACCGCGCCTGGCAGCAGAGCGTGGCGAAGGAGGGGGGCCTCATCGCTCGCCTTCTCCGCCTTTCCTCCTGTGTCCCAGCGAGTTCCTCTTCATCCTCCTCTTCCTCCTCCTCCTTCCCCTCCTTCTCCTCCTCCTTATCCACCACCCTCGTTCTCAGCGTTTCCTTCCTTCGCCTGACCGACCTCATCGCTCGTTTTCTTCGCCGGCCGTATCGAGGAACGTTGGACCAGAGCGCGCGGGCGTGCTTCTCGGATCTCTTCCCCAGGGCCGCCCCCCGTCCTGTTTCTGTAGGCCTCCTAGATAGGATCCGAGTTGATGGTGTCGGAGGATCGCGCCGTATCGTCGATGCATCAGCGATGCATCGGCGATGTATCGCTGATGTACCGGCGATGCGGCGCGATTCTCCGACCCCATCTTTTCCGACCCCATCCGGGAGGCCTCCAGCTTTGTTTCTCCTGCATTGTTTGCCCCCTCTCCGGGATGCAACTCCTGCGAGGTGAAATTAATTCCGCCTCCGTTGTTTTGTTTTTTTGTTAGTTTTTGCTTCCCAATCCAATCTCGACCATGTGAGTATCTGAGGTTTTTTTGTGGGCACCCTTGTTCCTCCCCTCTCTTCCCCCTCCTGGAGGCGCCGGTTCCTGCAACCTGTCAGTCACGTCTTCTGCTGACGCGTCTTTCATGGATGCACTGTGTTCTTGCTCTGTCTTGCAAAAGCCACATTCGATCGACGCCATGAACACAAACGTTTCCAACTGCGCCGACGTTCGCGCATAATCTGGCCGCGTAAGGTCGCGCGTGAGCGCCCTCGTGTCCAATGTGGCGTGCCGCGCCGCGGCCCGCCTGAGCCGCGGAGTGAGCTCGTTGCGTCATCTCGCGCAAGATCCCGTTCTCATCGTCGCTCGCAATGTCGCCCAGACCACATGCGCTGCCCAGGCCACGGTGCACAGCCTGAGCTTGCACATTGCTTGTGCGGTGCTCCTGGTTTGCCTCGCGACGTGTTGAATCGCGATGTGGCAGGGCCACCTGTAAACTGTGAGGCTTCACAAGGAAGACATACTCGGCGCAGGGATGTCCATGATCGCGAACTTGCCGAGTCTGGCCCAGCCCCGCTGAATCCGGCTTCGCCTAGTCTGGCTCAGCCTCGGGCATAATGGCCCCTTAATCGGGCTTAGCCTTTGATTATTCTGGAAATCAGAGCGTGAATTACCTGCCCCGCTTTCGCTTCCAGGCAAAACCAAGTCATACCACGCGCCTCCCTGTCGAGTGGCCTGATCAGTGCGTGCCGTAGTTTGGCATCGCTTGGTAGCTCCTGGAACCGAGGATGGTCAGAAGCGAGGTAGGTTCGTTCGCCCCCTAGAAAAAGACCTACCAGGAGTTGACTCGCAACTTCCTGCTGCTGCTGCGCTCGCGCCTCCAGCGTCGTTCTGCCGTGTGTGTCTCGATCGGCTCTCGCGACAGGGGGCTCCAGGATCGAGAGGGTGCCTCCGTTGCAGAGCAGTTCTTTCTTCTCCTTCTCTTCCTCCTCCGCCCTCCGCCTTACATTTGCTCTTCCATCTCACCCATCGTCCTTGTTCGTTCCCTTCTTCCGCCTTGCTCTTGCTTACCCTTCTTTCCTTTCTGCCTCTCACCTCCCTCGAGGTTCGAGGGTCGTGCTTGGTAGCAAGTCATGGAAAGAGCGTGTTCTACCGCTGCTGGCGGAAAACCGGGGGGGGGGTTCCCCCCCCCCCCCCCCGCCCCCGTCCAAAAAACTCGGGGGGTCACTACCAGTTCGCCCCCCCCCCCCCCCCCTGCTCATCATGAAAAGGGGGGGGGGGTCACTACCGGTTCGAACCCCTCCCCCCCGTCCCCTCCGGATCCCGAAAACCGGGGGGGGTCACTACCGGTTCGAACCCCCCCCCCCTCGAAAACCGAGTGGGGGTGCGGACAGTGGTGGGGACGGTGTTGGTGGGGACAGTGGTGAGGGGATAGCGGGACAGTGGTGGGGACAGTGGGACAGTGGGACAGTGGTGGGGACGGTAGTGGTGGGGACAGTGGTGGGGACAATGGTGGGAACAGGGGGGGACAGTGGACAGTGGTGGTGACGGTGGTGGTGGGGACAGTGGTGTGGGGACAATGGGAATGAGGTGGAAACAGTGGGACAGTGGAGGGTACAATGGTGGTGGGGACAGTGGTGAAGGCGGTGGCGAGGACGGCGGTGGGACAATGGGACAGAGGTACAGTGGGGACAGTGGTGGGGACAGTGGGGACAGTGGTGGGAACAGTGGGACAGCTCAGTGGGACAGCGGAGGAGTCAGTGGGACAGTGGGGACAGTGGGGATAGTCGGGCAGTGGTTGGGGCCG
>CAUYUJ010003314.1:0-52500 GCA_963575745.1 Prorocentrum cordatum
CGCGTGCAGGCACGCATGGAGGCGTTCCAGGCAGTAGTTTCGAAGCGCTTCAGGCGTGCCTGCACGCGTGCAGGCATGCGTGGGGGCGTGCCTGGAAGTTTCGAAGCGCTGCAGGGGGGCCCGCCAGAGCTCTGGAGAAAATATATATATTCCGTCTCCGAGGGTTTCTCCGCTCTCCGGGTTTTGGACGCTACCAAGTACTTCGTAGAGGTCTTCGGCATCGATGAGCTAGAGGAATACCGGCGCGGGGTGGAGCTAGTTGGTGGACCCGACAAGAAGAGACAATATGACAACTTTGGGTCGGTTTCCTAAGATTTGAAAGATATTTGACAATGTATTTTCCCGGAGAGCTCGCTGAGAGCTACAGGGCTTAAGATTAGAAGCCGGACGGTGGTTGTGCCCGCCAGGAGTTTCTCCGCGGCGCTCCACGTTCCCCGCAGCGACTCGCTTGAGCCGGCGACGGGTCCGGGAGAGCTTCCGGCAAGCTTCCACGCGTGCCTGCACGCGTGCAGGCACGCATGGAAGCGTTTCTGGCAGGGCTTCAGCAGCGCAGCAGGGGAGCTTCCCAGAGCGCCAGAAGAGCTTTACGAGGACGTACCTCGTAGAGCTATTCGGCAAGATCAGCTAAGAGGAATTCGGGCGCAGGGTGGAGCTAGTAACTCGTAGAGCTACCCTTAGCAAGTTATAGCTGGAACCTTAAGAATCATTCCGGGGCGCTGGAGATCAGTTGGCAAGAAAAATATCGACGGATCTATTGCCGACTTAACTCGTAGAGTTTCCCTTAGCAAGTTGTTGCTGGAAGCTTAAGAGTAATTCCGGGGCGCTGGAGAGCTAGTTGGCAAGAAAATATCGACGGACCTTTTGCTGACTTTTGGTCGGTTGAAAATTTTGTTCTGATTTTTCCCGGAGAGCTCGCTGAGAGCTAGAGGGCTTAAGATTAAAAGCCGGATGGTGGTGGTGCCCGCCAGCAGCCCATCTTCGCCGTTCCAGAATCCCCGCAGCAGTTCGTTCCGCCCGGCAGCTGGTCCGGGAGAGCTTCCGGCAAGCTTCCACGCTTGCCTGCACACGTACAGGCACGCATGGAAGCTTTTCTGGCAGCGCTTCAGCAGCGTTGCAGGGGAACTTCTCAGAGCTCTCCAGGAAAGATTTCCCGTCCCGAAGGGTCTCTTCGCCTCCGGGTTTTTCCCGGAGAGCTTTCTAAGAGGTAGAGGGTTGAAGATTTGAAGCCGGGCGGTGGTGGTGCCCCCAGCAGCCCATCTCCGCCGCTCCACGATCCCCGCAGCGACCTGTAAAACGTCGCAGCGGGTTGCAGGCACGCGTGGAAGCGTTCCTGGCAGCGCTGCAGAGACGCTGCAGGGGAGCTCCCCAAAGCCCCAGAGGCGCTTCACGGGAGCGTCGGACGGCTCGCCAGGAAAGCTTTCCGGCGTATGTTATCTTTGTTCTCCGGGTTTTGGACGCCACCAAGTCTTTCCTGGGGGGCTCTGGGAAGCTCCTCTGCAGCGCTACTGAAGCGCTGCCAGAAAACTTCCATGCGTGCCTGCACGCGTGCAAGCACGCGTGGAAGCTTTCCGGAAGCTCTCCCGGACCCGTTGCCGGCTCAGACGAGTCGCCGCGGGGAACGTGGAGCGACGGAAAGGAGCTCCGGGCGGGCACAACCACCGTCCGGCTTCTAATCTTAAACCCTTTCGCTCTCAGCGAGCTCTCCGGGAACATTGTCTCTTTTGGTCGGGTCGGCCAACTAGCTCCACGCGCGCCGGAATTCCTCTAGCTCATCGATGCCGAAGAGCTCAACGAGGTACTTGGTAGCGTCCAAAACCGGGAAAGCAAACCCGGAGACCAGGAGGACACACAACGGAAAGCTTTCCTGGCAAGCTGAAGCTCTTCTGGGGCTCTGGGGGGCTCCCCAGCAGAGCTTCCGAAGCGCTGCCAGGAACGCATCCCTGCGTGCAGGCACGCGTAAACGCTTGCCGGAAGCTCTCCCGGACCCGCTGCCGGGACGGGCGAGGCGCTGCGAGAATTTTGGAGCGGCGGAGATGCGCTGCTGGCGGGAACCACCACCGTCCGGCTTCTAATCTTAAACCCTCTAGCTCTCAGAGAGCTCTCCGGGAATCATTCCTGGCGAGCCCTCAAACGCTGTCATAAAGCTCTTCTGGCGCTCCGGGAAGCTCCCTTGCAGCGCTGCTGACGCGCTGCCAGAAACGCTGCCATGCGTGCCTGCACGCGTGCAGGCACGCGTGAAAGCTTGCCGGAAGCTCTCCCGGACCAGCTGCCAGGTCAGGCGAGGCGCTGCGGGGATTCTGGACCGCCGTGGAGGAGCTCCTGACGGGCACAACCACGTCCGGGATCTAATCTCAAACCCTGTTTAGGTCTCAGCGAGCTCCCCGGGAATAACCATTACACGTGAGAACTTGGCAGCGTCCAAAACCCGGAGAGCAAAGAGGACACACACCGGAAAGCCTTCCTGGCAAGCACACGGAAGCCCTTGTGAAGCTCTTCTGGGGCTCTGGGGGCTCCCCTTCAGCGACTCTGAAGCGCCGCCTGGAACGTTTCCACGCGTGCCTGCACGCGTGCAGGCACGCGTGAACGCTTGCCGGAAGCTCCCCCGGACCTGCTGCCGAGACAGGCGGGGCGCTGCGAGAATGACTCGTAGAGCTTCCTTTAGCAAGTTATTCCCGGAGAGCTCGCTGAAAGCTAGAGGGCTTAAGATTAGAAGCCAGACGGTGGTGGTGGCCGCCAGCAGCCCATCTTATCCCCGCAGCAGTTCGTTCGTCCCGGCAGCTGGTCCGGGAGAGCTTCCGGCAAGCTTCCACGCGTGCCTGCATGCGTGCAGGCACGCATGGAAGCGTTTCTGGCAGCGCTTCCGCAGCGCTCCAGAGGGGCCCCCAATGCTCTCAAGAAAAGATTTCCCGTCGCCGAGATTTCCCCGAGATTCCCGGAGAGCTCTCTGAGGGCTAGAGGGTTTTAGAGTAGAAGCTGGGCGGTGGTGGTGCCTTCCAGCAGCCCATCTCCGCCGCTCCACGATCCCCGCAGCGCCTCGCCCGAGCCGGCAGCTGGTTCGGGGGCGCTTCCAGCACGCGTCCACGTGTGCCTGCACGCGTGCAGGCACGCGTGGAAGCGTTCCTGACCGCTGCAGGGAGGCCTCCCAGAGATCTCCAGCAAAGATTTCCCCTCCCCAAGAGGCTCTTCGCTCTCCGGGTTTTGGACGCTACCAAGTAACTCGTAGAGCTTCCCTTAGCAAGTTATTGCTGGAAGCTTAAGAGTAATGACTCGTAGAGCTTCCCTAAGCTAGCAGCTGGAAGCTTAAGAGTGACTCGTAGAGTTTCCCCAAGCTAGCAGCTGGAAGCGAAAGAGCAATTCCGGCGCGCTGGAGTGCTAGTAACTCGTAGAGCTTCCCGTAGCAAGTTATTCCCGGAGAGCTCGCTGAGGGCTAAAGGGTTTAAGATTAGAAACCGGACGGTGGTGGTGCCTGCCAGGAGCTTCTCCACGGCGCTCCACGTTCCCCGCAGAAACTCCGGCGGCCCGGCAACGTGTCCGAGAGAGCTTCCGGCAAGCTTCCACGCGTGCCTGCGTGCGTGCAGGCACGCATGGAAGCGTTTCTGGCAGCGCTTCCGCAGCGCTCCAGGGAGGCCCCCCAAGGCTCTCCAGGAATGATTTCCCGTCCCCGAGATTCTCTTTACTCTTCGAATTTTTCCCGGAGAGCTCTCTGAGAGCTAGAGGGTTTTAAATTAGACGCCGGGCGGTGGTGGTGCCCGCCAGCAGCCCACTTGGTAGCGTCCAAAACCCGGAAAGCGAAGACAGCCTTCGGGGACAGGAAATCTTTCCTAGAGTGCTCCGGGAAGCTCTCTGCGGCGCTGCCGAAGCGCTGGCAGAAGCGCTTCCATGCGTGCCTGCACGTGTGCAGGCACGCGTGGAAGCTTGCCGGAACCTCTCCCGGACACGTTTCCGGTTCACCGGAGTTGCTGCGAGGGTTGTGGACCGCCGTGGAGGAGCTCCTGGCAGGCACCACCACCGTCCGGCTTCTAATCTTAAACCCTTTAGCTCTCAACGAGCTCTCCGGGAATCTCCGCCGCTCCACGATCCCCGCAGCGGCTCGCCTGGCCCGGCAGCTGGTCCGGGAGAGCTTCCGGCAAGCGACCACCCGTGCCTGCACGCGTGCAGGCACTCGTGGAAGCGTTCCTGGCAGCGCCTCAGAGATGCTGCAGGGAGCCCCCAGAGACCCAGAAGAGCTTCGCGAGAGCTTCCGTGGGCTTGCCAGGAAGGCTTTCCGGTGTGTGTCCTCTTTACTCTCCGGTTTTTGGACGCTACCACGTGGACGCTGCCAAGTTGCTGGAAGCTTTTACTATCCAGGCTTTGGACGCTGCCAAGTTGCTGGAAGCTTAAGAGTGACTCGTAGAGCTCCCTAAGCTAGCAGCTGGAAGCTTAAGGGTAATACCTCGTAGCCGAGTTCCGAGCTCTGGGTTCGACAGACAGACGCGTCGGATGTCTCAGAATCGATTTCCGTGACCAGCAGTACTGTAGCCCTCCCCAGCACGAGTTAAGTGCGGAATACCGAGAGCACTTCTTAGAATAACTCGAACAATACGAATAGTTTTGCGAACCTAGCTCGGGCAGCAGGCCGAGTCCAGAGCTCTCGAGTCGACGCACGAACGCGCCGAATGATTCCCAATCGATTTCTGTGACTATGAGCTCTGTAGCTGCACTAGAGCTCGAGTTAAGTACAGAAAACCGAGGCGAGGGCGTCTATGAAGATGACCAAAATGATACGAATATGTTTGCGGACCTAGCTTGGCTAGCAGAACGAGTTCAGACGTCTAGATTCAACAGGCGAACGCGCCTAATGATTCTGGATGCGATAGGCGTGCTAACCAGCTCTGTAGCAGTCCTGCAACTCGAGTCAAGTACAGAGAACCGAGGGCGTCTATCAAGATGACCCAAATAATACCAATAGGTTTGCAGACCTAGCTCGGCTAGCAGACCGAGTTCAGACCTCTAGATTCAACAGGCGAACGCGATTAATGATTCTAAATGCGATAGGTGTACGTACCAGCTCTGTAGCTGTCCTGTAGCTCGAGTTAAGTACAGAGAACCGAGGGCGTCTATCAAGATTACCCAAATAATACCAATAGGTTTGCAGACCTAGCTCGGCTAGCAGACCGAGTTCAGACCTCTAGATTCAACAGGCGAACGCGGTTGATGATTCTGAGAGCGATAGGTGTGCTTACCAGCTCTGTTGCCGCTCTACAGCTCGAGTTAAGTACAAAATACCGATAACGCGTATCAAGATGACTCGAAAACGCCGCTCCCGCCACAGTGCTTTTTGGCAGTAAAAGCTACCCGATCGAGCTGAGATCAAGATGGCGAGCGGGAATAAGATCGAATATCACGGGAAAAAATACTAGAGCTCTAACGAATGGTCAAATTTCGAGAACCAAATTTTCAACCGACCAAAAGTTCCTTCGAGATTTTTCTGCAAATAGCTGTTTATTTTTTTTTTTCTCCAGCGTCCGGAATTCTCTTAAAAGTTTCAAGCAAAACTTGCTAGGGAAAGCTCTACGAGTTATATCAGGCGCGTTCGTCTGTTGAATCAAGAGCTCTGAACTCGGCCTGCTTCCCGAGCTAGGTTCGCGAACCTATTGGTATTGTTCGAGTCATCTTGAGAAGTGCTCTCGGTTTTCTGTACTTAAATCGTGCTGGGGGAGGGCTACAGTGCTGCTGTCACAGGAATCGATTTCGAGACATCAGGCGCGTCCGTTCGTCGAACCGAGAGCTCGGAACTCGGTCTGCTGCTCGAACGAGATCCGCGAAACTGTTGTATTATTCGAGTCATTATGAGAGGTACTCTCGGTTTTCTGCACCTACCTCAGGCTGTATGGGGGGCCGCAGAGCTGGTAATCACAGGAATCGATCCGCAGACATCAGACGCGTCCGCCTGTCGCATTCAGAGGTCTGGACTCGGTTTTATATCCGAGCTCGATTGGAAAACTGTTCGTTTGTTTTGTTAAAGTCATCTTGAGAGGTCTATAATCGCTTGGGCTGAAACACTAGTCGTTCTCTGAATTTCTTTTCCACATTATATATTGTCAGGAAGCTCTACGAGTCCCCCGGCGGTAAGAAAGGTTGACGGTTTACCGCCGGCGCCCAGTTGGCAAGAAAAATCTCGACGGACTTTTTGATTCCCGGATAGCTCCTTGGGGAGCCGAGGGTTTCAGAGAAGAAGCCGGGGTTGGGTGGTGACGGGAAGACGCCCACCTCCGCCGGTCCACGATCCTCGCAGCAACTCGCCTGAACCGGCAGCGTGTCCGGGAGCGCTTCCGGCACCCGTCCAGGCGTGCCCACACGCGTGCAGGCACGCGCGGCAGCGTCGGTGGCAGCGTTTCGGAAGAGCTTCAGAAGAGCTTCCGGGGGGACCCCCAGGGCCTCCCAGAAAAGCGTTGAAGAGTTTTCAGAGCTCGCCAGGGGAGCTGTCTGGCGTCTCCGGAAGGCCGCAACGCGAGGTGTCCAGCGCCTCCAGGCATCTTTACAGGCGCGTGAGACCTGCGCGACCCTTGAGCGAGAATAACTCGTAGAGCTTCCCTTAGCAAGTTCCCGGATAGCTCCTTGGGGAGCTAAGGGTTTCAGAGCAGAAGCCGGGGGTGGGTTGTGAGGAGGACACGCCCACTTCTGCCGATCCACGATCCCCGGAGCAACTCGCCGGAATTCGCAGCGGGTCCGGGAGCGTGGCTTCCTAGCGTTTCCCAATGCGCATGGCTCAAAGGTGCGCGAAGCGCTTCGGCAGAGCTTCGGCAGAGCTTTGCCAGTGCTCGCAGGCTCCTAGGCAGAGGTGTCGTGGTAGGTTTCACAGAGCTCCGCGCGTCGTAAAAGACGCCCTCGCAAGCGTCTCCTGCGAGGTTTCCAGCGCCCCACGCATCGTTCCACGCGCCCTGGCAGAGGTCGCCGTGCGGCGCTTTGTTCCCGGATAGCTCCTTGGAGAGCTGAGGGTTTCAGATAAGAAGCCGGCGGTGGGTGGTGGGGAGCACACGCCCACCTCCGCCGGTCCACGATTCTCGCAGCGCCTTGCCGGAGCTTGCAGCGGGTCCGGGAGCGTGGCTTCCTAGTGTTTCCCAATACGCGTGGCTCCAGGGTGCGCGAAGCGCTTCGGCAGAGCTCCGGAAGAGCTTCGGCCGTTCTTCCAGGCACCTAGGCAAATCTTCCTTGCGCGCTTTGCAGGGCCCCACGCATCGTAAACGGCGCTCCTGCAAGCGTAACTCGTAGAGCTTCCCTTAGCAAGTACCTCATAGAGCTCTTCGGCATCGATGAGCAGAGGAATAACCTCGTAGGAGCTCTTCGACGAGAGGAGCTAAGAGGAAACCTCGTAAGAGCTCTCGACGAGATGAGCTAATGCGAATTCGGGCGCAGGTTGGAGTAGGTTGGTCCACCCCCGGCCAGAAAGGACAAAGTGGTACTTTTGGGTGGGTTTGCTGATTTCCATTTTGAAAGAGATTGACAAAAGGAGTTGAAAAGCAGATTTTTACGCCGAACATTGGTATATAAACTCCTCTCTGATAGCAGCTTAGCTCTCCTGAAGCATTTTTGCATGAGTTGACTTCCGGGAACTGAGCGAGTATGAACATCGAAAAAATCGAAAATAAAGATTTTCGAAAAATCTGTTTTTTTTTTATTCTGAGTCGATTCTCTGCACTCTTACAGGGAGAGGAGCTCTACGAGGTTCCCGGCGGTGACCAGGTTGACGGTTCACCGCCGGCGCAGTTCCGCCCGCGAGGGGTGGAGCTAGTTGGTCGACCCGGCCAGAAAGGACAAAGTGGTAACTTTTGGGTGGTTTTGCAATTTTTTGAAAGATATTTGACAATTCATTTTGAGAAAGCAGAGTTTTCGCACCTGTGAACGACTATGAGGGTCTCTCTGTCTTAATATGAGCTTTGTAGGCGCACTTTTACTATCAAAACACTTGGGGGAACCATCTTCGTCGACACGAAAAAAATCATGTTTTCCCTTTTTCGAGAAATGCTTCCAGAAGCTTTATCTTTCGATTCTGAGCACTCTTACGCGTGAAAGGAGCTCTACGAGGTTCCCGGCGGTGACCAGGTTGACGGTTCACCGCCGGCGCCAGTTATTGCTGGAAGCTTAAGAGTAATTCCGGGGAGCTGGAGAGCTAGTTGGCAAGAAGAATCTCGACGGACCTTTTGGTGACTTTTGGTCGGTTGAAAATTTCGTTCTCAAAATTGTTGTCGCTTCGCGAATCCCCACCAGCCCATCCAGAAACGATGCCCAGAGGAATTGCCTCGATCAGAGAAGTGGGCAGCACACAGAGGAAGCCATTATGAGACATCTTGGGATATCTTGAGCATCTTGGAGGTCATTTTGGGCTCTCCCAGACGCTCTTGGAGTCATCTTAATCCGTGCCCCCCCCCAAGAGGCCTCCATGTGGCTAAAACATGTGTAGAATCAATGATTAGGCATTCTCGCCGAGGCCTCTTGGAGCATCTTGGGTGCATCTGGGGGGGCTCTTGGGGCCTCTTGGGGGTCTCTTGGGGGCCTCCGGGGGGCCTCTTGGGGGCCTCTTGGGGCCATTTTGGGGCCATCTTGGGACCTCTTGGGGCTTCCTGGGCGCTTCTTGGGGCCATCTTGGAGGGAGTCGATCAAACAAGAGGGGGGGTTTAATTAGCGTCCCCCCCCGGAAGCCCCTAAAATCGCCTCTTGGACCCCTCTTGGAACGCTCTTGGAGTGCTCTTGGGCGCTCTTGGGGCCGTCTTGGGGCTCTTTTGGGGCTCTCTTGGGGCCCTCTTGGGCCATCTTGGAACCATCTCCAGGCCTCGGATGGCCATCGGAAGCGAAAAGGCGAGAAAGCAAAAATCATTGATTTTCGTTAGGTTTTGGGACGATTTTGGCCTCTTCGGGGCCTCCTTGGGGAGCTGTTTGGCCACTTGGAGTTATCTTGGGGCAGTCTTTGGGCTTCTTGGAACCATCTTAGGGAGTCTACTAGAGTCTAGGTGCGCCCACTGATCTTGAGCCATCTGGAGATCATCTTGGGGTTTCTCTGAGGGCTCTCTTGGAGCCGTATTGGGCCATTGGGACGCTTAATAACCCGCGGCCCCCCCGTCCAGGGGGGTCAGGGGGAGGAGGTTAGGGGAGGGGTAAAACCCCTCACAAGGGGGAAGGGGAGGGTGGAAGAGAATCTGCTCTAGAACCACCTACGCCCAGAGGGCTGGGGGATTTGAAGGTCCCGCCCGTCTAGTAATTTTTTCATGATATTCGATCTTATTCCCGCTCGCCATCTTGATCTCAGCTCGCCCCATTTAGGAGCCTCTCTAAAAAGCAGGCAGGCGGGAACGGCCGTTTCGAGTCATCTTGATTCGCACTGTCGGTATTTTGTACTCAACTCGAGCTGTAGGGCAGCTACAGAGCTGGCAAGCACACCTATTGCATTCAGAATCATCAGGCGCGTTTGCCTGTTGAATCCAGATGTCTGAACTCGGTCTGCTAGCCGAGCTAGGTCCGCAAACCTATTCGTATTATTCGAGTCATCTTGACAGGCGCTCTCGGTATTTTGTACTCAACTTGAGCTGTAGGGCAGCTACAAAGCTGGCAAGCACACCTATCGCATCCAGAATTATCAGGCGCGTTCGCCTGTTGAATCCAGAGGTCTGAACTCGGTCTGCTAGCCGAGCTATGTCCGCAGACATATTCGTATCATCCGAGTCATCTTGACAGACGCTCTCGGTATTTTGTATTCAACTCGAGCTGTAGGGCAGCTGCAGAGTTGATAGTGACAGAAATCGATTGGAAACGAGCAGGCGCGTTCGTCTGGTGAATCGAGAGCTCTGAACTCGGCCTGCTGCTTGAGCTAGGTTCGCGAAATTATTCGTATTGTCCAAATCATCTTGAGAAGAGCTCTTAATTTCCTGCTCTCAACTCGTGCTGGGGGAGCGCTACAGTGCTGCGGGACACAGATATCGGTTCGCACACATCAGGCGCGTCTGTTGGTCGATACCAGAGCGCGGAACTCGGTTTGCGAACTAGGTCCGCGATACTACGATATTATTCCAGTCGATATTGTCGGTTTTCCGCACTTAACTCGGGCTGTGGGGGGAACTGCAGGGCTGGGAATCACATGAGTGGATACGCAGACATCAGACGCGCCCGCCTGTCGCATTCAGAGGTCTGAAGTCGGTTCGATGCTCGAACTGGGTTGCGAAACTGTTTGTTTTTTAATTACAGTCATCTTGAGAGGTCTGAAATCGCTTGGGCTGAAAATATATTTGTTCTTTGGGTTTCTTGTCCACATTATATATTGTCAGGAAGCTCTACGAGTCCCCCGGCGGTAAGAAAGGTTGACGGTTTACCGCCGGCGCCCAGTTTCCTGCGAGGTTTCCAGGGTCCCTCGCACCGTTTCAGACGGCCTGGCAGAGGTCCCCGTGCGGCGTTCCGCGCTTGGCTTCGCTATTCGGGTTTTTCCCGGATAGCTCCTTGGAGAGTTGAGGGTTTTAGATAAGAAGCCGGCGGTGGGTGGTGCGGAGCACACGCCCACCTTCGCCGGTCCACGATCCCCGCAGCAGGTTGCCGGAGCTGTAGGGGGTTCCGGGAGCGTGGCTTCCCCCCCCCCCCCCCCCACCTTTTTTTTTTTCTGCTGTTTTTGAGTTTGTTTTCCTTGTTTTTTATTTTTTTTCAGTTTTTTACTTTTTTTGCTTTTTTTTTTTATATTTAATTTTTTAGTAGCGTCTCCCAAGACGCGTGGCTGCAGGGTGCGCAAAGCGCTTCGGCAGAGCTTCGGAAGAGCTTCGGCTGTTCTTGCAGGCTCCAAGGCAGATCTTCCTTGCGCACCACGTACCTCGTAGAGCTCTTCGGCATCGATGAGCTAGAGGAATTTCCGGCGCGGGGTGAGCTAGGGCCCACCCACCCGGCCAGAGAAAGGAAAAAGGTAACTCGTAGAGCTTCCCTTAGCTAGTTATAGCTGGAAGCTAAGAGTAATTCCGGCGCGCTGGAGAGCTAGTTGGCAAGAAAAATCTCGACGGAACTTTTGACGGCATTTGCTCGGTTGAAAATTTCGTTCTCGAAATTTGACCATTCGTTAGAGCTCTAGTATTTTTTCCCGTGATATTCGATCTTATTCCCGCTCGCCATCTTGATCTCAGCTCGATCGGGTGGGTATTACTATCGAAAAGCGTCATGGCGGGATCGGCCGTTTCGAGTCATCTTGATACGTGCTGTCGGTTTGATACGGGACTATACTTCGCTTTCTAAACTTAAACAGAGATTGGTTGGTTGATTTTGGTGTGTTTTGGGTTGGTTTGTTTTGTTATGTGGTTTGGTGGTGGTTTTTGTTGGGTCTTTTTTGGTAATGTGTGATTTCGGTAAAGCACAGCTAATGCATGCAGAATGATCAGGCGCGTTCGCCTGTTGAACCCAGAGGTCTGAACTCGGTCTGTGAGCCGAGCTAGGTCCGCAAACCTGTTCGTATTATTCGAGTCAAGTTGATACATGTTGTCGGTATTTTCTACTTAACTCGAGCTGTAGGGCAGCTACAGTGCTGGTAAACACTCGTATCGCACTCAGAATGATGAGACGCGTTCGTCTGTTGAATCCATAGGTCTGAACTCCGTCTGCTAGCCGAGCTAGGTCCGCAAACCTATTCGTATTATTCGAGTCAACTTGATACGCGTTGTCGGTGTTTTCTACTTAACTCGAGCTGTAGGGCAGCTACAGTGCTGGTAAGCACGCGTAATGCACTCAGAATTATCAGACGCGTTCGTCTGTTGAATCCAGAGCTCTGAACTCGGTCTGCTAGCCGAGCTAGGTCCGCAAACCTATTCGTACTATTCGAGTCAACTTGATACACGTTGTCGGTATTTTCTATTTAACTCGAGCTTTAGGGCGGCTACAGTGCTGGTAAGCACACCTACTGCACTCAGAATCATGAGGCGCGTTCGCCTGTTAAATCGAGAGCACTGAACTCGGTCTGCTGCGCGATCCAGAATCATGAAACTGTTCGTATTCTTCCAGTCATCTTGAGAGCTACTGTCGGCGTTCTGCACTTAATTCGGGCTGTAGGGAGGCTACAGGGCGGGTAATCAATGGGATCGATTCGGCGACATCAGACGCGCCCGTCTGTCGCATTCAGAGGTCTGAACTCAGTCTGATACTCGAATTCGGCACTATTCGTTCTCTGCAATTTTTTCGACAGTATATGTTGTCAGGAAGCTCTACGAGTCCCCCGGCGGTAACAAAGGTTGACGGTTTACCGCCGGCGCCCAGTGATAACTTTTGGGTGGTTTTGCAATTTTTTGAAAGATATTTGACAATTCATTTTGAGAAAGCAGATTTTTCGCACCTGTAAACGACTATGACGGCCTCTCTGTCTTAGTATGAGCTCCGTAGGCGCAATCTTACTATCAAAACACTTGGAGGACCATCTTCACGTCGACACGAAAAAATCAATTTTCCCCGTTTTCGAGAAATTCTTCCAGGAGCTCTCTCTTTCGAATCTGAAGAATCTTAGGCGTGAAAGGAGCTCTACGAGGTTCCCGGCGGTGACTAGGTTGACGGTTCACCGCCGGCGCCAGTACCTCGTAGAGCTCTTCGACGAGATGAGCTAAGAGGAATTCGGGCGCAGGGTGGAGCTAGTTGGCCGACCCGACCAAAAGAGACAATGTGTTAACCTGGGGTCGGTTTTTGGAACATACCTCGTAGAGCTCTTCGACGAGATGAGCTAAGAGGAATTCGGGCAGGGTGGAGCTAGTTGGCCGATCCGACCAAAAGAGACAATGTGTTAACCTGGGGTCGGTTTTTGAAACTTTGTGCAAGATTTGACAATTCGTTTTCAGAAAACGGATTTTTCTCACATACAGTAAGCTATGGCGCACCTGCTGGTAAAATTTTCAGGGCTCTAGGGGCAATATTACTGTCAAAAGACTTGCAGGAACCGACTTTACCTGCAGTGCAGTTTGGCAGGTGACGGTGGTCGGCTTTACTTAACTCGAGCTGTCAGCAAGCTACAGACCTCTCACGCACACCAGTCGATGCAGAATGATCTGGCGCGTCGCACTGGAAGCTCGAGAGTTCCTAGAAATGGCTGAGTCAGGAGTTATGCTCGAAATACTGTCTCTATGTATGCGTGTTGCGAACAGTGTTTCGATGATAACTCGAGCTGAGTGCATGCTATGCATGCCAGGTACATTCCAATCGAAGTAGCGACATGCGAGACATCGAATGGGAGCCTCGAGAGTGCCCACATTGATTAGAATTTTCAAAATCAATGAAACATATCGATTTGTACAATTTTGTATTTTTTGTGTCGGATGATTTTTTTCTAATTTATATCGATCTATGGGTGACCTAGAGAGTTCTGGTGCATTTTTGTCGACGCAGAATGGTCTCGCGCTCTCACTGAGAGCGCGAGACTGCATATGAATAGCTTCGCTGGGAGTGAGAACTTTGGTCCAGCCGGCCGAGGCGGACAATGTGACAACTTTTGGGTGGTTTTGCAATTTTTGAAAGATATTTGACAATTCATTTTGAAAAAGCAGATTTTTACTCCGAGCATTGAGATATAAACTTCGTTCCCTGATCAGCTCGG
Organism: Prorocentrum cordatum; assembly: GCA_963575745.1. Lineage (NCBI taxonomy): Eukaryota > Dinophyceae > Prorocentrales > Prorocentraceae > Prorocentrum > Prorocentrum cordatum. The sequence goes on from CAUYUJ010003314.1 coordinate 13,571, forward strand.
CCATCTAGAGTCATTTTCAGTACCAGTTCACTTGAAGGAACCGACTTCGTGTTGACTCCGAAAAAATCTCAACTTGAAGTTTTTGTAGAAAAGCTCCAGAAGCTCCCGCTTTGATGCTGAGCTTTCTCACGGATTCAAGGAGCTCTACGAGGTTCCCGGCGGTGACCAGGTTGACGGTTCACCGCCGGCGCCAGTCTTCTGCAAGGTTTCCAGCATCCTGTGCATCGTTTCAGGCGAGGAATTCGGGCGCAGGGTGGAGCTAGTACCTCGTAGAGCTCTTCGACGAGATGAGCTAAGAGGAATTCGGGCGCAGGGTGGAGCTAGTTGGCCGACCCGACCAAAAGAGACAATGTGTTAACCTGGGGTCGGTTTTTGAAACTTTGTGCAAGATTTGACAATTCGTTTTCAGAAAACGGAATTTTCTCACATACAGTAAGCTATGGCGCACCTGCTGGTAAAATTTTCAGGGCTCTAGGGGCAATATTACTGTCAAAAGACTTGCAGGAACCGACTTTGCCTGCAGTGCAGTTTGGCAGGTGACGGTGGTTGGCTTTACTTAACTCGAGCTGTCAGCAATCTACAGACCTCTCACGCACACCAGTCGATGCAGAATGATCTGGCGCGTCACACTGGAAGCTCGAGAGTTCCTAGAAATGGCTGAGTCAGGAGGTATGCTCGAAATACTGTCTCTATGTATGCGTGTTGCGAACGGTGTTTCGATGATAATTCGAGCTGAGTGCATGCTATGCATGCCAGGTACATTCCAATCGAAGTAGCGACATGCGAGACATCGAATGGGAGCCTCGAGAGTGCCCAAATTGATAGAATTTTCAAAATCAATGAAAAATATCGATTTGTACAATTTTGTATTTTTTGTGTCGGATGATTTTTTTTCTAATTTATATCGATCTATGGGTGACCTAGAGAGTTCTGGTGCATTTTTGTCGACGCAGAATGGTCTCGCGCTCTCACTGAGAGCGCGCGACTTCATATGAATAGCTTCGCTGGGAGTGAGAACTTTGGTCCAGCCGGCCGAGGCGGACAATGTGACAACTTTTGGGTGGTTTTGCAATTTTTTGAAAGATATTTGACAATTCATTTTGAAAAAGCAGATTTTTACTCCGAGCATTGAGATATAAACTTCGTTCCCTGATCAGCTCGGCCATCTAGAGTAATTTTCAGTACCAGTTCACTTGAAGGAACTGACTTCATGTTGAATCCGGAAAAATCTCACCTTGAAGTTTTTGTAGAAAGCTCCCAGAAGCTCCCGCTGGATGCTGAGCTTTCTCAGCATTCAAGGAGCTATTACGAGGTGCCCGGCGCGTGACCAGGTTACGGTCACAGCCGGCGCAAGTTGGCCGACCCGACCAAAAGAGACAATGTGGTAACCTGGGTCGGTTTTTGGAACATTGTGCAAGATTTGACAATTCGTTTTCATAAGTTGGATTTTTCCTACCTACAATAAGCTATGGCGCTTCTGCTGGTAAAATTTTCAGGGCTCTAGAAGCAATATTACTATCAAAAGACTTGCGGGAACCGACTTTGCCCGCAGTACAGTTTGGCAGGTGACGGTGGTAGGCTTTACTTAACTCGAGCTGTCAGCAATCTACAGACCTCTCACGCACCAGTCGATGCAGAATGATCTGACGCGTCACACTGGAAGCTCGAGAGTTCCTCGAAATGGCTGAGTCAGGAGTTATGATCGAAATACCGTCTCTATGTATGCGTGTTGCGAACGGTGTTTCGATGATAATTCGAGCTGAGTGCATGCTATGTATTTCTGGTGCATTCCAATCGAAGAAGCGACATGCGAGACATTGAGTGGGAGCCACGAGAGTGCCCAAATTGATTCGAATTATCAAATTTAATGAAAAAATATCGATTTGTGCTATTTTGTATTTTTTGTGTCGGGTGGTTTTTTTTCGAATTTATCTCTCTATGGGTGACCGAGAGAGTTCTGGTGCAGGTGAGTCGATGCAGAATGATCTCGCGCATCTCACTGAGAGCGCGAGACTTCATATGGATGGCTTCGCTGGAGTTATAACTGAAAAACTGCGTCTGTATAGACATGTCGACGACACCAAAAATGCGTTTTTCTGAATCATCTTTTTAAGCTTTTCCAGTGCTCTCAGCTTAGAGCTCTGAGCATTCTGAAGTTGTTTATGACTTCGTGGAGCTCTACGAGGTCTCCCGACGGTAACCTTGCGTTTGACGGTTACCGCGCGCGCCCATTCTCGCTGTTCGCATCTTCGGTTGTTTTCCCGGAGTGCTCTTCTCGGAATTCGAGAGCACGGTGGTGGTTGCCGCCAGTAGAGTTCATCCACGGCGGTCACGTTCGAACTTCGCAGTAACTCGTAGAGCTTCCCTTAGCTAGTTAGTGCTGGAAGCTAGAGTAATTCCGGGCGACACGGATGGAGAGCTAGGGGTGTCAGCAGGTTGCATCTCGACGGAACTTTTGCGTGATTTACTCGTAGAGCTTCCCTTAGCGTAGTTATAGCTGGAAGCTAAGAGTAATTCCGGCGCGCCCCACAGCTAGTTGGCTCGAAAAAAAAGAACTGAACTTTTCACAACTTTTGCTCGATTGACAATTATTTTCTCGAAATTTGACAATTCGTTAGAGCTCTAGTATTTTTTCCCGTGATATTCGATCTTATTCCCGCTCGCCATCTTGATCTCAGCTCGATCGGGTAACTTTGAAGGCCTAAAAGCACACTGGCGGGAACGGCCGTTTCGAGTCATCTTGATACGCGCTGTCGCTATTTTGTTCTTAACTCGAGCTTGAGGACAGCTACAGAGCTGGTAAGCACAGCTATCGCACTCAGAATCATCAGGCGCGTTCGCCTGTTGAATCCAGAGGTCTGAACTCGGTCTGCCAGCCGAGCTAGGCCCGCAAACCTATTCGTATTCTTTGAGTCAACTTGATTCGCGTTGTCGGTATTTTCTACTGAACTCGGCTGTAGGGCAGCTACAGTGCTGGTAAGCACACCTATCGCACTCAGAATTATCAGGCGCGTTCGCCTGTCGACTCCATAGGTCTGAACTTGGTCTGCTAGTCGAGCTAGGTCCGCAAACCTATTCGTATTATTCGAGTCAACCTGATACGTGTTGTCGGTGTTTTCTGTTCAACTCGAGCTGTAGGGCAGCTACAGTGCTGGTTAGCACAGCTATCGCACTCAGAATCATCAGGCGCGTTCGCCTGACGAATACATAGGTTTGAACTCGGTCTGCTAGCCGAGCTACGTGCGCAAACCTATTCGTATTATCCGATTCAACTTGATACGCGTGGTGGGTATTTTGTACTTATTCCGAGCTGCAGGGCAGCTAAAGTGCTGGTAAGCACGCCTATCGCACTCAGAATCATCAGGGGTGTTCGTCCGCCTGTTGGATCCAGAGCTCGGAACTCGGTCTGCTGTTCAAATTAGATCGGCACAACTTCTATATTGTTCGAGTGATTCTCAAAAGTGCTGTCGGTTTTCTGCACCCAACTCGGGCCTGTAGGGGGGCGGCAGGGCTGGTGACAGAAGTCGATTCGAAGACATCAGACGCGTCCACCTGTCGCATTCAGAGGTCAACAAATACTGGGCGCCGGCGGTAAACCGTCAACCTTTGTTACCGCCGGGGACTCGTAGAGCTTCCTACCTTGATGTCAGTTGAGAAAACCGCGCATCCAACATTCCGACTTATAGTAAATATTTGTTGACCTCTGAATGCGACAGGTGAACGCATCTGATGTCTTCGAATCGACTTCTGTCACCAGCCCTGCCGCCCCCCTACAGGCCCGAGTTGGGTGCAGAAAACCGACAGCACTTTTGAGAATGACTCGAACAATATAGAAGTTGTGCCGATCTAATTTGGACAGCAGACCGAGTTCCGAGCTCTGGATCCAACAGGCGGACGAACACCCCTGATGATTCTGAGTGCGATAGGCGTGCTTACCAGCACTCTAGCTGCCCTGCAGCTCGGAATAAGTACAAAATACCCACCACGCGTATCAAGTTGAATCGGATAATACGAATAGGTTTGCGCACGTAGCTCGGCTAGCAGACCGAGTTCAAACCTATGTATTCGTCAGGCGACCGCGCCTGATGATTCTGAGTGCGATAGCTGTGCTAACCAGCACTGTAGCTGCCCTACAGCTCGAGTTAAGCAGAAAACACCGACAACACGTATCAGGTTGACTCGAATAATACGAATAGGTTTGCGGACCTAGCTCGACTAGCAGACCGAGTTCAGACCTATGGATCGCATTCAGAGGTCAACAAATATTTACTATAAGTCGGAATGTTGGATGCGCGGTTTTCTCAACTGACATCAAGGTAGGAAGCTCTACGAGTCCCCGGCGGTAACAAAGGTTGACGGTTTACCGCCGGCGCCCAGTTTTGTCGGTTGAAAAATAACCTCGCTAGGCTCTTTCAGTTATCGTATGAGCTAGAGAATTCCGGCGCGGGTGTTGGTGAGATAGTTGGGCCCACACGCGGAGGCGGACATATGTGATAACTTTTGGTGGTTTTGTTATTTTTTAAAAGCATTATGTTGTCAATTCATTTTGAGAAAGGCAGTTTGCAACGACTGGCATTGAGATTTTAAACTTGGAAGAACTGGCAGCTCAAGCTCTCATGGGCCGCGGTTCAGATTCCAGTTCACTTGGAGCCAAACCGAATTCATGTTGACTCCGAAAATTATCACTTGATTGTTTTTCTGTAGATAAGCTCCCAGAAGCTCCCGCTTTGATGCTGAGCTTTCTCACCGATTTCAAGGAGCTCTTACGTGGTTCCCGGCGGTGACCAGGTTGACGGTTCACCGCCGGCGCCTGTTTTCGTTCTCGAAATTTGACCATTCGTTAGAGCTCTAGTATTTTTTCCCGTGATATTCGATCTTATTCCCGCTCGCCATCTTGATCTCAGCTCGATCGGGTACTTTGAAGGCCAAAAAGCACGGTGGCGGGAACGGCCGTTTCGAGTCATCTTGATACGCGCTGTCGGTTTTCGGAACATAACTCGAGCTCTAGGGCAGCTACAGAGCTGGTAAGCACAGCTAATGCATGCAGAATGATCAGGCGCGTTCGCCTGTTGAACCCAGAGGTCTGAACTCGGTCTGTCAGCCGAGCTAGGTTCGCAAACCTGTTTGTATTATTCGAGTCAACTCGATACGCGTTGTCGGTATTTTCTACTTATCTCGAGCTGTAGGGCAGCTACAGTGCTGGTAAGCACTGCTATCGCATTCAGAATGATCAGACGCATTCGCCTGTCGAATCCATAGGTCTGAACTCGGTCTGCTAGCTGAGCTAGGTCCGCAAACCTATTCGTGTTATTCGAGTGAACTTGATACGCGTTGTCGGTATTTTATACTTATCTCGAGCTGTAGGGCAGCTACAGTGCTGGTAAGCACAGCTACCCCACTCAGAATCATCAGGCGCGTTCGCCTGTTGAATCCAGAGCTCTGAACTCGGTCTGTTGCGCGATTTCAGAATCACGAAACTGTTCGTTCTTCCAGTCATCTTGAGAGCTACTGTCGGCGTTCTGCACTCAATTCGGGCTGTAGGGAGGCTGCAGGGCGGGTATTTAGAGGCATCGATTCGGAGACATCAGACGCGTCCATCTGTCGAATTTAGAGGTCTGAACTCGGTCTGATACTCGAGTTGGGCTGAAAAACTATTCGTTCTCTGCAATTTTTTCCGACAGTATATGTTGTCAGGAAGCTCTACGAGTCCCCCGGCGGTAACAAAGGTTGACGGTTTACCGCCGGCGCCCAGTGCTCGCAGGCTCCCAGGCAGAGGTGTCGTGGTAGGTGCCACAGAGCTCCGCGCGCCGTACAAGACGCCCTCGCAAGCGTTTCCTGCGAGGTTTCCAGCGCCCCACGCATCGCACCTCGTAGAGTTTTTCGGCATCGATGAGCTAGAGGAAAACCTCGTAGAGCTCTTCGGCATCGATGAGCTAGAGGAATTCCGGCGCGGGGTGGAGCTAGTTGGTCGACCCGGCCAGAAAGTAACTCGTAGAGCTTCCCTTAGCTAGTTATAGCTGGAAGCTAAGAGTAATTCCGGCGCGCCCCACAGCTAGTTGGCAAGAAAAATCTCGACGGACCTTTTGATGACTTTTGGTCGGTTGAAAATTTTCTTCTCGAAATTTGACAATTCGTTAGAGCTCTAGTATTTTTTTCCATGATATTTGATTTTATTCCCGCTCGCCATCTTGATCTCAGCTCGATCGGGTAACTTTGAAGGCCAAAAAGCAGGCAGGCGGGAACGGCCGTTTCGACTCATCTTGATACGCACTGTTGGTTTTCTCAAGATAACTCGAGCTTCAGGACAACTACAGTGCTGGTCAGCACAGCTAATGCATGCAGAATGATCAGGCGCGTTCGTCTGTTGAATCCAGAGGTCTGAACTGGGTCTGCTAGCCGAGCTAGGGTCGCAAACCTATTCGTATTATTCGAGTCATTGTAGCAGACGCTCTCGGTTTTTCGTACTTAACTCGATCTGTAGGGCAGCCACAGGGCTGATAATCACAGAAATCGATTGAGAATTATCAGGCGCGTTCGTCTTTCGAATCAAGAGCTCCGAACTCGGCCCGCTCCCCGAGCTGGTTCGCTGGTATTGTTCGAGTCATCCTGAGAAATGCTCTCGGTTTTCTGTACTCAAATCGTGCTGGGGGAGGGCTACAGTGCTGCTGGTCACAGGAATCGATTCGGAGACATCCTGCGCGTCCGTTCGTCGAACCGAGAGCTCGGAACTCGGTCTGCTGCTCGAACGAGATCCGCGGAACTGTTTTATTATTCGAGTCATCCTGAGAGGTACTCTCGGTTTTCTGCACTTAGCTCAGGCTGTATGGGGGGCTGCAGAGCTGGTCATCACAGGAATTGATCCGCAGACATCAGATGCGTCCGCCTGTCGCATTCAGAGGTCTGAACTCGGTTTCATACTCGAGCTCGATTTGAAAACTGTTCGTTTGTTTTGTTAGAGTCATCTTGAGACGTGTATAATCGCTTGGGCTGAAAAAATGGTCGTTCTCTGAAATTCTTTTCCACCCCCCACCCTCCCACCCCAACAAATACCCCTTCCACCTCCCCCCCCCCCCCCTACCCCCCCCCCCTACCCTGACTACCTACCCCTTCGCCGCGCCCCGTTCCTCAATCCCTGCACCGTACACGCCCCCCACCCGCCTCTTCATCCCCGCCCCCTCCCCCCCGCCCCCCCCCCCCCCCCCCCCCCCCCCCCCCCCCCCCCCCGCCCAGTGTTAACTTTTGGGTGGTTTTGCAATTTTTTGAAAGATATTTGACAATTCATTGTGAGAAAGCAGATTTTTCGCACCTGTAAACGACCACGAGGACCTCTCTCTCTCTTAGTATGAGCTCTGTAGGCGCACTTTTACAACCAAAACACTTGGCGGAACCATCTTCATATCGACACGAAAAAATCGTTTTTTTTTTTTTTTTTGCGACGAATGCTTCCAGAAGCTCTCTCTTTCGACTTCGAGCACTCTTACGCGTGAAATGAGCTCTACGAGGTTCCCGGCGGTGACCAGGTTGACGGTTCACCGCCGGCGCCAGTTCCAGGCGACCCGGCAGAAGTCGCCGTGCGCCACTTTGGAGCGCTCTGCGCTCCGCGCCTTGCCTCGCTATCCGGGTTTTGGACGCTTACAAGTAACTCGTAGAGCTTCCCTTAGCAAGTCATTGCTGGAAGCTTAAGATTAATTCGGGAGAGCTGGAGAGCAAGTTGGCAAGAAAAATCTCGACGGATCTTTTGGTGACTTTTGGTCGATTGAAAATTTTGTTCTCGAAATTTGAACATTCGTTTGAGCTCTAGTATTTGTTCCCATGAAATCCAACCTTATATCCGCTCGCCATTTTGATCTCAGCTCGATCGCGTAACTTCGAAGGCCAAAAAGCAAGCATTATATATTGTCAGGAAGCTCTACGAGTCCCCCGGCGGTAAGAAAGGTTGACGGTTTACAGCCGGCGCCCAGTCGATTCTGATGATGCGCGTCTAGATGTGGTGGAAGAGTGTTCAGAGCTGGCTATTGAAGACGTTATGATCGAATAACTTTTTGACATGAAACTATTCGTATTATTCGAGTCATTCTGAGAGGTGCTGTGGTTTCCTGCACTCAGCTCGAGATGCAGGGGGGCTGCATGCTTGTAATCACAGGAATCGATTCAGAGACATCAGACACGTATGCAGAGGTCTGAACTCGGTCTGATACTCGAGCTAGGTTTGCGAAACTATTCGTATGGTTCGAGTCATCTTGAGAGGTGCTGTCGATTTACGCACGTAACGCGGGCTGTAGGAGAGCGTGCAGAAGACAATCGAGAAGCATGGGGGGCATCCAAGAGGTCGAAAATTGCTTAGGCTGAAAACATATTTTTATGTATAATTTTTTTCGACATTACATGTTGTGAGGAAGCTCTACGAGTCCCCGGCGGTAACAAAGGTTGACGGTTCACCGCCGGCGCCCAGTCTTTCCAGCAAAGATTTCCTGTTCCGGAGATTCTCTTCGCTCTCCGGATTTTGGACGCTACCAAGTGGACGCTACCAAGTTTTTCGCATCTGTAAACGACTATGAGGGCCTCTCTGTGACTTGTAGAGATTCCCTAAGCTAGCAGCTGGAAACTCAAGAAATTTGGACGCGCTGGAGAGCTAGTTGGCAAGAAGAATCTCGACTTAACTTTTTCTGACTGTTGGTTAATTGAACATTTTGATCTCGAAATTCAACTATTCGTTAGAGCTCTAGTATTTCAATGCGTGATATTCGATCTTATCCCGACTCGCCGTCTTGATCTCAGCTCAATCGGGTGAATATTACTATCTAAAGCAGTGTGGCGGGATGGACCGTTTTGAATCATCTTGATAAGCGCTGACGGTTTTCTGGAAATACCTCGATATTCAGGAGAGCTACAGAGCTGGTAAGCACAGCTAATCACTGTAGAATGATTGGGCGCGTTCGCCTGATGAATCGAGAGGTCTGAACTCGGCTAACAGGCCGAGCATTCGTATTATTCGAGTTATCTTGACAGAAACTCTTGGTTTTCTGTACTTAACTCGAGCTGTAGGACAGCTACAGAGCTGATATTCACAGGAACTGATTCATACTTATCAGTTGGATCCAAAGCTCTAAATTCTGTGGAATCGAGACGAGCGCTCCAAATTCGGTTTGCTGCCCGCTCTAGAATCGCGAAACTATTCGTATTGGTTGAGTCATCTTGAGAAATGTTTTCGGTTTCCTTCACTGAACTCGCGCTGTGCTGGTGGTCACAGGAATCGATTTGAAGACATCAGGCACGTTGTCGAAATGCAGAGCTCGGAACTCAGTCTGCTGCCTGAATTAGACACTATTCTTAATTCGGGCTGTAGGGGGGCTGCAGGGCTGATAATGACAGGAGTTGATTCGCAGACATCAGACGCGTCCGCCTGGAATTCAGAGATAAAGTTCTGGTAGATTGTTGGTAGGTGCTGTCGGTTTTCTCAACTTAAGTCGAGCTAGAAAGCTCTACGAGTCTCCCGGCGGTAACCAAGGTTGACGGTTTACCGCCGGCCCCCAGCTGTAGCGCACTTTCACTCAAAACACTTGGCGGAACCATCTTCATGTCGACACAAGAAAAATTTAATTTTTCTCTTTTTCGAGAAATGCTTCTAGGAGCTCTCTATTTCGACTCCGAGCACTCTTACGCGTGAAAGGAGCTCTACGAGGTTCCCGGCGGTGGCGCCAGTTAGCTCAGCCGGCGGCCAGGGTGGACAATGTGGCAACTTTTGGGTGGTTTTGCGAATACTTGAAAGATATTTGACCATTTATTTTGAGGAAGCAGATTTTTCGCACCTGTGGACGACTATGAGGGCATCCGCCTCTCAATATGAGCTCTTCAGGTGCACTTTCAAAACACTTGGCGGAACCATCTTCATCTCGACACGAAAAAAACAATTTTTCTCTTTGTCGAGAAATGCTTCCAGAAGCTTTCTCTTACGAGCTTCCCGGCGTTGACCAGGTTGACGGTTCACCGCCGGCGCCAGTTGGCCGACCCGGCCAGAAAGGACAAAGTGATAACTTTTGGGTACTTTTGCGAAACAATGAAGGCTATTTGACAATTCATTCTGAGAAAGCAGATATTTCGCACTTGTAGCGGGTTATATCGCGTCCGCCAGTAAAATTTTCAGGCCCATGGGTGCAGTATTACTATCAAAACATTTGGAGCAACCGACCTTGGATAAAAACAGAAAAACGTGATTCTTCGAGTTTTTCGTTTCTTGCTCCAGAAGCTTCATGTGTTCCGACGATCCGTGTGCAAGAGAAGAGCTCTAAGAGGGTCCCGGCGGTTACCAGGGTGACGGTTTACCGCCGGTTCCCAGTTGGCCGACCCGACCAAAAGAGACAATGTGATGACTTTGGGTCGGTTTTGTTAATATTCGAAGGATATTTGACAATTCATTTTGAGAACCGGTATACCTCGTAGAGCTTTTCGGCATCGATCAGCTGGAGGAATTCGGGCGCTGGGTGGAGCTAGTTGGTCGACCTGACCAGAAAGGACAAAGGGGCAACTTTTGGGTGGGTTTGCGATTTTTTGAAAGATATTTGACCATTTATTTCGAGCGCATATTTTTCGCACCTGTAGACGATTATGAGGGCCTCATTGTCTCGATATGAGCTCTCTAGGTGCACTCTTACTATCAAAACACTTGGCGAAACCAACTCTATGTCGACATAAAAAAAATCATGTTTTCTCTTTTCCGAGAAATGCTTCCAGAAGCCCTTTCTTTTCATACTGAGCACTCTTACGCGTGTTAGGAGGTCTACGAGGTTCCCGGCGGTGACCAGGTTGACGGTTCACCGCTGGCGCCAGTTCGAAAGAAATTTGACAATTCATTTTGAGAACCGGTATTTTTCTCACGTGTAGTGGGTTGTGCCGCGTCTGCCAGTTGAATTTTCAGGTCCGTAGCTGCAATATCACAATCAAAAGACTTGCAGGAACCGACGTTGGATAAATAAAAAAACGTATTTTCTCGAGTTTTTTTCTGTCGCGTTCCAGAAGCTTTCTTCATGTGCTCCGACGATCGCCGTGCATGAAAAGAGCTCTACGAGGTTCCCGGCGGTAGCCAGGTTGACGGTTCACCGCCGGTCCAGTAATTCCGGCGCGCTGGAGAGCTAGTTGGCAAGGAAAATCTCGACGGAACTTTTGGTGACGAAAATTTTGTTCTCGAGATTCAACCATTCGTTAGAGCTCTAGTATTTTTTCCCGTGATATTCGATTTTATTCCCGCTCGCCATCTTGATCTCAGCTCGACCGGGTGAATATTACTATCGAAAAGCACTGTGGCGGGATCGGCCGTTTCGAGTCATCTTGATACGCGCTGACGGTTTTCTGATCATAACTCGAGCTTTAGGACAGCTACAGAGCTGGTAAGCACAGCTAATCGATGTAGAATGATTAGGCGCGTTCGCCTGGTGAATCCAGAGGTCTGAACTCGGTCTGTTAGCCGAGCTAGGTCCACAAACCTATTCATATTATTCGAGTTATCTTGACAGAAACTCTTGGTTTTCTGTACTTAACTCGAGCTGTAGAACAGCTACAGAGCTGATATTTGCAGGAATCGATTCAGAATCATCAGTTGCGTTTGTCTGTCGAATCCAGAGCTCTGAACTCGGTCTGCTGCCCGATCTAGAATCGCGAAATTATTCGTATTGGTCAAGTCATCTTGAGAAGTGTTCTCGGTTTTCTTCACTCAACTCGCGCTGAGGGGGGCTACAGTGCTTGTTGTCACAGGAATCGATTTGAAGAGATCAGGCGCGTCCGCCTGTCGAATCCAGAGCTGGGAACTCGGTCTGCTGCCCGAACTCGGTCCGCGGAAGTATTGTGTTGTTCGAGTCATCCTGAGAGGTGCTGTGGGTTTTCTGCACTTCACTCGGGCTGTAGGGAGGCTGCAGGGCTGGTAATGACAGGAGTCGACTCGCACATCAGACGCGTCCGCCTGTCGCATTCAGAGGTCAAAACATATTCACTATGAGGCGGAATGTTGGTAGGTGCTGTCGGTTTTCTCAACTTAAGTCGAGCTAGGAAGCTCTACGAGTCTCCCGGCGGTGACCAAGGTTGACGGTTTACCGCTGGCGCCCAGTTCTCTTTGCTCTCCGGGTATTGGACGCTGCCAAGTGGACGCTGCCAAGTTGGTCGACCCGACCAGAACAGAAGATGTGGTAACTTTTGGTCGGTTTTTCGAAAATTTCAAAGTTATTTGATAATTTATTTTGAGAAAGCACATTTTACTCCGAGCATCGAGCTGTAGGACAGCTACAGAGCTCTGAGCTCGGTCTGCTGCCCGATCTAGAATCACAAAACTATTCGTATTGGTCGAGTCATCTGCCCGCGTGCAGGCACGCGATTCTGGCAGCGCTTCAGCAGCGCTGTAGGGAAGCCCCCCGAAGCGCCAGAAAGGCTGCTTGCCAGGGAAGCTTTCTGGTGTGTCTGCCCTGCTCTTCGGGTTGGACGCTACCAAGTTCCGATCTTTCTGCAAAATTTGAAAATATATTTCAAGAACCAGTATTTTTTCCTACTTCCCTGGTTCCGCGTTTGTCAGTGAAATTCTCAGGTCTGTAGCTGCAGTATTGCCATCAAAACACTTGCTGGAACCGTCGGTCGCGTTGACGTTTTTTTGTACGTTTCTCGAGATATAGACAGACACCAATTCAGAATCATGGGAAGCGCTCGTCTGATTCATCGAGAGACTGAACTCGGTCTAGTCGAGCTAGAGCCGCGATACTATCCGTATTGTAGCAGTGAGTTTTACAGGCACAGAGCTAGTACGCACATGAAACGATCCAGCATTATCCACACGTTCTTTACTTGCATGGAGAGGTCTGAAATCCGTCTGGCACTCGAGCTAGGTGCACGAAGCGAAGATACAAAATGGAAAAAACGTATTTCTTAAGTTGTTTTCCTCACGCTTCAGACAGCATGTTTCGTGTGCTCTGAGCATCGCCGCGCGAGAACAGCTCCAGAAGGCTTCCGGCGATTGCTTGGTTGACAGTTTCCGCTGGATCTCAGAACCTCGTAGAGCTCTTCGTTCTCGATGAGCTAGAGGAATTCTCAGAACAGACAAAGTCGTGACTTTTGGCCGGTTTTGTCGAATTTGGAAGATATTTAATTATTTATTCGGAAACAGCAGATTTTGCGTGTTGTATTGGCATATAAACTTCGTTTCCAGAGCAGGTCAGCTCTCTAGATCCAGTGTTAGTATCAGTTTATCTCCGGGAACCGACTTCATGTTGACACCAAAACATGTGAATTTGTCAATCCCGGCGGTCACCAGGTTGACGGTTCACCGCCGGCGCCCGTTACTCTTAAGCTTCCAGCAACTAGCTCAGGGAAGCTCTACGAGGTACTAGCTCTCCAGCGCCCCGGAATACCTCGTGGAGCTCGTCGGCGTCGACGAGCTAGATGAATTCCTGCGCGGGGTGGAGCTAGTACCTCGTAGAGCTCTTCGGCATCGATGAGCTCGAGGAATTCCGGCGCGGGGTGGAGCTAGGACCTCGTGGAGCTCTTCGTCACTTCTGAGCTAGAGGAATTCCGGCGCGGGGTGGAGCTAGTTGGTCGACCCGGCCAGAAAGGACAATGTGGTAACTTTGGGTCGGTTTTGCTGCGAAGATTTGAAAGATATACCTCGTAGAGCTCTTCGGCATCGATGAGCTAGAGGAATTCCAGCGCGGGGTGGAGCTAGTTGGTCGACCCGGCCAGACCGGACAAAGTGAAAACTTTTGGTCGGTTTCGCTAAAATTTGAAAAATATTTGACCATTCATTTTGAGAAAGCAGATTTTTCGCACCTGTAAGCGACTATGAGGGCTTCTGCGTCTTGATATGAGCTCTGTAGGCGCACATTCACTATCAAAACACTTGGAGCAACCAACTTCATTTCGACATGAAAAAAATCAATGTTGTTTTTTTCCAGAAGCTCTCTCTTTCGGCTCTCTGAGCAATCTCATGCGTGGAAGGAGCTCTACGAGGTTCCCCGCGGTGACCAGGTTGACGGTTCATCGCCGGCGCCAGTTTGACAATTCATTTTGAGAAACCTGATTTTTCGCACCTGTAGTGGGTTATGACGCGTCTGCCTGTAAAATTCTCAGGCCCATAAGTGCAATATTATTATCAAAACACTTGGCGGAACCGATTTTGGATGAAAACAACAAAAAACAGTGTTTTTTTCGAATTTTTCGGCTCTCATTTCAGAAGCTTCCTTCACGTGTTTCGAGGAGCGCCGTGCGAGAAGAGAGCTCTACGAGGTCCCCCGGCTCAAGGAGCTCCACGAGGTTCCCGGCGGTGACCAGGTTGCTGCTGTCCCTCCTCGGGGAGCTCAGCGGCGGCCTGGCCCGTCGGGGGCCTCCTCAAGCCTGTCTCCTCAGGCTGCCCCCTGGGCGGCCGTGTGCGCGCGGGCGGGCCGTGTGATGGCGGCTTGAGCACCTCTTGTCTCTGCAGTGGGTGGAGTCAGATTTGTTGTGTGAGTACCCCTTGCTGTGTGGTGCCATGACAGCGCAATTTTGTACCTCGCCGACTTCTACTTTGTATGCCATATCTCATCCCGTTTCTTCTTTCCCATCCTCGTCGTGGCGGCGGAGAGCGAGGAGGCTGAGACTCGCCATGTTTCGACAAGCCTTCTTTGACATCCATACTCTGCAGTGCGTTCCAGTGGGGATGCGGTCTCCAGAGGTGGTGCAGTCTCCAGCCGTGGTGCAATCTCCAGAGATCCGTGTGCTAGAAGCTCTGGGTGTGATGACTGAGTCATTCGACGGAGTCGCTAAACCCGATGGGCCAAATGATCGTTGGTAAGCTTTCTCGTCGTATTCTGTTGCTTATTCTCCAGATGCGGTGCAGTCTCCAGATGGTGTGCTGGGTTATGGTTCTTTCTTCCTGGTGTTCAGAATGAGGAGCTGCAGGACGAGGAGTTGCAGAATGAGGATTTGCAGAGTGAGGAGGTGCTGAATGAGCAGTTGCATTATTCTCAGCATATTGTTTCTTTGGATTCCAGCTCTGAAGTTTGCCACGCTTCATCTCCGGACGCTCTGTCGGATTGTCTTGGGAAGGCTGGGCAGGAATATCTTAAGGTGTGGAAGGAGGTGGAGGAGTCGAAAGAGGAGTTGCATGATGAGGAGTTGCAGGGTGAGGAGTTGCAGAATGAGGAGTTGCGGAATGAGCAGTTGCATTATTCTCATCATAAAGATTCTATGGCTTCACACCCTGGGAGTTCCACGACTGGGAGTTTATCTAACGCAGTTGTGAGTTCAGCAGTGACGGAGGACGAGGAGAAACGGGACCATGCGGATTACTTGTATCAGTTGGCGTGCAATTTAAGGATCAGGAAATACTGTTTCCGCAAGTCTGGCTGGGTAAAGCTCGTTCACTCTTTCGCGGCTGCCACGCTGTATCGCCTTATGGCCTCGGGTGCCGAGGAAAAGGCTGTGTTGCTTGAGTCGCTTCTTTGGGATCGCGCGAGACTTGGTCCGATAGCCAATTTGACCCATCTGTCGACGGATATCAGAGACTTTATGCACCACAGACTCGTTCCCAAAAACGTTACGAAAGCTATGTGCGACGTGTTGGAATTTCAGGATGAATGGATGCGTCGCAATGTAATAAACTACCGCGAGTTGGCGGCCAAGGTCGGACACCCAATTGATTGAGTGATTGAGTGATTGCACATGCTTCTGTTTGTGTTTCTCCCCCACTCTTCCCCGCTGTTTTGCCCCTGGGTTCGCATTGGCTCTTTGGGCTTCTCCCGCTCTCCCGCTGGCTTTCCTTCCGCTCTCCGCTGGCAGGTCTCATAAGTGGATTTGTTACTCTCTACTCTTTGAACGTGACTTTCCGTGATATGTCACGTGGCGCCTCAAAGTAGGCCTTTGATCTAGTCGACACTACACTGCTTTTATTTTCAGTGGTGCTGAGACGGTAATCGCTATATGTGGTTACTGCATGGTCTCGCACTGCTTTGCTTCCCTCTTTCTATTTTTATTTGTCTTCTCGTGTATTGGCAGTCTTGTGCATATCTGTACAGCTTAGCTGTTTGATGCACCTCTGCTTTCATCTTTGCAGCTTCGCTGTCTTCCTGTACAGCCTCGCTGTTTAGGTTCTTTGTGTTTAGGCCTGCTCCCATGGGAGCTCGAACCGGCCTTCGCAAAAGACGCAAAAAAGCCTGGTTGACGGTTTACCGCCGACTCCCAGTTGATCGACCCGGCCAGAAAGGACAATGTGTCAACATTCGATCGGTTTTGCTAAGATTTGGAAGATATTTACCATTTATCTTAAGAAACCAGATTTTTCGCACCTGTAGTGGGTTATGTCGCGTCTGCCAGTGAAATTCTTAGGTCCGTAGCTGCAGTGTGACTATCAAAACGCTTGGGGGAAGTGACGTTGAATAAAAACAGAATAACGTGATTTTTCCAGTACTTCGTAGAGCTCTTCGGCATCGATGAGCTAGAGGAATTCCGGCGCGGGCTGGAGCTAGTTGGTCGACCCAGCCAGAAAGGACAAAGGGATAACTTTTGGTTGGTTTTGCGAATATTGCGAATATTTGAAAGATATTTGACTATTTATTTTGATTTTTACGCGTAGCATTGGTATCTGAACTTTATTCTCTGCGCAGCTCAGCTCTCTAGAGAGAGTTTTACTATCCGAAAATTAGCGGGAACTGACATCGGAGTGATGTCGACAAATGGAAAGTTAATGTTTTTTTGAGAAAGGCCCCGAGAAGCTGTCTGCTTCGATTCTGGGCACTTTCATGCCTGCAGGGAGCTCTACGAGGTTCTCGGCGGTGCCTAGGTTGACGGTTCACCGCTGGCGCCAGTTTTTTAGGTCTTGCTCCAGACGCTTTCTTCATGTCTACCGAGGAGCGCCGTGTGAGAGAAGAGCTCTACGAGGGCCCCGGCGGTAATCTGGTTGACGGTTTACCGCCGGTTTCCAGTTGGTCGAGCCGACTAGAAAGGACAAAGTGACAACTTTGGGGTGGTTTTGCGAATATTTGAAAGATATTTGGCCATTTATTTTGAGAAAGCAGATTTTTTCGCACCTGTAGTGGGTTATGCCGCGTCTGCCAGTCAAATCTTCAGGTCTGTAGGTGCAGTATTACTATCAAAATACTTGGCGGAACCGTCTTCGGATGAAAACAGAAATACGTGATTTTTTTTGTTTTTCGGGTCTTGCTCCAGACTCTTCCTGCAGGTGTACCGAGGAGCGCCGTGCGAGAAAAGAGCTCTACGAGGGCCCCGGCGGTAACCTGGTTGACGGTTTACTGCCGGTTCCCAGTTGCTGGCGCCGGCGGTGAACCGTCAACTGGCGCCGGCGGTGAACCGTCAACCTGGTCACCGCCGGGAACCTCGTAGAGCCCCTCGCACTGGGCGCCGGCGGTAAACCGTGAACCTTTCTTACCGCCGGGGGACTCGTAGAGCTTCCTGACTATATATAACGTCAAAAAAATTGCAGAGAACGAATAGTTTTTCAGCCCGAGCGATTTCAGACCTCTCGATACAACAGCCGAACGCCCCTGATGCTTCTGGATCGTTTGCTGTGCGTACCAGCTCGTCGCTATCCTACAGCCCGAGTTCAATAGAGAAAGGGGGCAACACCAGCCAAGGTGACTTGAAGAATGCGAATAGTTTTGCGGACCTAGCCCGAGTAGCAAACCCAGTCCAGATCTCTAGATGCAACAGACGAACCCGCACGATGATGTCGAATCAGTTTCTGTGCGTATCAGCTCTATAGCTCTTCTACAGCCCGAGTTACGTGCGATAATCGACAGCACCTCTCAAGGTGACTCGAACAATACGAATAGTTTCGCGAACCTAGCTCGAGTAGCAGACCGAGTTCAGACCTCTGAATGCGACGGGCGGACGCTCCTGATGTCTCCAAAGCGATTCCTGTGATTACCAGCCCTGTAGCCCCCCTACAGCCCGAGGTAAGTGCAGAAAACCGACAGCACCTCTCAAGATGACTCGAACAGTACGAATAGCTTCGCGGACCTAGCTCGGGCAGCAGGCCGAGTTCAGAGCTCTGGATTCAACAGACAAGCGCGCCTCATCATTTTGAATCGGTTTCTGTAAGTATCAGCTCTGTAGCTGTCTTACAGCTCGAGTTAAGTACAACAAAACGACAACGCATGTCGAGATGACTCGAAACGGCCGATCCCGCCTGCCTGCTCTTTGGCAGTAAAAGGTACCCGATCGAGCTGAGATCAAGACGGCGAGCGGGAATAATATCGAATATCATGAGAAAAAAATCTAGAGCTCAAACGAATTGAGGAATTTCGAGAGCATAATTTTCAACCGACCAAAAGTCAGCAAAAGGTCCGTCGAGATTTTTCTTGCCAATTAGCTCTCCAGCGCCCCGGAATTACTCTTAAGCTTACAGCAACTAGCTAAGGGAAGCTCTACGAGTTACAGCCGAACGCCCTTGATGCTTCTGGATCGTTTGCTGTGCGTACCAGCTCGTAGCTATCCTACAGCCCGAGTTCAACAGAGAAAAGGGACAACTCCTGCCAAGGTGACTTGAAGAATACGAATATATTTGCGGACCTAGCCCGAGTAGCAAACCCAGTTCTGATGTCTAGATGCAACAGACGAACCCGCGCGATGATGTCGAATCAGTTTCTGTGCGTATCAGCTCTATAGCTCTCCTACAGCCCGAGTTGCGTGCGATAATCGACAGCACCTCTCAAGATGACTCGAACAATACGAATAGTTTTGCGAACCTAGCTCGAGAAGCAGACCGAGTTCAGACCTCTGAATGCGACGGGCGGGCGCGCCTGATGTCTCCAAATCGATTCCTGTGATTGCCAGCCTTGTAGCCCCCCTACAGCCCGAGGTAAGTGCAGAAAACCGACAGCACCTCTCAAGATGACTCGAACAGTACGAATAGTTTCGCGGATCTACCTCGGGCAGCAGGCCGAGTTCAGAGCTCTGGATTCAACAGACAAAAGCGCCTCATGATTTTGAATCGATTTCTGTGAGTATCAGCTCTGTAGCTGTCTTACAGCTCGAGTTAAGTACAACAAAACGACAACGCATGTCGAGATGACTCGAAACGGCCGATCCCGCCTGCCTGATGATTATGAATCCGTTTCTGTAAGTATCAGCTCTGTAGCTGTCCTATAGCTTGAGTTTAGTACAGAAAACCGAGAGCGCCTGTCAAGATGACTCGAATAATACGAATAGGCTTGCGGACCTGGCTCGGCTAGCAAACCGAGTTCAGACCTCTAGATGCAACAGACGGACGCGCCTGATCATTCTGAATCGATAAGGTGTGCTTACCAGTCATGTAGCTGTCCTGTATCTCGAGTTAAGTCCAATTAACTGACAGCGCGTATCAAGTTGACTCGAAACGGCCGATCCCGCCCGTGTGCTTTTTGGCAGTAAAAGGTACCCGATCGAGCTGAGATCAAGACGGCGGGCGGGAATAAGATCGAATATCCTGAGAAAAAATACTAGAGCTCAAACGAATTGAGAAATTTCGAGAACATAATTTTCAACCGACCAGAAGTCAGCAGAAGGTCCGTCGAGATTTTCCTTGCCAACTAGCTCTCCAGCGCCCCGGAATGACTTTTGAGCTTCCAGCAACTAGCTAAGGGAAGCTCTACGAGTTACTGGTCAGAGTGCTCAGAATTGAAGTATAGTCATGAAATAAAGATTTTCCCAAAATGTTGATTTTCGATTTTTTCGATGTTTATATTGGCTCGGTTCCTGGAAGTCAACTCTTAATACAATAGATCGGAAGAGCTGAGCTGCTGTCAGAGAGAAGTTTATATGCCGATGCTGGGCGTAAAAATTTGCTTTCTTAAAATAAATGGTGAAATATCTGTCAAATCTCAGCAAAACCGATCAGAAGTCATCACTTTGTCCGCCCGGGCCGGGTGGTCCAACTAGCTGCGCCCCGCGCCGGAAGTCCTCTAGCTTCTCGATGCCGAGAGGCTCTACGAGGTACCTGGTCACCGCCGGGAACCTCGTGGAGCTCCCTGCACCCGTAAGAAAGCTCAGGATCGAAGCGGAGAGCTTCTGGGAGCTTTTCCAGAAAAACGTCAAATTGAGATTTTTCGGAGTCAACATGAAGTCGGTTCCGGGAAGTCAAATAATACTAAAAGTGGCTCTAGAGAGCTGAGCTGCTGAGGGAGCAAAGTTTATATGCCAATGCTCGGCGTAAAAATTTGCTTTCTCAAAATGAATTGTCAACTATCTCTCAAATCTGAGCAAAACCGACCCAAAGTCACCACTTTGTCTTTTCTGGTCGGGTCAACCAACTAGCTCCACCCCGCGCCAGAATTCCTCTAGCTCATCGAGAACGAAGAGCTCTACGAGGTATCTACTGACCTGCTTCTTACTACCCCTCTTGAAACACCACTTCGCCTCCAAATCCGAGAACTCCCAACGATAAGGGACAAGTAGGTAGTCCAGGACCATCTTCGAAGTCAGAAACTTGTTCTCCCCCCACGACTCCCAAGTATGCCTCCTAGTGTTGAAAGTGTTGGCGGCCTTCAGTCCATGCGGTTCCATGAACTCTAAGAGCGGCTCCTTCAGCCTCTTCCTCCGATTCCTCCTTTCAATCTGCTGTGTACCGTCGCCTCCTCTCTCCCACCTTCTTTCCATACGAGTACCCTCCTCTCCAGCAGCCTCATACACCTCCCCATTATACGTAAACTTGCATCCAGGCGGAATCTCCACATTTGCATCGAGCAGAACACAAAAGCTGGCCTGAGGTAACTTAGTGCGGAGTACTTTACGAGCACGGGTAATCTGCTCATAGACCTCCGCAGCTATCTCTTCACACTCCTCCACATGCGGATCTGGCAAATACGCTGAAACAATAATGAGTGGTGAGTTTTCTGACCCAAAGACGCCGATAACGAACCTCGTGAAACATGTAAAGAACATACGGACTGCAGCCGCCCAAGATCTGTCGAAGATGAGAGCTGCTTTACAACGCGAACTAGTTTTGATGCGCCACCCCAAGCGTTCAAATTCACCATGCACAAGGTATTGAGTTTCCTGACATGCAAAGAGCCCACCATATGCCCTCATATGATGGAGAATCTCAGCACATTTCAAATGAGCCTCACCTGCTTTGTTCAGGTTCCAGCTCCCCGAACGCATGCCTCGGATGAGGCGTCGTAAACGTCACTGCCTACGATTCACCTCCTGAAGTATCTCATCCATGGGGACCGTCAGCGCAGGATTGATAGATGCAATGCGAGCCCATGCATCAGCAGGCAGAACCCAGGCCCCAGTGGAATTCGTATATGTCGCAAAACAAACGGGACGGATATTCGGAACAGCTTGAGTCCAAATCTGACTCCTCGGTGGCCCCGTCTCCCCACGGATCTCGATTTGAACATGAGCCGATGTCATACTACGCCAAGTCCCACATAAACGAGCAACAGCTTTCACATGATCACGCTTCCAGGGGGGACACTCCACCAGCGTACGAATCTTTTTGGGGTCAATAGGCGTGTCCATATTTTGAATGAGAACCTCGGCATCTGGGTATGTACAACCTGGGGGCGGAGCAAGACGGTCGGCTGGGTCCTTACAAACCATGTCCGTCCATTTCTTGATTCTCCAGAGGGTGCTCCGTGATGTCCCTTCTTTGAAACCGACCTTCACACTTCCGTGCATATATATATATATTCCTCCGTTTAATCTTTCAGTTTTGTCTTTGTCATATGCATTCCTTTCCTCCCCCTGAAGTGTTCCTATCATATTCGATATCAGTTGTAATGCATCCGCCCAGGGTATCATTTGATTTCCCCGATTTACTTGGTTCGACCAATCCGTAACCCACCCTTTGAGTTCAAGATAAGTTGGCGTAAACTGGCTCGTTCGATCTTGTTGCGCACGAGGGGCCGACCCGACACCACCACCAGAGGACCCTCCTGGGCCAACGCTTGTCGGAACCGATGCGGCGGGAGATCCAGCCAATATTTGTTTAATTTGTTTCTCCACAATATCTGTCCGTGCATCTGTTTTGTCCATGCGCCCCGTATGCAACCTAAGTGTGTCATCAACTCGTTTAATGTCCGTCTTCGTCGATTGAACAACATGGATGAGATCCTCATGTGCTTCCTCCGTTTTCCAAACATGCTTCATCATCATTTGTTTGAAAGGATCCTTCTCCTGTGCCAACATCAAATTACTCTCCTGCTCAATCTCTGGCCCACGTGCACGTTTAGATCGAGTCTCACTCTCCCCCGTCATCTCGGCATCCGCCGCAGCAGCAACACGAGTCATATTTTCAGGAATGCTACCGTCCAAACCGTATTTATCTAACCAATTCTTGTCGTCCTCTCTTTGACGCTTGTTTGATGCAGCCTCAAGTGCCTGCAAATCTTTCTGATCTCAAGGTTGGTATTCCTCAAGATAATCAACATTGACTCTATCGTCCTGATGATCCTCAGTGGGTATGTCCAGATTCTTTTGACGACGAAGCCACTCCTCAGTACTTTCACCCCAATGTTCGAGACCGATCTCTCTCCTCAAGGCCAGGTGGGCCTCAGGGCTGTCGTACGACGCTGTGTCAACAACAATGCAGCACACAAGATACTGCCACACTATCAATAAGAAGAATACCACGTGCAATACACAGAGAGGTAATTTATGCAGACAGACGAGAAACAACAGTGCAGCACACAAGAAACTTTTTCAATACCAAGAAGAGAATTCAGCGTACAATACACGGGATGTAATGTATGCAGACAAAGACCTCGGGGGATCCCAGGATCGCCCAGGCCTCGCGGCCCTTCGTCCAGTCTCACTCCCCGAGGCGGAGGCCCGCTAGAACGTCTGGAGGTTACCCAGGCAGAGACGTTCTTGAGCCGAGACGTTCTTGAGCCGGGAGTGAGAGACGTTTCTGAGCCGGGAGTGAGAGACCCAGTTGTGTCGTTGTGTACGGAGGGAGGAGGAAAGTTATCAGGAGTGGAATACGAGGAGGTACGAACGTGCGAGACAAAAATTTCATGATGCACATTTTGTGGGTATTGTACAGAAGTTTCTCAGAGTGCACTGGATGTGGGCAATCGACGTCCATGATTTTGCCCAGAGGTTGATCAGAGATCAGGAGGCGCTGGAGGCGAACTCGACAAGAGCTTGGAGAGGTTCTCGTTTCTCATGCCTGGCGTTTGGCCGGCTGTGGGATAGAACGAGAACAGATTCAAGCGAGGCTCTCAGATGTTGGGGGAAATGGAAGGAGGCCAGCTCACTGAAACGACATCGTGGGGGACAGGAGAGTGTGAGACTTCGTTCATGGTGTTTTTCTTTGGAATCGTTTTATGGTTTATCCTGGTGGGAGTTCTTTGTTGGAAGCTTTGAACATTTCACGGATTTCGCTGCGCATGTTTGTTCTAGTAGTATGTTGAAGAATTTCCAGAAGAGATGCAAAGGCCTGGCGTCCTCAGGGGTGCCTGTGTTCTTGAATATGGATGAGGATGGAGGGGTTCATATCGGTCAGGATCGGGAGGACACACCAGCATATAGGGATCGTCTTAGCAAACGTATCGCGCTGCATAACATGCGTTGCACACAGTGGGACCTCGAAACGAATGGGATACCATTGGACATCCATGGGGATTCACTGCTTGTGATTAACTGGCTCTGTGGGAAATGGAAAGTATTAGCTCAGGTATATCAGAGAGGGGTAGACACTCTGATAAATAAGCTGGACGAGATGCAGGATCCATACTGGGTCAGGCCTCCAGAGGCTGGCCGTGATTTCTTCTTTCATTCCTTTCGGGAATGGAACCAAAGGGCTGACTTGCTGACCCATCAGGCCCGTCAGGGCCATGTGTACGCCGATTTCTTTTACCTCAGTGAGTTCGAATCTCAGTGTTTTACTCCTTGCCTTATCACAGCTGGCTTTGATGGGGGTGTTTGCAGCCGCGGAAGTGCCTGTGGCGTGTGGATGCAGATAGGTCTGCGTAACAAGTATATCTTTTCGCGGACCGACATCACTGTCAAGGATGTGTATCTTGCGGCTTGGTGTCTACCACCAAGTGCCACGGTCACAGATGCGGAGTTATCAGCGGCGGAGCGCATATGCGATGTGCTCCCACAGGTTGTGCAGACCTTCTTTGATCATTCGCAGTGATAAGTCGCACATTGTTTCATCTCACACTATTTTTTCTTGTATATTCTAACAGCTTCGCTGTTTTATTTGTTATTCTTTGTCATTCTGTGTGCTTTGCGATTGATTGTGTCATTGCAGGCTTTCGATTCTCTTTATTCCAACAGCTTCGCTGATGTGAAATAAGAGCTGACTGCTTGCGTGACGAATAAGAGGCTCTGATTCGCCGGAGACTTCGTTGGACCTGGCCTCGGTGGCCAAGACGGTCCCAGCAAAGACGCAAAAACCAAGGTTGACGGTTTACCGCCGGCGACCAGTGGCCCACCCGGCCCGGGCAAGCAATGTTCCAGGAGAGCTCTCTGAGAGCTATAGGGCTGTAGTTAGATTAGAAACTGGACGGTGGTGGTGCCTGCCAGCAGCCCATCTTCGCCGGTCCAGAACCGCCGCAGCGACTTGTAAAAGTTCGCAGCGTTTCCGGGCGCGCTTGCGGCACGCGTGGAAGCGTGCCTGGCAGCGCTTAAGAAGCGCTTCAGGAGGCCCCCCAGAGCTCTTCAGTTCATCAGGAGAGTTTTCCGGTGTGAGTGCCTCTTTGCTCTCTGGCTTTTGGACGCTACCAAGTAACTCGTAGAACTTCCCTTAGCTAGTTGCTGGAAGCTGAAGAGTAATTCCGGCGCGCTGGAGTACTTGGCCGGAAAAATCTCGACAGACCTTTTGCTGACTTTTGCTCGGTTGAAAATTATGTTCTCGAAAATCAACCATTCGTTAGAGCTCAAATATTTTTCCCGTGATATTCGATCTTATTCCCGCTCGCCCTCTTAATCTCAGCTCGATCGGGTACCTATTACTGCGAAAAAGCATCCAGGCGGGATCGGCTGTTTCGAGTCGCCTTGACAGGTGCTGTCGGTTTTCTTAGCTTAACTCGAGCTGTAGGACAGCTACAGAGCTGGTGCGCACACCTAATCGATCCAGAATCATCAGGCGCGTTCGTCTTAAGCATCTAGAGCTCTCAACTCGGTCAGCTACTCGAGCTAGGTCCGTGAAGCTATTCGTGCCCTACAGATTTTTTCAAGATGCTGATGAGTTTCTCCACTTAACTCGAGCTGCAGATGATCTAGAGAGCTCTTTCGCTCATCCCTCGGAAGGCAATCATCAGGCGCGCTAGTCTAAAGTATCTAGACGCCTGAATTCGGTCTGCTATCAGCACAGGCGCCGAACAACTATTCATAGTATATTATTTTTCTGGTGATGGAATTGGTTTTCTTGACTTCACTCGAGCTGCAGATGAGCTACAGAGCTCTTCGACACAGCAATCGGAAGGGAATATCAGGCGCGCTAGTTGAATTTATCTAGACGCCTGAACTCAGTCTACTATCAGCGCTCGGGCTGAACAACTATTCGTACTCTGCTAGTCTCTTGGAGGTGGTATTGGTTTTCTTGTTTTAACTCGCGCTGCAGATGAGCTCCAGAGCTGTTCAGCAGATCATTCGGAAGGGAATCATCATGAGCGCTAGTTAAGTATCTAGAAGTCTGAAACCAGTTTGTTATCAGCGCTCGGGCTGAACAACTATTTGTACTCTGCTAATTCTTTGGAGATGGTATATGGCAAGGAAGCTCTACGAGTCCCCCGGCGGTAAGAAAGGTTGACGGTTTACCGCCGGCACCCAGTTCCCGGAGAGATCTCTGAGAGCTATAGGGTTTTAGATTAGAAGCCCGACGGTGGTGGTGCCTGCCAGCAGCTCCTCCACGGCGGTTTAGAATCGTCGCAGAAAGATGTAAAACTTCGCAGCGTGTCCGGGAGCGCTTCAGGCACGCGTCCACGCGTGCCTGCACGCGTGCAGGCACGCGTGGAAGCGTGCCTGGCAGCGCTATCCGGGTTTTGGACTACTCAGTACCTCGTAGAGCTCCTCGTTATCGTTGAGCTAGAGGAATTCTGGCGCGCGGCACATCTAGTTGGCCAACCCGACCAGAAAAGAAGATGTGACAACTTTGGGTCGGTTTTTCCCGCTGAAAATAGTGCGCGTACGATTGGATGGACCGACGAGCGTTCTAATCGCGTCAGGGATAATGGGTAGTCGCTTTTCCCGTAGCATATCCAGTGAATCCTTGCGGTATGATTCTCCTCTAGGCTATGTTGTTTATTTGTATTTCGTGATCTTCGTATCATGCACCCTCGAAGATTTATATGTACTTCATCTTTCGTTCATTCCATGTGCAGATTGATTGATCGACTCGACATAATTGATTGCGATTTGGCATTGAGGGCATGCGAGCACCCAGGCAGGTCACCCGCCACGAATATGATCGAACATGTTCATCTTACTTTCTTGAGAAGCCAGAAGCGTAAAGTACAACTCATGCGAATCATCTTTTCGATGCAGTGATCCAATAGTTTGCGCACTTGCAAGTGTGCGCCGGTGCAGATACCTGCATCGTTGCATGCAGCGGATGTATTCCATTCGGTATCTTTCTCTTTGCTCTGCCAGTCTCGTCACCCGTGGTGGCGGGGAGTCGTCCAGGAGTGCCGAAGCATTTTTTTGGCTCTCCCTGGGCCCGCCAAGTCGGGTGGACTCCCTAAGTGCCCTGTGTGGCGGGCCTGGAGCCGCGGAGGAGGTGCGGTAGCAATGGCGGTGCTTTGGGTGGACCTCGCACCTCTGTTCCTGAGCCCCGCCGTTGGCTCCCGTGGGCCGGAGGCCATCGTTGAGCAGGCGGGACTCGGGACGGTGTGTGTGTGTGTGTGTGTGTGTGTGTGTGTATGTGTATGTTTGTGTGTGTAGCCCGCTCATTTCACCGTGATATTTTCATATGCCGCCAACGTATCGGCTTAGGCATCGCTGCGCGCACCGCGCTGCTCGCCGCGCAGCGCCCTGGAAACGGAGTAGCCAACTTCGGCCTCACTCACCTGTACTTCCGGACACACGTATAGGATCGACTCTTGGTCCGATCCCCATATACGCACCGAATCTCGAAACCAAGTTGAACATCCAAGCATGTGCACAGTAGAATTGCAGAGTCTGATCAGTTTTATCCGAAGATCAAAAGCCGACCGGTCTCCGGCTTTCTGACCATGTGAACGTGAGCTTATGGGGCATGCTAACCCTCTCCATCAACATGTCACCTCTGTAGTGGGATATCAAGACCAAGGCAAGACAACTAACATTTGCGTTGCAAGGTAAGAAATGTTTTTTCGGCCATAGCTCAATTAGCATACCAATTTCAGACGTCTGGATGCTCTGGCCTGACGCTTCCAATGCTTCTCGAGCACTTGGTACACATGAGAGTTCTGCAGGTGCTCCAGATCTTGATATCAAGGCGAAAAAACACGGTTTGGAATATTCCTAAAGTTCATCGCTGCAGCTTTGCAGAGTAAGACTGTACCTCTTTCCTCCTGAGCATGTTGGTCCTGTGAGCTCCCGGTATTTGTCGGCCAGAGTTCAATCTGCGCCTTGGAGAGAAACTCAGTTCAGGTGAAAGCTGGTAACAAGCTGATTGCCACATATCATAAACGAAGGGGCCCCACCCATATCAACTCCATGGTTCGCGTTTAGACGGCCCTCCGGATCTGCCGTTGGTTTCGGCGTGCAAAGACAAAAACAAGTCGGTCGATGGGAGTTGCATTGCTGTCTGATCCCGCAGTGAAGGCTGGCAGCCCGAGACAACGAAGTTGACGGCCTTCGGTCCATCTATCGACGTTGCTAATTGGCAAACGCTGCTCAACCATTATGCTTGGTGATGTATGCGTAGTATTCAATGTGCATCGTGGAATGCTGGCGGCGTGAACCTTATGTTTTGAGAGGCGCCGCATTTTCGAAGAGATGCTTAGTCTTGGGTTGTTGGGGTGCTGGGGTGCGAACGCACCCAGGGCGATGCTTATCGCGACGATTGTTTTTCAATGCAGATTGTCTGATCGTCAAACCATGGTCTCAGGGGGCGGAAGGGAGACGGTGGAAGGGGCGTGCCGGTGTACTGTATGGTGGGGGATTGCTGTCCAGTATCAGGCACCATGTATCTGGGCGACCCTGGGGCATCTGCATCTTCAGGGATGTGGTTTGGGGGGTCGTGCGTGTTCGGTAGCCTGTGCCTTCCCCATTCGAGTGTGAATATTCAGACGGCAGAGGCGTGTCAGAAAACTTGGATAGACTTCCAGGAGATTATCCAGACCCTCGCCCGAACGTTGTGACTCTTCGTCGGGACTGGTCGATACAAGATGTCGTTCTTTCTCTGGATGAGAAAGTTGAGGTCCGTTCCCAGACCACCGCTGATCACATTGTCGTGTCAGGAGGAGGTATTGCGGAGGTAGACAGGGGAGGCAGAGGGGGCTTTCGCAGGGCCGCCCAAATGATATGGGATGATTGCAGTCGTTTGCTCTGTGCTTGCGTGGCTGCTCTCGGACTTACGTCGTGACAGACATCCCGCTTGGGCCTTCCCGCGGGGCACGGAGAAGGTGATTGACTGCGTTGCCGTTCCTTGCGCTTGGGAGCTCGATTCGATTGGTGTTTTTTCCTCGTGGGCCTGTCCTGCTGAGGCTGCTCGCAGTCCCTGGAGTGATCGCAAGTTGCTCCAGTTCGAGATGCCCAAGAGCTCCCCTGGAGGGTGAGAAGACTGCCCTTTTCCTTGCCAATTGGCGTGTCAAAGCCGGGGGGGAGGTGCCAGTGCGCCGTGAGTTGGACATGCGCTTCCTAGGTGGAAGGGCTGGGGAGAGGACTGGAGGTGGAAGGAAGAGGCGTCGGGAAGGCGTTCAGGTGGAAGGGGATGTGGGTATGAAGGTTCCGGAAACATGTTCCTATCGCGACGCCCCTCGCGGGTATATTCTTGTCTCCTTGGAGGAGAATGATGCTGGCAAGAAGAAGGTCAGGTGTCCCAGGTGGTATGCTGTCCATGTATATCCATGTTGACGTTCTGGGGCCTCGTGTGAAGGCAAGCGCCGCGTCATATTCTCGCTTGCGTGAGATGATGTCTGGTAAATCCGTCCTGGGGCTGACTCGGAGAATGGGGGGTTTAGGGGCCAGCACTATCTATTACATGGAACATTGGAAGGCTGGAGAGGTGTCGGAGGAGGAGTTTAGACCTAGCAGGAAAGTCTGGAATCGTGTCAAGAGAGCGTTTCGACGACCAGCCATTGAATGCAAGTATCGTGAAGGCAGACAGCAGCATGCCACTCGCACACGCATGTGCGTTAATAACGCTCACGGAGGATGATCATGTTGGGAAGCAGGAGCTGGAGAAACACGCTAGTCAGACATACTCGGGGGAATAATCTGACATGCAGATCAAAAGCTTGCGTGTTCTTTGAGATTTGAAGGCGCAAGCGGATTTGGCTAATTACTCATATCTGTTGCGCATCCTACTACCATGAATTTTGTGTAGAGCTAAATCCAGGCTGCAGAATGATATCCCTCCTGGTAGTGATGGTATCAGTGCGGCTGTTCTCCGCGCGTTGACCTGCGAGCCCCTCGGGCTGGTGCTGGCGACGTTTCAGAAGTTGTATCGTCCTGAGATCACGCCCCCTGAGTCTTGGAAATATATTTTGGCAATGCTCATTCCGCGAGGCAAGGAAAGCGGATTCTGTCAGGCGCGCGCGCTGGCTCCCAAATCGTTTTTGAATAAGTGGTATACTGGTTGTCTTCGCTATTTGTCCAGAGCGCATTTGAAGCAGTGGATGCCGCAGTGTGGATGTCATTCGTACGGATTCTAGACAGGGGATGAGATGCCAATTTCGGGATTCAAACATGTGTAGACGCGCACGATTGCGGGGGAAGGATGAGAACATTTGTTTGGACAGTCTGGGCACTGAGGGTGTTTTTGATAATTCGTCTGTTGAAGCGGCGGCTTATTCTTCGTGGCAGTTGTGTGTAGGTCCCCAACTCACGTGCGGTTTTTTTGAGGTTCGGTGGCTGTCTCGAATACGTTTTGTTTTTAGCAGGTAGTGACTAGTGTCTGGATTTGCGCCGTGGATTAGTTGCATCAAGACGGCTCTCTTCACTGGCCAGAGCTGTGGACGTCTGTGTATTTTGTGGTGTCGGCTCCTGTTTGGAAACGCTCGTTTGATTCGCTGACTGATGTGCAGTTGTCTATGGAAGCGGCGAATATTGCAACAAAGTATTTTATCTGGGCGGGCCAGATCGTTGTGTTAGCTCCGCCGAAGGCGGTTTTGACGTACATGTTTGTGCAGCTGACTTGTGAGGTTCATAAGCATCGTTTCAGGTGGGAACCTTCGAACGTGGAGTTCATGGGTGTTGGTGGTACCGTGGGCTTGAACTTTGTCTGGGTCTTGAGTTGGCTACGCCATGGCTTTGGTCGTAGGAGAAGGATACCTTAGATGCCCAGCATTTGCAGGGTGCGCCCTCCTTGTTGTCGCCACGATCGCCGTGGGAGGAGTGCGTTGGGTCTGTCTGCTATCTTATGGAGCATTCCCGGCCAGGGCGTCCCTGGTGGATCTCATCGCTTGCCGTGGCCATGCTTGCTCATGCGGCGACAACCCGCAGTATCTCTCAAGCATGTTGACGAGATGTATACCTTTGGCAATTGAATTCGCAGGACTTGTACGGAGTACGGAACATTTCGACACCGCATACTGAGCCAGGCATTTGAATAACTCCGGAGATATTCGCAATACTGTCAGAGTCCACTCATACCGTTTACCGTGCAATTCCACATATGCGAGAGTACGAGTGCGCAGCAGGCTTCCTTCTGGTTTGGGAGGCAGCAATGCTGATGTGGTTGTCCTTAGATCTTTGCGCAGAGCTGATGGTCGAATGCTAATACGTATGTGTTGGCGTCGCAGACTTATTGATGATCTGTAGAGTTTGCTCATGATCCGTGCTTTGAAATGGGGGAGGACTGCTTTGAATGAGGCGATGGGGGGGGGGGTCGTCGCTGCCGCGTCCGCGCCTGCGCGGGCAGTTCAATTGGTTGAAGGACATTGCCCCAGCTGCTTCTTTGAGTGTGATGAGCTGCCTGTAATTTCGTCGCCAGGGGGTGCAGGGGAGGTGGCGAAGGAGCCCGAGGAGGAGAATGAGTCCATGGAGGACCCCCTACCGATAATAGACGAACGAGGAAGAGTGAGGTGATCCTGTAAGCTAAGAGGGCTCGGGGGCTCTGGAGTCAAAACGTGGTTCGGTTGCAAGCTGTCTGTGAACCCAATGATCCAATGCCCCAGACAACAGCTCAGGGTCCAGGACGGGGCTCAGGTGGATGCGACGTTACAGGCAAGGCTCATCATACTCCGCGCGTCCTTTGAGTGGGCGGTTCTACGGGGCGCCTGGCTTCTCCCCCTTGTCGCGCGCAGAGCTAGAGAAGGTACCGGTGCGCGAGGATTGCTGCATGGGCTCCCTGGATCTGTACGTCGGGATAATGGTTTCCAGGCGGTAGCAGGGACCTTCTGGATTGATGGCTTCGTGTGGTGTGATTCGGGCTGGCTGGCTTTTCTCGAGGAGTTGCTGCTGACATGGGGTCTGGGGGATCTCTGGAGACATGGTTGTGCGACGGAGCAGAATGTTCGGCGGGCGTGGGCGGGGTGGATACAGGACATGACGGAGGAGAATGAGCAGAAGAAGGAGGCGGATGATAATGAAGACCTCTATCAGGCTTGCGGCGGTTTTTTGCTGGTGAGACGGCATGGGGATTCTTGGGATCACCTTGCCTTGGAACTCGTGGGGGTCTCGCAGTGCATGATCCGTTGGACTGATTATTTTCTCCCCCAAAATACCTTGTGTGAGATGGCTACGAATATCGGGATTAGTTCACCTGAGATGGGGAGGCGCATGATGCAATGTGCTTATCGTGAGGTGAATGAGCGTGCGGACAGACTGACTTTGACAATTCTTGGAACTTGTAAGTGCGGGAAAGCTTTGAATCGGCGGCGTCAGAGGTTTTCGTGGCGGGTAATCACGACTCGGTGTAGGTTGTGGCTGGACAGTAGATTTGCATGTGCATACTTCTCCCTCTTATCCTTTATGTAGTGATGCCTGGCGGCAGGATGTTGCGTTTTCCTGTTTTCTAATCTCTGCCTCGTGTGCTATGACTACTGCTGCTGAGCTTTGCGATGCACGAAGACTCCTTGCGGGAGTGGTTGACGCAGCCTAAAGTTGGCTGGATACCCGTGCGGCTGAGACCCCCAGACTGGCGCGACCCGTGCCTGCCGTGTCTGACCGCAAACCGCAAACGTGGTCGACGGTGTACCGCGGGCACCCAGTTGGGTGCTCTTGCCATTTTGAATAATTTATGGGCACATGTTTGACCCTCCTTGTTGGCCGGGATCGTTTTTCCGGACCGCTTCGGTTTTCGTCTTGTTCGCCATCTGGACAGCGAAATTTCTTGCCGTGGCAACTCGCCCTGGGACCAAACTCTTTGCGCGTGTGCGGTTGGCGAAATTGATCTCGATATCAAGGGCATCTACAAATTTTTCGATCGCACAACATTCGGTTCAGCATTTTCGAAAACATTCGTTTAAAACCTCGAAGGCCCTGATCTCGGTCTGCCACTCGAGCTATGACCGACCCTTTTAAATCACTGTACAGCCGCTGTTGCTAAATCGAGATATTCGGACTTAGAGCATCTCGAGATTCAGAGCGAATGGAAACTCAGCCCGTGTGTGTATGTCGCTACGACCAACACCTACTCCATCCTACCTCCAGAGACCCCAGTTCGGTCTGCTACCCGAGCTATGATCGAAACACTATCATACTGCTGCAGCTGCTCTGTGTTGTTGTAATTTGTTTGTGTCCTCCGTACACTTGTTTATGTGCAACAGTTCTGCCTGCCTTCGCATGTGGGTGCGACTAGCAGCTTCACTGCCACTTACGCTGTGCTGCTTACGCTTCGCTCGGTCTGCTACTTACGCTATGCTCAGCAACTAATCATTTTGCAGCCGCTGTTGCTCAATCGATAAGTTTTTGGCTGAAATCTCGAGTTTCAGAGTGAGTTCACGGCATGGCTTGTTCTTGCACGCGAACGCGGCCAGTCAAGTTGTTCTCCAATTCCCAAATACTTGAGCTCGGTCTGCTAATCGAGCGATGATCGGTTAACTGACCTGCCTCTGACAATTCATGCGTTTGGCCAGAGTGGCACCGCGGTGCCTGGCCTGAGTCACGTGCTTCGGGGGTTCATAAGATGATTGTTCGGAGTGCCTCCCACTTGTACGGCTCTCGGGGGCATTCGATTCGCTGTAGCAGCTTCTCGAGGGCCTTTGTGGAGGCTCTTGGCTTGGGGGGGGGCATGTTGGAAGCCTCTCGGGGCATCTGCTGGGCGCTCACGGGGGTCCTTGGGAGGCTATTGGGGCCATCGCGGTGGGAAATTATCGACATGCCGGGTCGGATTTCACTTAGGCCTGTCTTGGGGCTCTCCTGCCCCGCCTTCGTCCTCCCTGGGGTAGTCTTCGGTGGTTGCATTGCAATGGCATATGTGATAGGATGACATAAAGACAGGTGCCATTGCAAGTCGGAAAATGTATGATGACACAGTGAGAGGTAGGATACGCGGCAGGTTGCAGTGCAATGACGTGCGAATTAGAGTCAACATGAGAGAGCGCGGTGAAAATCGCGGCGTAGCAGGACCGAGCACGTGAAGACACGATTGGGCGA
Source organism: Prorocentrum cordatum (assembly GCA_963575745.1). Taxonomy (NCBI): domain Eukaryota; class Dinophyceae; order Prorocentrales; family Prorocentraceae; genus Prorocentrum; species Prorocentrum cordatum. Next base: position 47,213 of record CAUYUJ010003314.1, read on the forward strand.
GTGCGCTATGGGGCTACATAGACTGCGTGATAGAGAAGAGGCATATTAGCGTAGGATGTGAGAAGATGTAATATAGCGACCTAGCTCTTCCTCATAATCAATTGCCCCTTGCTTGGATGTCCCTCCGCCAAAGTGGGTGACTTTTCTGCTGGGGTGGCCTCTTGTGTTTGCTTGAGCCTGGATGTGTCCAGGATTTTACGGATGCCTCCACTATGATTGTTCGCTGTCGTTTTGCTCTATGTCGTGTTCTGTTGAAAGTTGGCTGTGTTCCTTGCACGATGCGCGGGCCGTTCCGATTGTTCGGCTCACGCGCGCGGGGGCCCGTCGCGCCCTGATGTTGCGCGGCGGGCCTCGTCGCCGACGATGCTTTCGGGGCTTTCGTCGAGCGAAACCCGCATTCCATGAGGGCCCCCCCTGTAATTTCGGGCGCGCGGCGGCAGTTGCGTGTGGCGCCGCCCTCCCATCGGGCGCGAGATCCCGCGCATCATGACCATGTGACCCAACCATGTAACCCACATGTCTGTATTATTGGTACATCTATGTCTGCTGATACATTATATCGGAGCTATTGTTTGTCATGTGGGATTCTTCGCGATACGAAGCCTTCATCAGGGCATCCAACATCTTAAGCCACGGGTCGCAACGGGAGACCACGTCGCCCCACCGATTACGGAACCGTCAGCTTGCGTATTAGAATTCAGAAAAAAAACACATGTAGAAGCCTGCCACATGATTTAGGGAAACACGCACCGCCGGCGGTTTGGGTTTCCTTTGAGGAGGGGGGGAAGAGGAGGGACGAGGACGAAGGGGTGGCAGAAGAGAAGGAGGCAGCGGAGAATGATAAGGATATAACGGGGGACAGGGACAAGGGATAATAGGATCGAACCTCCTCTCTCCTTCGGCGGCGCGCAGAACGAGGGGGTGCGACTAGGGGCGACCTTCTAAGCAGGCAGGGGGCTTCCAACACACCCTCCTACCTTCTAATAGCGTTTCGTTGGTGCCTCCGATTCTTTGTTGGAAACCGCCCCATCTTAGAAGGCCGAAAAGGCCCGACTGCATCAATCACAGAAACAAGGCACGGAGCATTCAGACCGAATTGAGCTTCTTTAGGGGGCATCCCTAGGATGCTTGAGTGCCCATATCGGAGTCGTCTTGGAGCGCCTTACAGACTTGTTGGAGGTCGTTTGGGACAATTTTGCTATCTTACGCCATCTTCGAGGCCCTGCCCTCGGCGATCCAGTGCCGTATCAGAACTTCGTAGGGATCCTGGTGATTTCGGCTCAAGCAACGTCCATATTGCTTGTCGGTGCCTGCCCTGGTTTGGTTGCAACTATTGCGCTTCCCAGGGCAGCATGTTATCGCATCTTTGGTTCACAGCTTGTGTCGTCGGTTGTTTGGCTTTTCGGCGAATTCTGCAGTTTCGGAAGATCCAGAAATTGCGTCTCTCGTTGGGCCAGACGCTCGGGTTCTGCTCGCTTCTGAAGGTGTGGCACTTCGTTTTTCATCGCATATGGCACACATGCAACACTGCCGCACGAGAGCATGGCAATGAACTCTTTGGATCGCCGTTCATACTCTACGCGGTGCTTGATGGTAGCGATTCCGCTCTCCTTTCGGGTCGGACGAGAGGGACGGATAAGGAAAGGCGGGGTACACCATCTACTACATGCCGCTGGCTTCCGCCCCACCATCATGCGCTTTTCCTCGATGCAATGGCGCCCCTGCCGGCGCCAGGAAAACCAGATACGTAAGCTGACTGGCTAACCGCCCCCTTTATCATTTTTTTTGGTCGCAAATCATGGGGACATCAGTTCGTCTTCGCAGTGCATCGGCGTGCGCTAGTCTGTGGTGATCGACGAGAAGACGCCGATTTGGCGCCGATCAGCGTCGATGCAGCATGTATTGGCGTTGGCGCGTCTGTTGGCGTCGCTTCGCAAGGGCCGGCCACATCATATTGTAGGTTCCCATGAATTGCCACCGAACCTTCTCGCCCTACCCGATCTTCGACCTCTTTCTCGGTGCGACGGTGGCCGCCGTTGGCCTCCGGGCTGCGCGCTGGCCTTCTGCGCGCCTGCGGTTCGCCATGTCCGTCTGGGCGGTCTTCGTCGCGCTCCAGGCTTCAACTCACGCGTACAATGCGCTGTACGACCAGCCGCACAATGGCGACCGCCTGCTTCTGATAGTGTTGGCCATCTCGGGGAAGCACAGACTGCACAAACATATACTCTGAGAGGTCCGCACGGACTGCGTGTGTGTCGGCGCTGGGCCCCCCCGGCGGCGCCTCTGGCGCTGCCCCCAGGTGCGCCAGGGAGGGGGGATAGCGTCGATCCATAGAATCCGCGTGGAGCTCGGAAAGCTTGTGTTTATGCAGTTATTTCTTCCTCTACCATTGCTAGCGTGTGGCGGCCGTCTGCGATCTGCATGCTCGTCCCATACGCGATTCTCATGAATGGCCAATTCGCGCTGGATGGCGAAATCAATGGAACGACTGCGGGTGTTGTCTGGACTGTTCTTGTTGGTGGCGCATGCGCGTTGGCGTTGGACTCGACCACTCCTGAAATTATTTCGTTGTTACGCGTTCTCTCATTAGCACAGTACGTGGCACCAGCCATCGGCAAGTACATGAACAATTGGCTCAAGAGCGACTTGCAGCTGGGAGTGTTGCCGTTGCAGGCGGCGTGGGCTTACCAGTATGATCAAACTGAATGGGGAAGCTGGATTATTCGACGCTTTGTGTATGTTATCGATCTCTTCAATTTCCCCATTGCTGTGACAATCTTCATCACCCAAGGACCTGCAGTTTTTCTTGCGGCGGTGTCGCGTCGCATCGCATGTCTGGTGCTGTGGAGCCAGGCTGCGTTTCACGCGACTGTTCTAGTAACGGCACACACGCACTACGGCCATCTCATTGTTGCCTCGGCGACGGCGTGGGTGCTTCCGACAAGCCAGTGCGTGCGTCGTGTGGGTCTGATCGGCGCGTTGGGATTGATGCACGCCCCAGCTCTATCCTCCCTGTTCGGCGAATGGCGGGGCCGCGTGGACGAGTTCGGCCTCAGCGCCGCCATGGTCGCCACCAACCCCGTCGCAGTCGAGGCCGGAAACGTGTTCTCTGACATGGCTTTCGAGATGAGCCGCGGCGCCTACCGCTGGTCCGTGCACGTGGATGGGGACAATTTCAGCGGGCCGTTGCACCCGCAGGTCTTTGGGCCGTACTCCTACAACGTTGTGCGGTCTGATCTGCACTACTTGCACCCGCTGCTTCCTGCCATGCCTTGGGCTAACAAGGGTGAGTGCGGCTTTCATTATCGAAAACGCTTATGGCGAACCACCGCCGCTACCTGCCTTCAAATGTTGGGCAGAGGCCTTGCCAAGCTATTGAATTACGTGCCCCCCGAGCCGTCGTGGAAGCCCTTGGGGGAACACTTGTGGGAGGAAGGGGGTAGGAGGAGAAAAAGAGAGAGAGAGAGAGAGAGGATGGTGTGGAGAAGGAGGAGGAAACGGAGGCCTCTCGGCGACTCCTCGGGGCCTCCTGGGGGATTCTTGGTGGCCTCTTACGACGTCTTGGGTGCTTCAGGGCCGTCTTGGAGGCTTTTTCGTCTGTGGGTCTTCTTGGAGCCTTCATTCGGGCCTCTTGGACTGTCATGGGGACATCTTTGACTGTCTGAGGGTCCTGTGGGGGGCCTCTTGGGCCACCTCGGGACTATCTGGGAGGCCTCTGGGGCCGTCTTTGGATGACGGAAGCCCGGAATGGCGAGAAATGCCAAAACTATGCAAGAGCATGAAGACACTCAATGAATTTGGCCTCCTGGAGGTCCTGTTGGAGCCCTCTTGCGGCGACTTGGAAGCCCGAAAATTCGAAAACGCACAAGTTGTCAAATTTTGGGAACTCGGTGAGTTGTTTCTCTCGGTGCCCTCTTGGGAGGCCTTTGGGAGCCATCTTGGGGCGTCTTGGGAGCCTTTTGAACCGTCTTCAGACCAAGATTGGCGTCTCGCGGTGCTCTTGTGCTCTCTCGGGACCCTATTTGACCATCTTTGGGGCCTCTTGGGCTTCTCTTGTCTCGTTTTGGGGCCCTCTTGCCCTTGGACAAATAGCGCGAGAACACGCGGGAAGCCCCAGGAGCGCCCAGAACTCCGGGTCGTTGGTTCCTCACACATTCTGAGTAATCTGATGACATTTTTTTTCGCGCCTCAGCGCACGGTGGCGGATTACGTCGAGACCATGGAGAAAATACTTCGTGCTGAGTGTCCTCGGATTGAAGGTGACCGCCTGCCCATCAGTTGGAGTCGCTGCGGCATGCGGCTCATTCTTCCGCCGCCAGATGCCGCAGAACGCGATCAACAGCTCTTGACCTTCGAGCGACTACTCGCCGCCGTGCTTTGGCCGAGTCGTCACCGCACACGATTGTGGCGGCCATTCCAGTGGTTCTCCGCAGCTTCGATGTTCCTCCCTATAGGCGACCATTGGTGTTGCTTTGGCGACGAGTGGCTCCCGCAAGATGCTTTGGATGGTGCTCGAAGCATTTCAGTGCGTCTGACGGAGTCAGTGCTTTGTCTAGACGGTACCCACAAGCTTGGCTTCGATGGCGCCATCTACAAGGCGACTCTTCATGCCGATCGAACCCTGCAGCGTGATGAAACGCCCGATGACCTAGCGAATGAGCTGTCGCAGTGTCAGTTGTTAGGCTAGCCGAACGGCGCCCGCGCGGCGGCTCGGCAATCGTGTATCCAGTCGGGGTGGCCCTTGCGTTAACATTAAATCGTATGCATGTAGATCGAATTCGCCTGCGGGGATCCACCGCCGCCCCCTGTCTTGTGGGAGTGCCAGTTTGACCAAACTTCGGGACGTCTGGCCCAAGACTGGCCACGGTGTCGGAGTATGTGTGTCCCCAGCCGTTGTGGAACCATTCGGGGGACGAGGAGGAGGACGAGAAGGAGGAGGAGGTGGATGAGGAGAAAAAGCAGGAGAAGGAGGACGAGGAGGAGGGAAGAGGAGGAGGAGGTGTAAAATGAGGAACGGGAGCCATATAAATGCTTCTTGGAGGCTTCCCAGGTCCGTCCGGGGGGGCTAGCCATTTTGGCTCAAGGCACCCATTCAGGCACATAGAAGAGTCCAATGCATTGTACCAGAGCTCTCTTGTTTGCACTGTACACTGTCTCTCTCGCTCGCCCCAGCAGTCTGTCGGTTCTTCCTCGCACGACGTCTTCGATATGGGAACGCCGATATGTTCATCCGAGACGATGAGGGAGGTGCTAAGAACATCAGGATTGGTGCTGGTGCTGAATGCAGC
>CAUYUJ010003314.1:56546-74046 GCA_963575745.1 Prorocentrum cordatum
AGATCGTGTGTTCCGCTCGATGTCGCCAGGCCAGGAGAACAGTGATCGACGCGCTGCGCGAGTTCGACCCCGCCGTGTCGGAGGAGGATTTCGAGAAGGCGGTGGGCTCCACGACGGATATGGGCAGCGTTGTGCTCTTGAGGAAGTTCAGCTCGAAACTCCAGAACCCCGCTTTTCTGCAAATGTACATGAGGGCGTGCCCCACCTTCCTCCTCAAGGTTGTTGCGAATGCTCCGGTCGTGCTGGGCGTCGCAGGTGTGTGCCTGAATCTAGAGGACCACTTGACGCTGATCAACGACCCGCCGCGCGCGATCTGAGCCTCGAAGACTGCGGCGGCGAAGGCCGCCAGGGGTATGCTCGATTCCGGCGCCGATATTGTGATTGTGGCTTTCAGGGGATTCCGGGTCGCAGGGCGGTTAAGGGGTTCGAAGTGCGTGAAGACGAACTCACATGGGCAATTCTATGCTTGCGAGCGTGCACTAATGTGCAGCGGGATGCCGCTGCTAACGTCGCTGTCGCGCAGTTCCCTGTTGTCCTCCGACACGGGGGATCGCGCGGAGGAATGCGATTGTGGCCCACGGGCACTGCAGGGCCTGCGTCAGTTGCCCGCCGATTCTTGATTGTTCTGCAGTTGCTATCTCTTTCCTGTCTTCTGCCCTCGGTCCTCTTTGGTTGATTTGCAGTCGACTCGTTCCGTCTGATTCCCGCGCGAACTACTATCGAGATGTAGATATGCTCCAGTCATTGATTGACCGAGCTTCAAGGGGTCATGCGGTCGTGGTCTTTCACGATACTAGCGACGCCTTAAGTGTGCCAGGGCATATTCCGAGACGCGTGGGCCCCCGCGTGATGGGGTCTGCAGGGTGGAGAGGCCACCTGGTGAGGGATATCCTTTTCGTTGATGCGCTTGCGGCCGCAAACACCTGGGAGTGTAGCTGCGTGTGCCAAGCCACTTGTTTCTACAACTACACAGTTGAGCCTGATCATTTTGATCACATCTCTGTGCTGTGTAGCTTGCCGCTCTTCTTATGCAGCCGGCGCGCGACATGCGGCCTCGTCGAAAAGCGACCGTTTGCCTTTTATTTTTCCGTGCTTGCGGAGCCCCAAGGTCCAAATTCGCCATTCGGTTTGTGGTGCCATCCCCGTTCGCGCCAGAACTTGTTTCTGGGCGCAGATGGGCCATGGTATGTGTGGGCAGTATGACGGGGGCCTGGGATTAGATGTCCCAGACCATTGCGCGGCAGCTAGTTATTGACTATTTTGGGGTGGTCATTTCAAAACAAGAAAGGGTAGATCCACGCAGTGCGGGTGGGGTTTAATTCTTATTCAGCCCCCCCCCATCCACTGGGCCCCGCGACGCGTTGTGCTTGCAGGCTTGTGGCGCAGTGGCCGTCGACGTCGAGTGCCCCAAACGTGTCGCTGCGGTGCGACTGTCCAACGACGCAGCTGAACTGACAGGTGCCATCGACTTGTGTTTGTGCTTGCGTGCGCGGGCAGAGGGGAATGTTCAGGGTCCTATCACTCCAGGTTCTTGCGTCGAGGTGCCCGTCGAGTCTTCCCGCGTCTCGGGTATCCTCGATTTGCCTCTTCTTCCAAACGCAATATCCTGACGTCTGTGGTGTTGCCTCTCCTGATCACGTGTGAGGAGGGTTTATGGTGTCCAGGTCAGCTGGGTTAAGGGCCACGGGGGACACTCAGGGTAACGAGCTGGCGGCCGTCTGGCCAACATTGGAGGCGCACCCAGCTCCGGGAGTAGATGCAGATGGCATGTCGAACGACCTTATGCTTGCACGAGCGACACTCTTCTCCCCCTTCCCTCTCGTCTTCGTGTTCGCGAGATGCCGTGTGAGGAAATTGCGTTACTGTCCAGTGTGGGGCCAGACCAATGCCGAGAGGTGCGTTCTGCCCGTGCTTGATTCTGTGCTGCGCCGTCATGTTATTTGCCCAGACAGCGAAAGTTCGCTGGCGTGCCGGGTTGAAGAGGAATGGAAATGGAAGGGAGGTGCCTGCGCTGTCTTTCTTTGCGCAGGTCGTGTCGACCACTGCCGCGCGATGTGGTTTTCCACGTAAGAACCCGCATTACTTCGAAGTGCCCGAGAATCACCCTCAGGCTGTACTGGTCCAGGAGCTCCAAAAAATATGAGATCCGTGGGAAGCGACACTGCGCTGCGGCATGAAATCAGCCTGGCCATGGTCATGGAACGGCACGTTCTTGCGCGCTTGCAGGCGGAGGAGCGCCTGGCAGCTGCTTTTGCCAAGACGGGGGCGATCAAGGGGAGAGGAAGTATGTGTACTGCGAAGGCTTTGGAGGAGGATGGGAAGCATTTCCACGTCGGACCACGATGTGACGCGAAGGATAGTGCACGATTTCTGCGTTGCGTTGTTTTCCGACCCGCAGCGCGGCCCTGTGCCTGTCTGGGTCACGCAATGCTCGAAGCGGGATGATGTGCTCCGCTCTCTCTTGCAGCGAATGAAGAAGGGTAAGACGTGCTCGAAGGGTGATGTGCTCGTCGCTGACATGGTACAAGCTGTCTGTAACAATGCCCTGTCGATTCTCGCTGACATGTTCGTTCTCGGGATTTTGAACCGCCCTGCGGGGGATGCAGAACCTTGCTGGGGCCGCCATCGTGTTGTTTGAGTTCTATCGGCAGACCTTTATGGCGCCAGGAAGGTCAAGGATTTCAGACCGATCGCTATTCTCTCGGTTGTACTTACGTTGTATTCTATGGTTCTGGGACACATGCCGGGGCCACACAGCCGGATGCTCCCCGAATGCCATTTTTCTAGCCGACGCCAGTGCGAGGTCCGCGGCGTAGTGTCTCTCCTACCAGGGTGCTGGTGGAGCGGGCAAATATGTTTGCTGAACCCAGATTTTTGGGCGTCGGTGGTCTATGCAGAGGTGCCGCTATGGGGGCCCGAAGCGGGTGGATCCAGAGGCGCGCCTTGCGGAGCGTTCCGCGAAGGATCACTGCTGCGAGGATCAGGAGGCGCGACGTGGCCCTTCTAGCATTTGCATGACTGGTTTGGAGCCGGCAGATTGCGAGCCGCGCGCTCGCTCGATGCAGCAGGCAGACCGCGAGGCGCTGGGGGAGTTTACTTATTATCTGGATGAAACTGTGGAGTTTTTGTTGATGTTTGTCGGGGCAACCTCTGGGGTTATCCGTTGGGCGCCGATGATATTCGCCGACAGGGCCTCTCGGAGGCTCGCGACGACGCAAGCGGCGAAATTGTCTGTCAGATGTTAAACGGCTCCCGCTTGCCGTGTGTGCCGACAACGCGACCAACTTGCGCGTGCCCGTGCTGATGTTCATCTGTTGGCACGAGATTGTACGAGGATCCAGCTGTGTTGTGCATGTGAAGGGCTGTTCTTGGATGACGACGGCGGCGGATGATAGCGCGGGGATTTTTTCGGAGGCGGTGGGGATGCCGGGGATAGGGAGGGCGGAGGGTTTCAGACGATCCGGAGCGTAGATCACGATGGATCACGACGCATCGACAGCGGCGCAGAGAATGATCTTGCTAGGCTGGGCAGCCTTCCCGAGGCGCCGTGCCGTGCTGTGCGCCAAGCAGGGGAAGCGTGAACGGCGTCTACAGCTGCAGGAGAGTATGGTGAAACCGTGTGGCATTCTTCTGTGGAGGCAGCTTGATGTGCACCAGGCGCCACCATCAGATGATCCGAGCGATGCTTTGCCGCATGATCCGCATGATGTTAAACCAGATGTCCCCGAGTGGGCCGTGGTGGATTCCCAGAGGAGCCAGCAGAAGAATTCAATCGACGATCGAGCATTTTAGTGTGATTACTCGGGACAGATCTGTTTTGTTTCAAGCTCATAGCTGGGCAGGGCACGTCGCCCGAACGCGTCGTTCTGCACCCTGCGGAGCTGTGCCGCAGGTCCTCGCTTATCAAGACAGGCGCTACCTACATACGATGGTCAAGGCTATTGGTAACCAGGGGCACGGTCGTAAAATCCATGCGCGGCGCTGGGAGGATCAGTCCTTCGCTTGCTACGTTTTGGATTGGAAGGAGGTTTGTGACGATCGGGGGAGGTGGAACGACGCGGCGGGGGAGTGGGTGGATTAGAGGATCAACAAATGGGGCAGACAGCAGCAACATAAGCAACGCTTGCAAGAAGGCAAGTGGATCCAAAAGGCATTCGAGCAGTGCGAGTTTCTCTTCTCGCTCCCTCCTGATCTGTAGGTCTAGTATCTGTACTATGCTTGACGTTTTTTTTCCCCTTCTTGTGTGGCTCCCCTTTTTGATTTTTCTGGAGACCCATTTCCAAAGGCACCGTGTTCCGAGAGGCTGTGTCCATCTATGTATCTATCTGGGGGTATGCTGGAAGGCTTCTTGGGCGTCTTCCTGGGGCCTCCCAGATTCGAACAAAGCAATGAGCTGGAACGGGTCTTCTGCTCAACGTCGTTTCGGCTGCGCTGGTTCGGGGGCGGGATTTGCCGCGTGCAGCTTTGTATTCAAACTCTGTCAGCGGACATTCTGCCTGCAAGGTGCAATCAATCTGGGCGCGAAAGGCGCCGTGAAAGGCTCCCTGGCCAGGCCCTTCGGAACGTCCGACTGCAGTGTCTACCAGTAAGCGTTTTAGGATCTGGGCTTGGCTTCCCATGGACGCCAAATCGCTTCCTGCCCCACTTAGCCTGGCCGTTGTTGTTCTTAGAGAATCCTTTGCAAGGGCTGGCGACCTGGCGACCTTGCGATGCGGCGACGTGACGACCCAGCGACCCAGCGACCCGGTGACCCACGAGCATCTCCGCCGCCGTTTCTTTGCCTTCACGAGGTTCGACACCGCGAGCGTCGAGGATCGAGGTTCGAGGTTTGCTGGCCTTCGGGGGCACTCTTCGTCACCGCGGCCAGACGCGATCTCTGGCCCCCCCCCCGCAGTGTCCCCCCCCCTTCAGTGGGCCCCCAGCGTGCTTCCCACGCAGCAGCGCAGCGCCTCGCCCAGCTCCCCCCGCCCCCCAGGCACTGCCACAGCGCCCGCATACACCGCGGCCCCGTAGCAAGGTGCGGTCGCAGCGCTTGCATGCGCCTCTTCGTTCGTCTCCATGGTCCTCCTCTTTCTTGCGCGCGTCTTCGCCGTTATCCCCGAGGTCCTCCTCCTCGTCTTCCTTTTCCTCGTACTCCCTCTGTTTTTTTTTGCTTTCTCTTTGCTCTGCCGTCTATGGGGTACGCAGAGCCGGTCGCCCAACGACGGCACCGCATGTGCCTCTGTTGTGTTTGTTGTGCGCGTGCGTTGTCACTTCTGCACACTTCTTGGGTAGCCGCGTTCCCGTTCATGTCCAGTCAGTCGTTTTTTTTCAGACCGATGCCCCCCCCCTCTGGATTCCCTGGGATAGATATGAGTTTTATAAAACGACCCTTCTCGACTCTTGAGGGGTTCTGGTTTGCGGGTCATTTCTGAGATTCGGCTCGGGGGACTTCTTCGTGGCCGACTTTCGCCGTGTGCAGAAAAGTCCCTGATTGAAGCACGGTGGCTGAATTGTGCGCGGTGCATCATGCAGGAGAGGGACAACACACAGATAACAAATATATGGGAAACTATGGGGAGTGGTGAGGGGGAGACGAACACCCAGAACAGATGGGAAAATATGGGGATCCAGGGATTTGTGTGTATTTATTTGTGTCCCTGGACCCCTTCACAATCACGGTAGTGCCCGCCGATTCCCTGCAAGGGTTTTTCTGCGCGCTCTGTGGACCGCGTCTGCGCGGCCCTGTTCGGCGGGTGTCGCCACGGCAAGCGCGCAGGAGCCGAGCCGAGCAGCACTGGTGGCATTACAGCGTGCACTCCTCCTCCTCCTCCTCCTCCTCCTCCTCCTCCTCCCTCCTCCTCCTCCTCCTCCCTTCCTCCTCCTCCTCCTCCTCCTCCTCCCCTCCTCCTCCTCCTCCTCCTCCTCCTCCTCCTCTCCTCCTCCTCCCACCGTCCGCCTTCTCTTCCTCCTCCTCCTCCGCCTCCTCCTCCTCCCACCTTCCTCCTCCTCCTCCTCCTCCTCCTCGTCCTCCTCCTCTTTCTCCTCCTCCTCCCTTCCTCCCACCTCCCACCTTCCTTCTCCTCCTCCTCCGCCTCCTCCGAGGTGCCAGAGGGCACGGGGACATGTCTCCTCTCGTGTCCTGCTGCTCGCCAGCTGATTTCAACATTCTTGGTGCGTCGGGGCGCCTTGGCATTGAACAGCGTGTAGGTAGCATGCACACATCGGGTCAATGTCATGTGTGTCGACCGTCGGGCATGCATACGTTTGATGTGTGTCTCTGTTTGTTGCCTATGGTTGGGCGGGTTGCTCAGCCAATTGCTACAGTCATTCAGTCGTTTGTGCTGTGCGCTTTCACACGTATTTCTCTGCTCAGCCCCAGCTGTATCCGGGGTGATTTGTGCTTCCCCGCACCTCACCCAAGGAACGCTGCCTTTTCACTTGCTCTGGTTTTGCGCCACAGTCTGCGATCCTTGTCCATCTGGCTGCCGCTCTTGATGTCCCATCTTCTTCGATTCCTTGTCTTATCCGTCCTTTACCTTTTTTGTCATGCTTCATGTCATGCCCCTTTCGAGAGCATCGTGCTTTGTCTCAGATGGATACACGTTGTGTCGATGCGCTTTGTAAGCAGATATCCATCTAACAACACTTTCGGCTTATGCTAGCCAGATGTTGATCGAGTCGAGCTCGGACCAAAACTCGCACCGTCTGTGGGCCGCCCCTGCGTCCCTACCACACATCCAGCAAGGCAAGGCTGGTCTTTGGGCCTCGGTCGTCTTTAAGCTTCAGCGTAGCTATGAAGTTTGCGGACCTGCACTGCCTTGGAAAGGTACAGCAACTTTACCCATTGGTCGTTGAAAGTAGGTATTTGTCGATTCCCAGACCCCAATCTACTTTAGGCGCCTTCCTACCTCAATCAACGAGCGTGCTGCCCCCTTCCCTCCTCGTTAGGGGGGCGGGCGGGAACCCAATCTGCTTCCAACGCCTTCCTACTTTATGTTTCTGACCACTTCGTTCGACCGATGGGTAATCCTCGATGTAGTTGTCTTGGTCGCCTTGGGCTTTTCGTCGTCCTTTTGCGGCCTCCCAGAGCCGTGGTCAGGCTCCCGGACCGACAGACATGTGGTAAACAGCACCACCGCCAGCACCAGCACAACCGAGCACACGCCAAACAAGGAAAGAACGAGGTGCCACGATTTGGGGGAGCAAGGCGCCAACGGTGCAGTACAGGAAAGCCAGACATCCCAGTTCTAGGAGACCCGATCTATGAACGATTGCACAACGGGGTCAGAAGCTACATCCTTTCTCCAGGATGAGGAGGATGAGGAGGGGGAGGAGGAGGGGGAGGAGGAGGAGGAGGAGGAGGAGGAGGAGGAGGAGGAAACTGACTCTTTCTCCAGAGGTGTGTGTACGTGGCGCGGTGGGCCTCGTGGTCCCTGCCGAGCTGCTCCTGCAGCGGCTTCGTTTTCGGATGACATCGTTGCAGTGGGGGCCCAGGCCAAGGGACACCCTGCTTGCCTCCAGGGTGCCCTGGAGGCAAGCGTGGTGATGGAAAGGTTTTTCGGCTTTTGATGGTTTTGGTATGGAAAGCGTGGCGTTCCCAGACCAAACATCCGTGGACGTCCTGGGGTCCCAGGGTTGGTTTTCTCGTGGAAGGTTTCTTGTGGTCGGGCCCCCACTGGATACAGCTTTTGAGAGCACCCGCTCCTGCTCTTGGTATCTTCGCCAGTCAGTGAGACGCGGGCCTGGGGCCGAGCTTCAGTGACCTGCCAGCTCCTGCCCTAGTTCGGGGCGAATGCCCCGCTTTCCAAGGGTCGATGACGACAGAACTGCGCAAACATGAACTTTCGCGGGGCCGCGCGGATGTCTTGGGTCGGCCCGTTTTCCAAGGGTCGATCACGAGACAAATGCGTCAACATAAGATTTTGCGGGGCGGGGCCGCGCGGGTGTCTCGGGTCGGCGCCCCGCTTTCCAAGGGTCGATGACGGAAAAGTTGCGTAAACATAAGCCTTCGGAGGGCCGCGGATGTCTCGGGTCGGCGCTGAACCCCTCCCTGGCGCGCGGAGGGCGCCGCCAGGGTCGCCCAGCACCGACCCGAGAACTCAGCGCGGACCTCCGAGAGTTCATGTTCATGCCGCGCTTTGTTTCTCCATTCGAGGGGGCGACCGTCGGTGGTCACCGTGTGGCAGAGGGTGGCAAGCCTTCCAGGGACGCTCTCTGGACGGAGCCTGTGGGCCGCCTCCACGGGAGAGGAAGAGAGATAGAGAGACGCCTCTCCCAACGGCCGCAGCCGCCCAGCACAGCTCCCCTCGGCCCCGAGAATCGGCGGCGAGCGAGGGGGTGAAGTGGGAAGGAGAAGGCCTTCTCACAAGGCGGCGGGGCTTCTCAGAAGCCCTCGCGCCTTCTGAGAAGTTTTCTGCGTCTTCGGAGAAGGCTTAGAAAACTTCTCCGAACCCTCCGAGAAGGCCTTCTCCTCCTCATTTCCCCCCACGCTCGCCACCGAGAGAAGCCGCAGACCCGGCCTGCTGTGAATCGGGCAGCCGCTTCGGCGAGAGTCTGGCAGCATATTTTTTCCCAACCATCTTGTGGTGTTGGGTCCTCGTTTTGAAGAGGCAGCGCGCAGCGTTCTTCTTCTTTCCTCCTTCCCCCTCGCCCTCCTCCCTCCCCCTCCTCCCCCTCCTCCCCCTCCTCCCCCTCCTCCCATCACCATCAGTTCGCATGCGTCTTCCCCGCTCAGTACAGCGTTTCGTGGTCCCATAGGCGGCTTCAACGATGGTCCCAGTGGCGCAGTCCGCATGTGGTTCCCCACCCTGTACATCGTTTCGTGGCCCCAGAGGGAGCTCCACCGAAGGTCCCAGTGGCGCAGTCCGCATGCGGTTCCCCCACCCAGTGCAGGGTTTCGTGGCCTCACAGGGAGCTCCACCGAAGGTCCCAGTGGTGCAGTCCGCATGCGGTTCCCCACCCAGTGCAGGGTTTCGTGGCCCCAGAGGGAGCTCAACCGAAGGTCCCAGTGGTGCAGTCCGCATGCGGTTCCGCCACCCAGTCGGCGTTTCGTGGCCCCACAGGGAGCTCCACCGAAGGTCCCAGTGGTGCAGTCCGCGTGCAGTTCCCCCACCCTCGTATGCGGTTCCCCACCCAGTGCAGGGTTTCGTAGCCCCAGAGGGAGCTCCACCGAAGGTCTCAGTGGCGGAACTCGCATGCGGTTCCCCCGCCCAGTACAGCGTTTCGTGGCCCCAGAGGGAGCTCCACGGAAGACGATACCTACAATTGCGGTACTTGGGTTCTTCGCCCGGCTAATTTTTGTTGGTTGCTGCTGTCGCAGCACATGCGGCGTTCCAGAAAGAGGGCCTCGTTCTCGAGGCGTCGAAGGAGTTGCCATCTCTTCTCTCGGTGCAAGCGCCAGCGGACGGCTGGCGGGAGGCGGCGGAAGTATCGACTACACGGAAGAGTGATCTTTCGCCAGAGTGACTTTTGGTGCGGGCCCAATTGGGCCCCCCGATCGCCGAACGCGACGCGCTAGTAGCGTCTTGCGCGCTTGTGTTTGCTTCCCCCGCGGCCCCCAAGAAGCCGCGCTTCAGAGGTTACTCTTGCCCCGGGTCACGCTTGCGTGCAATCGAGGGCAAAACGAGGCCGGCTTCGCAGGCGGAAGCGGGTGGAAGGCCAGCGGAAGCTGGCGGAAGCAAGAGGCGCCCACGAGGGGTGCAAATTTTTAGGGTTCAGGGTTTCGGAACCCGCTACATTTCATCTTCGATGATGTCCAACCCTCACAGTGGCCACTGCCCACGAGGTCTCAGGGACGGCCAGGGATCGTTTTTTCGATCCTCTTGCGCGTAGCGGTCGTTTTTTCGCGGGCCACCCGCCCGTCGCTGGGAGACGGTGGCGATCGTACGTAGGGAGTGGCCCCCCACATTCAGGCGATCGCAAACATGGATCAAGGGGGTGTATATTAGGGACGGGTTCCGTTTCCAAGGGAAATCGCGGATTTCCGCCGAACGAGGTGGCAGCGGCCTCATTTTGGGGAGGCGCCAAATCCATGGATCGCTAATCCATGTTTGCGCGTCGGTTCGTTCGCATGGCGATCGCAGCGCACCCCCGCCTCGACATGCCCCACCCTGCCCAGGCGTTACTTTTCTCTGGGGACCGTTACCATAAACTAGATGAAAGCAACCTCCCGCTTGTCCGTCACAGGCAGGGAAGATGCAGGCGCAGAGCTAGCACACATCTGGTAAACGATGTGGCGTCTTTCACGCACCCGCTGCGGCCAGATAAGCCGCAGCGGGAAATCGTGCTTCTTGGCAACAGGGCGGTCAGCAGGTTTGCACGCGGCTGGGTGCAGGGTTCCTGGCGCTGTTCAGCAACGAGGGCCGATGGCGTCACCTCACTGTTCTGGTCTCCCGTGGCGTTCGTGCGGTGCAGCCCTCGTCCACCGACAAAACCAGGATACGCATGTGTCGCAACCTGACGATAATGTGCAGCTATCCACCGAGAGATGCGGACACATGTCGCAGCCGCCCAGGTAGCCTGGGTCACCCCAAGGGGGGCGAGGATGATCGCGCGTTGCGCATCGTGTTGCGCGATGCGCGAAGTCACGTGATCTACAGAAGGGGTCGGGAGTTCCTGAGGTCGCGGATTGACGAACATAACATCGTCGATTGTCTGGGGGTGCGCGCGCGCCTCTTCGTCCTTGGGCGTCGACAAGGCGGGTGAGGACGAGGGTGGCCTCTCCTTTTTTCAAAGCCCCCCTTGGCCCTCCTCTTTCGCGCGAATGCCGTAGGCCATGATTCATGATGCGCTGCCCCCAGACATCCGACGATGGGTTTTTTTCAGTGCGCGGCCCCAGGGGTCTTGACGCCTGTCCTGGAGTGGGGGTGGTTTTTCGCCCCAGATTCACTGTTGACGGCCCCATGGTCTGATGACAGGCCCCCTGGGGCCGAAGTGGGTAAGAAACTCCTGGGCCATCATGCGCTACCCTCCCTCCTTCCTGGCCCCCCTATGGGGGCGAGAAACATATCCGTATCTGCGGCTCCACGGGCCAGGACCCTGGGCCGCGACCCCGCAAATACGGGGCGTTTTTTTCCATGGACGCCCCGCGCGGAACGTATCCGTGCGACCGGCTTCTGCTGGACCACGCCCCAGGATCCGGACCGCGAGGGCGCGGGTGCAGGTGTGTCCGCCGCTCGTGAAGTCTGGTCCCTTGTGGTCTTCGGGCCGTACCTCGGCCGGCGGCCAGAAAGCTCTCGGCCAGGCGCAGCTGCTGGAGGGCATCCCGAGGCTGGAAAGTCGCCAGGGTCAAAGAAAGACGCACGAAACCTCAAAGACTCGAACCTCCCTCGATATGTGGCCAGCGGCTGGCGCACCCGACTCTTTGCCTTTCGGTCCACTGAGGCGTGACCTCGGGGCTTGCGGCACGCCTGGGCCTCCTTGGAGGGGAAGAAAACGGGCGTCATGACCAATACTGAACGCGTATACGTCGTGTCGATCTTGGTCACCGTCGATCTTGGTCAGCGTCAATTCGTGGAGCATCCTTGCGAATCGGCGACGGCTGACATGGACCATGACCATGGTGATGATGATGATGATGATGATGATGATGATGATGATGATGATGATGGTGCTGATGGTGATGATTATGATGATGATGATGATGATGATGATGATGATGATGATGATGATGATGATGATGCTGATGCTGATGCTGATGCTGATGCTGATGAGGATGAGGATGAGGATGATTACTACGATGAAGATGATGATGATGGTCATGATGAGGATGATGCTGATCCTGATGATGATGGTGACGATGCTGATGATGCTGCTGATGATGATGTTTAAGATAATGCTGAAGATGGTGATGATGCTGATTATGACGACGATGATGATGACGATGCCGATGCCGTTGCCGATGATGTTGTTGATGCTGATGATGCTGATGCTGCTGCTGATGATGATGACAGTGATGATGATGCTGCTGATGATGATTATGCTGCTGATGAGGATGATGGAGAAGGCGACGACGACAACGACGATGATGATGATGCTGATGATGATGATGATTTGGATGATGTTGATGATTATAACGACGATGCTGCTGCTGATGATGACGCTGATGAGGATGATGATGGTGATGATGATGCTGATGATAATGATGATGATGCTGATACAGTCGAGCCAGAGTAGTAGGTCGACCCTGCCAAATCAAGGGTACCCTAGTGTCCTGTGCCTCGCGACCCGTGCTTCTAAATTCATATTGCAATGTGGCCCTCGGAAGAGTCTTGTGTCCTCTCGCGTGTCCTCTTCAATCCACCCCGACTGTAATGCTGATGATGAGGCTGATGCTGATGCTGATACTGTTGATGCTGAAGTTGATGACGATGATGATGATGATGATGATGATGATGATGATGATGATGATGATGATGATGTCGATGATGATAAGGATTGTGGTGATGATGATGATGATGAGGTTGATGATGATTACGATAAGGCTTATGCTGCTGCTGCTGATGATGATGATGCTGCTGATGATGATGCTGCTGATGGTGTTACTGATGATGATGCTGATGAGGGTGATGATGATGCTGATGATGGTTGTGATGATGATGCTGATGCTGATGCTGAAGCTGATGATGCTGATGATGATGATACTGTTGTTCATGCTAATGCTGATGTTGTTCATGCTGATGCTGATGAGGATGTTGATGATGCTGATGCTGCTGATGATGGTGATGATGCTGATGATCCTGATGATGTTTACGATGGCGATTCTGATGATAATGATGGTGCTGCTGCTGATGCTGATGCTGATGGTGATGCCGATGACAATTTCTATACTGAAGATGATGCTGGTGATGCTGATGATGCTGATGCTGCTCATGCTGACGATGATTACGATGATGATGATGATGCTGATGATGATGACGATGCTGACGATGCTGATGAGATGATGCTGCTGATGCTGCTTATGCTGCTGATGCTGCTGATGATGCTGATGATGCTACTGATGATGCTGATGATGATGCTGGTGGCGATGCTGATGATGCTGACGATGATGATGATGATGACGATGCTGATGCTGATGCTGTTGTTGATGATGATGAGGACAAAGCTGCTGATGCTGATGGTGCTGATACTGATTGAGATGATCTTGATGATGCTGCTGATGATGATGCTGCCGCTGATGATGATGCTGATGATGATAATGATGTTGATGATGATGATGCTGATGAGGTTGATGACGATGCGGTTGCTGATGATGATGATGATGCTGATGTTGATGATGATGATGATGATGATGATGATGATGATGATGATGATGGTGGTGGTGGTGGTGGTGATGGTGACGATGCTGATGATGCTGCTGATGCGGGTGCTGATGCTGCTGTTGCTGCGGCTGATGATGATGATGATGCTGATGCTGATGATGATGATGCTGCTGATGATGATGCTGATGATGCTACTGATGATGCTGAGGGTGATGCTCTGGCGATGCTGATGATGCTGACGATGATGAGTATGATGACGATGATGATGCTGATGCTGATGATGATGCTGATGATGATGATGATGATGATGATGATGATGATGATGATGAGGACGATGCTGCTGATGCTGATGATGCTGATACTGATTCAGATGATCTTGATGCTGATGCTGCTGCTGCGGATGATGATGATGATGATGATGATGATGCTGCAGCTGATGATGAGGCTGATGATGATGGTGATGCCGATGCTGATGATCATGCTGATGAGGTTGATGAAGATGCGGTTGCTGATGATGATGATGCTGATGTTGATGCGGATGATGAGGTTGACGACTATGATTGTGATGACGCTGATGATGATGATGATGCTGATGCTGATGCTGATGATGATGATGATGATGAGGATGATGATGATGATGATGATGATGATGATGATGATGATGATGATGACGATGGTGGTGGTGGTGGTGATGGTGACGATGCGGTTGCCGATGATGTTGCTGATACTGATGCTGACGATGATGATGCTGATGATAATGCTGCTGCTGATGATGATGCTGAGGATGATGATGATGCTGATGATGATGTTGATGCTGCTGCTGATGCTGCTGCTGCTGCGGCTGATGATGATGATGATGATGATGATGATGAGATGCTGATGCTGCTGCTGCTGCTGATCATGATGATGATGCTGATGAGGATGATGATGATGCTGATGATGATGATGATGATGATGACGATGAGATGATGATGATGATGATGATGATGATGATGATGCTGATGATGATGATGATGATGATGATGATGATGATGATGATGATGATGATGATGATCTGCTGATGATGATCTGCTGATGATGATGATGATGATGATGATGATGATGATGATGATGATGATGATGATGATGATGATGATGATGCTGATGATATGATGATGATGATGATATGACGATGCTGATGATAGATGATGAGATCATGATGATTCTTCTGATGATGATGATGATGAATGATGATGAATGATGATGATGATGATGATGATGATGATGATGATGATGATGATGATGATGATGATGATGATGATGATGATGATGATGATGATGATGATGATGATGATGATGATGATGATGATGCTGATGATGATGATGATGATGATGATGATGATGATGATATGATATGATGATGATGATGATGATGATGATGATGATGATGATGATGATGATGATGATTATATATGTTGGTCTGATGCTGATGCTGATGCTGATGCTGATGATGGCTTCTGAGATCCTGATGATGTTATGCTGATGATGGATGTATGATGCTTGCTGATGATGATGATGATGATGATGATGATGATGCTGATTATGATGATTATGATGATGATGATGATGATGATGATGATGATGATGATGATGATGATGATGATGATGATGATGATGATGATGATGATGATGATGATGATGATGATGACGATGATGATGCTGATGATGATGCTGAGGAAGAGGAGGAGGAGGATGCGGAGGAGGAGGAGGAGGAGGACGACGAGCAGGAGGAGGAGGAGGAGAAGGAACAAGACGTTGGAGAGGGAGGAAGAGGTGGACCAGGAGGAGAAGGACGGAAGAGATTGAGGAGGAACAGGAGGAGGAGGAAGAGGAGGAGGTAGAGGAGCAGGAGGATGGAGGCGGGGAGGAGGAGGAGGAGGAGGGAGGAGGAGGAGGAGGAGGTGGAGCGAGGAGGAGGAGGAGGAGAGAAGAAGAGGGAGGAGGATAAGGAGGAGCAGGAGCAGGAGCAGGAGCAGGAGCAAGACCAGGATAAGGACGACGAAGAGGAGGAGGAGTGAGGAGTGCGGAGGGAGGAGGGAGTAGGGAAGAGAGAGGAAGGAGGAGGGAGGAGGGAGGAAGGAGGCGGGAGAAGGGAGGAGCAAGGAGGGAGGAAGGATGAGGAGGAGGAGGAGGAGGAGGAGGAGGAGGAGCAGGAGGAGGAGGAGGCGAAGGTGGAGGAGGATGCGGACGAGGAGTGGGAAGAAGATGATGATGATGATGGTGTTGATGATGACGATGATGATGATGATGATGATGATGATGATGATGATGATGATGATGGGGATGATGCTGATGATGATGATGATGATGATGAGGAGGAGGAGGAGGATGCTGCTGATGCTGATGATGCTGATGATGATAATGAAGACGGTGACGATGATGATGTTGATGCTGATGAGATGATCATGCTGCTGATGATGCAGATGATTATGATGATGCTGCTGATGTTGATGCTGATGCTGTTGATGATGCTGCTGCTGATGCTGACGCTGCTGGTAGGGATGACGATTATGCTGCTGCTGCTGATGATGAGGCTGATCATAAAGTTGTTGTTGTTGTTGTTGCGGTTGCTGCTGCTGTTGTGGTTGTAAGTGTTGTTGTTGTTGTGGTTGTTGTTGAACTCTCATTTCTAAAAAATAATTATTGTTGATCCCCCCTCACTGTTGCATACTCTTTTTTCTCATTCGAAGCGTGCCCCTCGACGCTCGCACCCTCTTTTTTGAAAGGGGAAGGCTTCCTGCTCAAACTGGGCCCCTGGCCCCCCCGATTACAACACCAACGGCTTCCCCCTGAGACGTCCTCCAAATTTACTCAGGACCCCCGCTCCGGAGAATTCCTCACACTTTACTCAAGATCGGTGCTCCCGCCTGTGACCTCCTCACAAATTAGTCAGGATCCCCGCTCCCATCTGAGACTTCCCCACAATTTACTCAGGAACGGCGCTCCCGCTTGAGACTTCCTCGCAATTGAGTCCAGACTTCTCGCAATTTAATGAAGACCCCCGCTCCCGCCAGAGAACCCTTCACATGTTATTTAGGAATTGCGCTCCCGCCTGTTACTCCCATGCAATTTATTCAGACATCGCGCTTTCGATGCTCAGGAAACACGCTGCGCCAAGGACGCCGTTACAATTTACTTAGTAATCGCGCTCTCGCCATACTCAGGCATCCCGCTTGAATGTCCCACCCGCCCGACCCGCCCGTCAGGGGATCGCCCGCCCGTCTTGGGCTTCCGCCTGAGACTTCCTTCAGGAACGGCGCTTTCGCCTAGGACTTCCTCGAACGTTCACGCTCTTACCTTCCTGCTTCTCCTCCCTCTCCCTCCTCCCTCCTCCCTCCTCTCTCCCTCCTCTCTTCCGTCATCCTTATGCCTCTCTGCCCTATCCCCTCTCCTTCCTCTCCCTCCTCCCCTCCCCCTCCCCTCTCCTGCCTCCTCCCTCCCTCTTTCTTTCTCTCTCTTCCCTCTCTCTCTCTCTTTCTCTACCTCTCTTATCTGTCTTTCTCTCTCGCTCTCTGCCTCTAATCAACCGCCCCCCTCTAGTCAGGAGGAGGAGAAGGAGGAGGATGAGGAGGAGTAGATGGAGGAGGATGATGATGAGGAGGAGGAGGAGGAGGAAAACAGAGGAGGATGGGGAGGAAGAGGAAGAGAAGGATGATGGTGAGGAGGAGGAGGATAAGGTTGAGGAGGGAGGAGGAGGAGGAAGTGGAGGAGGATGATGAGGAGGTGGAAGAAGCAGAGGAGGAGGAGGGGCAGGAGGAGGAGAAAGAGGATGATGATGCTGATGATGATGATGATGCTGATGATGACGATGCTGCTGATGCTGATGATGCTGATGATGCTGATGCTGATTCTGCTGCTGCTGATGATGATGACGATGATGATGATGCTGTGGATGGTGATGCTGATGCTGATGCTGATGCTGATGATGATGAGGATGAGGATGATGATGATGATGATGATGATGATGATGATGATGATGATAATGCTGTTGATGATGATGATGCTGATGCGGATGCCGTGGATGATGATGATGACGATGCTAATGCTGATGATGCTGATGATGATGATGACGATGATGATGATGATGGTGATGATGATGATGATGCTGTTGATGATGATGCTGCTGATGATGATGACGATGACGATTATGATGCTGCTGATGCTGATGATGCTGATGATGCTGATGATGATGCTGATGATGCTGACGATGATGATAATGC
>CAUYUJ010003314.1:76546-80314 GCA_963575745.1 Prorocentrum cordatum
CCGTGGCTGCGGCAGCCCCATGCGTGCACCAGCCCTTCCTACTCTGGACATCGCGCTGCTCTCGCTTGTGGCGGAGTCCTGCGGCCTCCTGGGTGCGTCATTGTTGGCAGCTTGGTGCCATCCGCACTGGACCGTGGAGCACTGAGCAGTGATGAGGGCGACGGCGACGGCGACGGCGACGGCGACGATGCTGCCGCGGATGCGGATGATTGCGACGACGATGATTTAGCGCTCTCGCCCGTGCTTTCAGGGGGCAGGGCGACGAGAAACTAGGTCGCCCCTCCCTAGGTTCGAGGAAGCGCGAACATGGACGAACACAGCGTGCGAGAGCGAGCATGGACTGAGGTGCGTGGATTCGCGACGGGTCCCGTCTCCATGCAGACTCGGCGCGCTCCGCAGCCGAATCGGGCGCACGTTTCGGGGGTTGCCTTTCTCGATCCGTGGATCTGGTGCTCGTGCGCTACCTCCAGGGCTCCCGAATCCACGTCGGCGTGCGCCTGACAGGTGCGCGACGGTGGCCGCGCCTCGAGCAGGCGCGGTCTGGGCCTTGACAGGTCCCCTGCTTCAGGCGGCCGCGCGGGGGCGTCAGGATAGCCGTGCACCGCGCACCGCGGGGCGTGGATGTGTCGACGTCTTTTTCTTGTTTATCGCCTTCGTGCCTCATCAAATTCGCTCCCCGTGCACCCCACCGCTTTCTGACCGGCGTCTGACTGTCTTGGACCACTTGGCGCCTGCGGACCCAGAATATGTGGACGTTCCGCGCTTTTCAGTGCGTGCTCCCCCGACCCACCTTGGCCTCCTCCCGGGGACTGGGTTTTCGTCCCGAGGTCGCTTTTCGGCGGTCCTGGGGGCCGCTTTCATGTTGCAGTCTTCTTTTTCGCCGTAACCATGTCGGCGCAAGTGCAGCGTTAATATTGGCCGATCGCGTACAGGCACTTCTTTCCCAATTGCGGTGCAAGAGCAGCGGCTGATGATAACATCATTAACACATATGAGAGAACGCCTGCATCATGCGCACCTGAGTTTCTCACTATTACCTTTCTCATTGCATGGTGGATGGCTGTTAATGTGGCCACTTACACTGTTGCCATCCACGCGTGCGTTGCCAACGAGGGTGTCCCCCAGCCACTAATCTCGTTGATCGGCTGGCCGTACGTCGCGGCCGCGGTGTGATGCATCGGTGTCAGACGTCGTTAAAGAGAAAGTACTACACAAACTGACGCTGCTGTATGACATCGTTGCGTATATCTTCGGTGTGTGTATCGTCCCTCCCCTAGCAGTAAAGGTATGCATGCTGGATAACCCCGAAGAGACGTGCATGCTGAGCATCTGCGTTTTCACGATGGATTGGGACGATGTTTGCTTATTGGGACATCCTTTGGGGTCCTCCTGGATCCTTGTTGGTGTAGCTTGGAGGCCACTCGGGTCGCCTTGAGGCCATCTTGGTGGTTTTTAGCTCTCCTCGGCGTGATGGAGCTCAGGTTGGGCCAGCTCACACGGCATCTTTGGCATTTTGGAGGCCACGGGGTGTAGATGTGGAGGTTCTGGGGGCCCACGGGGTGCGTTTGGAGATTGGGACCTGCGAGCACGACCCCACATTCGAGGATTTGTGGTCTCCCCATTCGTGTGAGTGTGCCCACATAACAGGACTTGTGATTTCCCGGGTGGTCTGAGTGTGCTTGCGGGTGCGTGTGCTGTGTAGCCACTGTGGGCCAGACTGGTGCGCCATCCCGGGGAGCGCGGGCGCCTTGAGCCGATTTCAGCAGGCGCAAAGGTATCATCGAGTTCGACTCCACTCGCGTACGGGAGTCGCTGTGGTTTGAGCCTGACGTGCAGGTGAGGAGCAGGTGATAGAACTAGAGTTCATCACAGGGGCGATGGCGGACGGTGTCAGCTTCAACCAGACGCGTTTCAACGGCGATGGCGCCGACGGTGCGGCGGCCTACAAAGTGTGGAAGAGGTGGGCCGAGGCTGCGACAGTGGTGCAGAAATCGAAGGGCGCTCCGGCCGAGGCGCTCGGCCCGTAGTTGTACACGTTTTTTGGACGGCCAGGCGGCGCTGGCGGTCGAGAGCGTGGACCTCGCGGAAACCAGCGTCGAGTCGGGCGAGGAGGTGGTGATCGCGCTCCTCGTCGAGCGGTTTTCCGGAAAAGTTGCGGCGGATCGCCTCGGAGAGGCGAAGCGCGAGGCAGCGACGGGCCAAGAGGCGATGTGGCTGAAGGACGTGAGGCCGATGCGCTTCCGCGGCTTCGACGACGGCGTGCAGGTGTCGATCGGCGCTGTCGAGCTTTACTGGGTTGTCTGGGTCTGCAGGGTGACGTTCGGGGTTCACGTGGTGCCGGCTGGTTTCTTGATGAGCAAGCCTGATCTGAAGGCCCAAGGTGCCGCGATCGACCGCGAGACGGACTCGATGTGCCTGAAGCGGTTCCACATGCCGATGCCGTTGAAGGAGACGGCGGCAGGGCGCTGCGAGATCATATTGACTTTCTGAGTCGTGAAGCGGGCCTGCTTGCAGACCCGCATGTCGCCCGTGGACGTGCAGAGCGTGATCGAGGTTGATGGGGGCTCTGCCCACGCCGATTTTCCAGTGCGGTCGGGTCGGGGCCCGCAGGCTGGAGGGTGGTGATTGAGCTTTTCTCCCCACGGCGGATCGTGCCAGTCGCGGTGAGGTTGGGATTTAGAGATGACCAGGGCTTCGACAAGGTGGCTGGGTGGGACGTGAACAGGGGCGACGGCTGCAATGCCATGTGGCGGCGCATCATCGAGGACGAGCCCTAGTTCGTGCACGTGCCCCCACGATGCAGGAAATTGGCGATCATGCAGCAGTGCATGCCGCTGGAGCGTCGGGTGGACTTGGCGCTGCACGCGTTGCGTCAAGAACGCCATAATCCTTCACAAACCTTAGGACAATCAATCATTTTGGCCTCTTGGGGCCCTCGTGCGAGGCGTTTTGGAGGCTTCGTTGGGTGTCTTGGAGGCCTCTTGGGCCGTCAGGGGGCCATCTTGGGCGTCCTGGGGCGGTCGTTCGGTAACTCGTGGGCCTCTTGGACCGTCTTGGCGGCTTCTGGGAGCCCGCTTGGCCCGTCTTAGGCCCTTTTGGGCTTGAAGAAGTCTCGCGACAAGACGCGGCACCCCCCAGGAAAACGGCCGAAAGCCCGAGAAGATTTGAGAATTTGGGGTCGGGGCCCTTGAGAGCTTCCTCAGGAGTGAGGACTGAGGCTCAGCGGACTGCTCAAAAGACTTGAGGACACGCCCGCTCCGTGCCCAGAGGCATGGTGGCGAAAACCCGAGAAGAGCTCAGTGATTTTCCCATTGGTTGTAACGACTGTCGATCAACTATCTCGCAGAGACTATCATGCGCGCGTATGGGCGTTGCCTCGAACAAAGATGTCTCCGTCGGCCGAATTGCGTGGCGAATGGATTGATTGGCCGGTGGTTGCTTGAGGGGGTCGTTGCTTCGTTGGTTGGGTGGTTGGTTGGGTGCTTCGTTGATTTTCATGGCCTCGTTTGGGTCCTTTCGGCTGCTCCTGGGTCCGCTTTTAAGGAGTCTTCCAGGAAAAAGCTCCCAACTCCCTGTTTTCTTACGGCAAGTTCGTGCCGTGCCCACTCGGAGGCGACTCCAGCGCTGGCGTTCAAGGTTGAACGCTGTCAGGGGACCGGAATTTGCTGACATCGCACAATCCTGCGCGATCGGAAGGCGTCAATCGTTCAAGGCTTCATGATTCACGCGGTGGCAGAAGCCATCGCGCGAGCCGCCACGGCACGAACC
>CAUYUJ010003315.1:0-10000 GCA_963575745.1 Prorocentrum cordatum
GGGCCTTCTGGACCTGCTCGGCCGCTGCCGCCCACGCAACCTTCGCCCGCTCGAAGGTCTTGCGCCGGCTTCCCTGCCGCCAGAGCGCGCGCTGCAGCTGGGACTGCGGCGTGGACACCGCCTTGGCGGGCTCGGCGGCCAGGGAGGGCTGCGGCAGCCTGGCTTGCTGCTCAGTCGTGAGCTCGATGCCGAAGCCGCGCAGGCACCCGAGGAGCTTCGCGTCGTCGCCGGCGGGGCCTGGGGCGTCGGCAGCGGAGGCGAGTTCTGTCGCCCCGCCACACACGGTGGCCGCGACCCTGCCGCCGCCCCTCCCCCTTGCCGCGGATGTTCCAGGGCGCGGGACCTCGGCGCGGGCGGCGCGCTGGTCTTCCAGGGCGCGCTGCCGCACAGCCACAGGAGCAGCTCGGCCGCAACCACGGCAGTGGCTGCGGCGAGCCCTATTGGTCGCCTCCCCGCGCGCGCAGCCCCAGAAGGGCTCGCGCGGGCTCATGGGCGTAGCCTCAGCCGCGGCTGCGTGCCAGGGCGGGGAGGGTCCCAGGCAGCCGCTGGCTTCCGCCGCCGCCGCCGCCGCCGCCGCCCACTCGTCCTTTGCTGCTCCAACTGGGCGGCTGCCCACGGTGGCGACCATCGGGCATGGCTGGCGTAGGTGACTCGTTGTTGTGGGAGCCCGCGGGCCCAGAAAGCTGATGAGGTCGCGAACCTCCGGCCACAGTGTCAAGTAGCCAGTGGGGACTGGGTGGGGCCAGCCGCTCGACCAAACACCCCTCTCGCCCCACTGCTTCTTGAGCCAAAATGGCTACGGACGAAAAGGAGGTGGACAAGGAGGAGGAGGAGGAGGAGGAGGAGGAGAATGGACGAGGACATAAGGATGGAGGAGGGTGAGGAGGAGGAGGATAGAGGATAATCCGCCGGCCCCCTTGTGGGGCCACCAGGCTGCGAGGCACGGGTTCGCAGTTTCCAGTACCAGTTGTAGCTTGTAGTTTCCAGTGTTACAGTTCTGCTTCTTGCTGGTTACTGTAACTAGTTGATTGACCGCGCGAGGGGGGGGGAGGCCCAAGCGGATTTTTAGCGTCCCCTGGGCGCGTTGTCTGAATTGCTGGGGGGGCTCGAAATCGACACCCCTCACGCAGATCCGCGGGGTCAGGGTCCAAAAACACAGGGGATTTGCCACATTTCTGAAATTCGGTGCCACCCCTCACGCAGATCCGCGGGGTCAGGGTCCAAAAACACATGGGATTTGCCACATGTCTGAAATTCGGTGCCACCCCTCACGCAGATCCGCGGGGTCAGGGTCCAAAAACACAAGGGATTTGCCACATTTCTGAAATTCGGTGCCACCCCTCACGCAGATCCGCGGGGTCAGGGTCCAAAAACACAAGGGATTTGCCACATTTCTGAAATTCGGTGCCACCCCTCACGCAGATCCGCGGGGTCAGGGTCCAAAAACACAGGGATTTGCCACATTTCTGAAATTCGGTGCCACCCCTCACGCAGATCCGCGGGGTCAGGGTCCAAAAACACAGGGATTTGCCACATTTCTGAAATTCGGTGCCACCCCTCACGCAGATCCGCGGGGTCAGGGTCCAAAAACCAGGGGATTTGCCACATTTCTGAAATTCGGTGCCACCCCTCACGCACATCCATCGCAAGGCGTGGTAACCCAAACTGCGAGTACTCCCTCGGCCCTTTACTCCCAAGGTGTGGTAACCAAGCTCGTAAACCATACACGTCTTACCAATCGCCCTGTGTGGTAACCCCTCTTGTGATCAGTTGGTTTTGCCGATTGCGAATCGGCCTCGCATGAAGTTCCGATACTGCTGCACGACAGCGCCAAAGCCTCATGACTTAGCTCTTCCATGGCCCATTCTCCGAGAGAGGGGGCCGGCGGCAGGGGGCGAAGCCCTTACGGATATGGAAGAGGAGGATGGAGGAGGAGGAGGAGGAGGAGGAGGAGGAGGAGGAGGAGGAGGCGAGGCGTTCCTGCACGGCCATGGCGGCGAGGCCCTTGCTGATGCCGTCGTCCTGCTGCCACTTGGCCATCAGCTGCTGCACGCGATTCTGCGGCGCCGCGGCGGAGTGCCTCATCCACGACTTCGTCGAGATCGTCTTCGCCGACGGCGTCGTTGACGTCGACGTCGTCGACGTCGTTGACGTTGTTCGTCGCTGGCTTTTGATCGTCGTCGGCGCTGCTCGATGTCGACGCCGTGACGCTTTTCGCCGTTCGTCGACATCGCTGTCGCTGTCGCTGTCGTCTTCGTCGTCATCGTGGACGTGGACGCTCCTGGACATTGTTCGTCGTCATCGTCGCCGTCGCCGACGCCGTCGCCGCCGCTCCCTCTGCGCAAGAGAAGAATTCGGTGCCCCAGGAGACTGGGAGAAGGAGAAAGAGAAGGCTCATATCTCCTGCTCCTCTTCCTCTGTCCCCTCCCCCTCGTCTTCCTCCTCCTCCTCCTCCTTCTTCTCCTCCTCCTCCTCCTCCTCCTCCTCCTCCCCCTCCTCCTCATCAGCATCAACACCGTCATCACCATCATCACTATCACATCACCATCATCACCATCATCACCATCATCACCATCATCGCCATCAGCATCATCATCATCATCCACATCATCATCATCATCATCATCATCATCATCATCATCATCATCATCATCATCATCATCATCATCAACATCATGATCCTCCTCATCATCATCATCATCATCATCATCATCACCACCATCATCATCATCATCATCATCATCATCATCATCATCATCATCGTCATCTTCAGCAGCAGCATGAGCATCATCATCGGCATCAACAACAACGACAACAACATTACTCACTGCGTGGAGCTCCCCATATGTGCGTCTCATGTTTTATCTTATGCCGTAGTGGGCGTCTGTTCATGAGTGTCTGACTATAAGAGCGCGCCCAAAGACAAGTGAATCCTCATGCCAGCGAGTGAGTCCGAGTCATAATGAGGAGTATGATTCAATATGAGCCTCTCCTCCTCACTCCCAGTGGCCGCGAGCGAGAGCACACAGCCGACGTGACACGGCGCTGAAGGCGAGGTGCTGTTTAGGAAAAAAAACAGAAGACCCCCCGCCCCCTATCCCCCTCTGCGACCTGAATGCACCATGCAGGCCTGCAGAGGGCGTCATAGGGGCGCGGGCTACATATAGCTATCAGCCTCGCGACCAGTGTAGAGCGCTACCGATTGCGGCGTTGCGCCGCTTTGGGGGCTGCCCGATCGCCCTCCCGGGCTGGAGCACCCCCTCCAGACGGACGAACGGACGAACAGACAGACAGACGAGACAAGACCGCACTCCCAAAAGGAGCACCGGAGCGTGAGAAAACCGCCCGCCCCACCAGAGCGCGAGGGCACGTGCCGGAGCGGATGCTGAAACCAGCGCCCCGCCTGAGACATCCTCACAATCTGCTCTCCAAGTGAAGGATGTTGAGCATGAAAACATACAAACCGCCTGAGACATCCCAACAAAATGGCCGCGAACGGGCCCGTGAAAACACCCCTGGCGGCTCCCCTAAGGGGTGCTGAAACCAGCGCCCCGCCTGAGACATCCTCAAAACCTCTTCTGAAAACCAAGGATGTTGACCATGAAAACGAGCAAACCGCCTGAGACATCCCCACAAAATGGCCGCGAACGGGCCCGTGTAAACACCCCTGGCGGTTCCCCTTAGGAATGCTGAAACCAGCGCCCCGCCTGAGACATCCTCACAATCTGCTCTCCAAGTGAAGGATGTTGAGCATGAAAACATGCAAACCGCCTGAGACATCCCAACAAAATGGCCGCGAACGGGCCCGTGAAAACACCCCTGGCGGCTCCCCTAAGGGGTGCTGAAACCAGCTGCCCGCCTGAGACATCCTCAAAACCTCTTCTGAAAACCAAGGATGTTGAGCATGAAAACGAACAAACCGCCTGAGACATCCCCACAAACTGGCCGCGAACGGGCCACTGCAAACACCCCTGGCGGCTCCCCTTAGGGGTGCTGAAACCAGAGCAGAGCACCCGCCTGAGACATCCTCGAAATCTAATTTGAAAGCCAAGGATGTTGGGCATGAAAACGAGCAAACCGCCTGAGACATCCCCACAAACTGACCGCGAACGGGCCCGTGTCCTACCCCCTGGCGGCTCCTTTCACGGGTGCTGAAACCAGCGCCACGCCTGCGACATCCTCAAAGCATCTTATGAAAACCAAGGATGTTGAGCATGAAAACGAGCAAACCGCCTGAGACATCCCCACAAAATGGCCGCGAACGGGCCCGTGAAAGCACCCTTGGCGGCTCCCCTTAGGGGTGCTGAAACCAGCGCCCCGCCTGAGACATCCTCAAAATCTCCATGAAAACCAAGGATGTTGAGCATGAAGTCCAGCAAACCGCCTGAGACATCCCTACAAACTGGCCGCGAACGAGACAATGCAAACACCCCTGGCGGCTCCCCGTAGGGGTGCTGAAACCAGCGCCCCGCCTCAGACATCCTCACAATCTGCTCTCCAAGCGAAGGATGTTGAGCATGAAAACCAGCAAACCGCTTCAGAAATCCTCACAAAATGGCCGCGAACGGGCCCGGGCAAACACCCCTGGCGGCTCCCCATTAGGGGTGCTGGAACCAGCGCCCCGCCTGAGACATCCTCCAAATCTGATGTGTGTTGAGTAAGTCAAACTAAGAGAAGGTCTGAGTATGAGTATGTATGTGTATGAGTAAGTCTGGGTATGAGTAAGTCTGAGTATGATAAAGTCTGTGTATGAGAGAGTTGGTGTATGAGTAAGTTTGGGTATGGATAAGTCTGAGTATGAGTGAGTCCGAGTAGGAGGAGACGAGAAGAGGAGGGCACGAGAAGAAGGAGGAGGAGGCGCCCAAATAATAATTGTTCGCTGCGTGGAGCTCCCCATATGTGTGTCTCATGATTTACGTCATGCCATAATGAGCGTTTGTTCATGAGCGTTTGACTATGATAGCGCGTCCACATGGGACACAGGATGTTGGGCATGAAAACAAACAAACCGCCTGAGACATCCCCACAAACTGGCCGCGAACGGGCCCGTGTCCTACCCCCTGGCGGCTCCCCGTAGGGGTGCTGACACCCGCGCCCCGCCTCAGACATCCTCACAATCTGCTCTCCAAGTGAAGGATGTTGAGCATGACAACAAACAAACCGCCTGAGACATCCCCACAAACTGGCCGCGAACGGGCCACTGCAAACACCCCTGGCGGCTCCCCTTAGGGGTGCTGAAACCAGCGCCCCGCCTCAGACATCCCCACACTCTGCTCTGAAAGCCAAGGATGTTGGGCATGAAAACGAACAAACCGCTTGAGACATCCCCACAAACTGGCCGCGAACGGGCCCGTGAAAACACCACTGGCGGCGCCCCTCAGGGGTGCGGAAACCAGCGCCCCGCCTGAGACATCCTCGAAATCCAATTTGAAAGCCAAGGATGTTGGGCATGAAAGCGAGCAAACCGCCTGAGACATCCCCACAAACTGGCCGCGAACGGGCCCGTGTCCTACCCCCTGGCGGCTCCTTTTCAAGGTGCTGAAACCAGCGCCCCGCCTGAGACATCCTCAAAATCCCCATGAAAACCAAAGATGTTGAGCATGAAAAAAAGCAAACCGCCTGAGACATCCCCACAACATGGCCGCGAACGGGCCCGTGCAAACACCACTGGCGGCTCCCCTTAGGGGTGCTGAAACCAGCACCCCGCCTCAGACATCCTCACAATCTGCTCCGAAAGCAGAAGATGTCGAGCATGAAGTCCAGCAAACCGCCTGAGACATTCCTACAAACTGGCCGCGAACGGGCCACTGCAAACACCCCTGGCGGCTCCCCTTAGGGGTGCTGAAACCAGCGCCCCGCCTCAGACATCCTCACAATCTGCTCTTCAAGCGAAAGATGTTGAGCATAAAAACAGGCAAACCGCTTGAGACATCCCCACAAAATGGCCGCGAACGGGCCCGGGCAAACACCCCTGGCGGCTCCCCTTAGGGGTGCTGAAACCAGCGCCCCGCCTGAGACATCCTCCAAATCTGATGTGTGTTGAGTAAGTCAGACTAAGAGAAGGTCTGAGTATGCGTAGGTCTGAGTATGAGTATAAGTATGTGTATGAGTACGTCTGGGTATGAGTAAGTCTCAGAATGAGCAAGTCCGTGTATGAAAAAGTCTGTGTATGAGTAAGTATGGGTATGAGTAAGTCTGAGTATGAGTGAGTCCACGTAGGAGGAGACGAGAAGAGGAGGGAACGACAAGAGGAAGGCGGAGGAGGAGGAGTAGCAGGCGTCCAAGTAATAACAAGAACACCAACCTAGGATAGCGAGACTGAGTATGAGTCAGTCTAAATATGCCTTGGTCTGAATATAAATAAATATGATCATGAGAAAGTCTGAGTATGAGTAAGTCTGAGTATGAGTAAGTCTGAGTATGAGTAAGTCTGAGTATGACTAGGTCTGAATATAAATGAGTCCGGGGAAGAGAGGAAGGAGGAGGGAGGAGAGGAGGGGTTCTGGTTCTGATTGGAGTCGGCGCCATCCAAATAATAACAAGAAGCCTAAAATCGGGTTATTGTTATTACTTGGACGGCGCCGACTCCAACCGGAACCAGAACCCCTCCTCCCCTCCCTTCTCCTCCTTCCCCTCTT
This sequence comes from Prorocentrum cordatum, assembly GCA_963575745.1. Lineage (NCBI taxonomy): Eukaryota > Dinophyceae > Prorocentrales > Prorocentraceae > Prorocentrum > Prorocentrum cordatum. Next base: position 6,639 of record CAUYUJ010003315.1, read on the forward strand.
CTTCCTCAAACTTACTCATGCAGACTTACTTTTACTCAGATTCATTTATACTCAGACCTAATCATACTCATACTCAGACTTTCTCATAATCATATTCATTTATACTCAGACCAAGCCATACTCAGACTGATTCATACTCAGTCTCGCTATCCTAAGATGGGGTTTGTGTTATTACTTGGGTGCCTCCTACTCCTCCTCCTCATCCTTCCTCTTCTCGTTCCCTCCTCTTCTCGTCTCCCCCTACCCGGAGTCACTCATACTCAGACTTACACATACTCAGACTTATTCATACACAGACTTTCTCATACACAGACTTACTCATACTCAGACTTACCCATACCCAGACGTACTAATACACACACTTACTCAGCACACATCAGATTCGGAGGATGTCTCAGGCGGGGCGCAAGTTTCAGCACCCCTAAGGGGAGCCGCCAGGGGTGTTTGCACGGGCCCGTTCGCGGCCATTTTGTGGGGATGTCTCAAGCGGTTTGCCTGTATTCATGTTCAACACCTTTCATTTGGAGAGCAGATTGTGAGGATGTCTGAGGCGGGGCGCGGGTGTCAGCACCCCTACGGGGAGCCGCCAGGGGTGTGTGCACTGGCCCGTTCGCGGCCAGTTTGTAGGAATGTCTCAGGCGGTTTGCTTGTTTTCATGCTCAACACCTTCTGCTGTCAGAGCAGATTGTGAGGATGTCTCAGGCGGGGCGTGGTTTCAGCACCCCCAAGGGGAGCCGCCAGTGGTGTTTGCACGGGCCCGTTCGCGGCCATTGTTTGGGGATGTCTCAAGCGGTTTGCTCGTTTTCAGATTCAACATCCTTGGTTGTCATAGGAGGTGTTGAAATGTCTCAGGCGGTGCGCTGGGTTCAGCACCCCTTAGGGGAGCCGCTAAGGGTGTTTTCACTGGCCCGTTCGCTGCCATTGTGTGGGGATGTCTCAGGCGGCTTGCTAATTTTGCACCCCTAAGGGGAGCCGCCAGGGGTGTTGTCACGGGCCCATTCGCTGCCAGTTTGTGGGGATGTCTCAAGCGGTTTGCTTGTTCTCATGCCCAACATCGTTGGTTGTCAGAACAAATGCTGAGGATGTCTCAGCGGGGCGCTGGTTTCAGCACCTCTAAAAGGAGCCGCCAGGGGGTAGGACACGGGCCCGTTCGCTGCCAGATTGTGGGGATGTGTCAAGCGGTGTGCTCGTTGTCGTGCCCAACACCCTTGGCTTGCAGAGCAGATTTCGAGGATGTCTCAGGCGGGGCGCTGGCTTCAGCACCCCTAAGGGGAGCCGCCAGGGGTGGTTTCACGGGCCCGTTCGCGGCCAGTTTGAGGAGGGGGAATGAATGGGAGGTTCATGTTCAATCATACTCAAAGCTCACTCTGACTCATACTCACTCACTCGCAGTAGGATTCACTCGTCTTCGTCGGCCCTGTCGCCCACGTGGACGCGCTAGTATAGTCGAACGCTCATGAACAGACGCGCACTATGGCATGACACAAACATGAGATGCACATATGGGGAACTCCACGCAGTGAATAAATTACTAACTGCGTGGAGCTCCTCAGATGTGCATATCATGTGTTATGTCATGCCATAGTGAGCGTCTGTTCATGAGCGCACTGACGGGCAAACCGCATGGGACATCCCCGCAAAATGGCCGCGAACGGGCCCGTGTCCTACCCCCTTGGCGGCTCTCCTTAGGGATGCTTGCTGAGCATGAAAACGAGCAAACCGCATGAGACATCCCCACAAACTGGCCGCGAACGGGCCCATATCCTACCCCCTGGCGGCTCCCCTTAGGGGTGCTGAAACCAGCGCCCCGCCTGAGACATCCTCACAATCTGCTCTGAAAACAAAAGGTGGTGAGCATGAAAGCGAGCAAACCGCATGAGACATGCCCTCCCAATGGCCGCGAAACGGGCCCTCGAAACCACCCCTGGCGGCTCCCCTAAGGGGTGCTGAAACCAGCGCCCCGCCTGAGACATCCTCAAAACCTCTCATGGAAACCAAGGATGTTGAGCATGAAAACGAGCAAACCGCCTGAGACATCCCCACAGAATGGCTGCGAACGGGTCCGTGCGAACACCCTTGGCGGTTCCCCTTAGGGATGCTGAAACCAGCGCCCTGCCTGAGACATTCCCACAGTCTGCTGTGAAAGCAAAAGGTGTTGAGCATGAAAACGAACAAACCGCTTGAGACATCCCCACAAAATGGCCGCGAACGGGCCCTCGAAACCACCCCTGGCGGCTCCCCTAAGGGTTGCTGAGACCAGCGCCCCGCCTGAGACATCATCAAACCCTCTTATGACAACCAAAGATGTTGAGCATGAGAACGAGCAAACCGCCTGAGACATCCCCACAAAATGGCTGCGAACGGGCCCGTGCAAACACCCCTGGCGGCTCCCATTAGGGGTGCTGAAACCAGCGCCCCGCCTCAGGCATTCTCACAATCTGCCTTCCAAACGAAGGATGTTGAGCATGAAAACAGGCAAACCGCTTGAGACATCCCCACAAAATGGTTACGAACGGGCCCGTGTCCTACCCCCTGGCGGCTCCCCTAAGGGGTACTGAAACCAGCGCCCCGCCTGAGACATCCTCCGAATCTGATGTGTGTTGGGTAAGTCAGACTAAGAGAAGGTCTGAGTATGCGTAGGTCTGAGTATGAGTATAAGTATGTGTATGAGTACGTCTGGGTATGAGTAAGTCTGAGTATGAGCAAGTCCGTGCATGAGAAAGTCTGTGTATAAGAAAGTCTGGGCATGAGTAAGTCTGAATATGAGTGAGTCCGAGTAGGAGGAGACGAGAAGAGGAGGGGATGAGAAGAGGAAGGCGGAGAAGTAAGAGGCGTCCAAGTACTAACAAGAACCCCATCTTAGGATAGCGAGACTGAGTACGAGTAAGTCTGAGTATGACTTGGTCTGAATATAAATAAATCTGACCATGAGAAAGTATGGGTATGAGTAAGTCTGAGTATGACTAGGTCTGTATATAAATGAGCCTGAGGAAGAAAGGAAGGAGGGGGAGGGAGGAGAGGAGGGGTTCTGGTTATGGTTGGAGTCGGCGCCGTCCAAGTAATAACAAGAACCCCATCTTAGGATATGGGAAACGAGAACCCCATCTTAGGATAGCGAGACTGAGTATGAGTAAGTATGAGCATGGCTTGGTCTGGGTATGCATGAATCTGACCATAAGAAAGTTTGAGTGTGAGTAAGTCTGAGTATGACTAGGTCTGAGTATGAATGAGTCTGAGTAAGAGTAAGTCAGTCTGTGCATGAGTAAGTTTTAGGAGGAAGAGAGGAAGGAGAAGGGAGGAGAGGAGGGGTTCTGGTTCTGGTTGGAGTTGGCGCCGTCCAAGTAATAACAAGAATCCCATCT
>CAUYUJ010003315.1:15000-27500 GCA_963575745.1 Prorocentrum cordatum
CCATCGCCATCATCCCACTTATCCGCCTCTTCCTCGTCCCCCTCCTCATCATCGTCACAACCGTCATTGTCATCATCATCGTCATCATTATCATCAGCATCATCATCAGCAGCATCATCATCATCATCCTCATCATCATCATCCTCCTCCTCTTCCTCCTCCTCCTCCTCCTCCTCCTCCTCCTCCTCCTCCTCATCATCATCATCAACATCATCATTTGCAGCATCATCATCATCATCATCATCATCATCATCATCATCATCATCATCATCATCATCATCATCATCATCGTCATCATCATCATCAGAAGCATCATCATCAGCATCAGCATCACCATCATCAGTGTCATCGTAATCATCATCAAAATCATCATCGTGACTTGCATCACCATCATCACCACCATTACCGTCAAAAATACCACCAGCATCATCATCATCATCATCACCATCGCCATGATCCCACTTATCCGCCTCTTCCTCGTCCCCCTCCTCATCATCATCACAACCGTCATTGTCATCATCATCGTCATCATTATCATCAGCATCATCATCAGCAGCATCATCATCATCATCATCATCATCATCATCATCATCATCATCATCATCATCATCATCATCATCATCATCATCATCATCATAATTACCGTCATCCTATACTCCTCCTCTTCCTTCTCTTCCTCCTCCTCCTCCTTCTCACCTCCTTCCCCCTCATTCTCCTGGTCCCCCTCCTCCACATCCTTCTCCCCCCTCGCGTTCCACACTCTCATACCTCCCGACCCCTACCCATGGTCACCGCCGCCGCCGTCGCCCCCGAGGCCGCGCCGCCGGGGAGGGGGCGGGCCTTCTTCTTCACGACCACCAGGCGGAGCCGCGCCTCCTTTGCCCGCTGGTCCGCGCGCTCCTTCGCCTCGTCGCCCGCCCGCGGCGGCGGCCGCAGCGGCAGGCCGCGGCACGGCAACTTTGTCGCACTCGGGCAACCGGGCACGGCACGACATCTTTTCGCTGCCTGAAAAGAAAGCACGGAGCGGCACGGCACTTTTACTCACCTGGAAAAGGAAAAGAGGAAGAGGACGAGAAGGAGGATTAGGAGGAGGAAGAAGAAGAGGAAGAGGAGGAGGAGGAGGAGGAGGAGGAGGAGTGAGTGAGTGAGTGAGTGAGTGAGTGAGTGAGTGAGTGAGTGAGTGAGTGAGTGAGTGAGTGATGCGAGTCGAAACGAAACCTACGAACGCTGACGGGCTAGCTTCTCGGCCTTGCTTAAGGCCTTCGGCCAACAATCGGACTCGATCCGATTCAAATACACAGCTGCATTCGCATTCGTACGCCTGAGACAGACCTGTCCCAAACATATGATGGCACTACCCGCATAAGACCCGCACTGTGAGCAAAACCAGAGGCCCATGGAACTATGCAAACGCATTAGGTGACTGTTGTGTACCCAGCCCCCCCTAAATGCAGTCGAACTCCCGACGGCAACGCGGCAAAACGGCCATCAACAAAGGCAGGAATAAAACATAAGGTGGGCATCCTTTTCGGACTTAGAAGCTCACTACAGCACACCTTACACCGTTTGCCCGAATCGTCAAGCGAGTGGTTAATCGCAAACTGGCGGCAAACAGACGGGGCTGGAGGTGGCGGCACCTCGCACGCCACCTCTCTTTTCCTCGGCGGGCCACTCTGGCCACCGACAAACTCTCGGCATCCAAAGAATAATGGTGGCACGAATCATGCGCATCCTGATACGGTAAACATATTGCTCCAGCATGCGAACGCGCGCCCGCTCGCTCTCGGGCACTCTGAGACGCCTGGCAGCAGCGCCCGCCACAAGGTCGACGGCCGCGCTGCCTAGGACAAGCTGCCGCGGCGCTTTGCCTGCCACCACTTGGTGCGGCGACAGGTGTGAGTTGACGAAAAGGACAGCGAAATTGGACACGCGCCTGGACGCAACTGCGACGCCGATCCTGTGCCACAGGTCAGCGTCCTCGCCGACTGGCGAAACAAACCTGCGAGCGCACCAGCCGTCGGCGACGCCACTGTTGTCGGTGACAAGATACACAATGCCGCTGGACAGCTGAATCGCGATCCGCAGCGCGAAAAGCTCCACTCGAGGCACGCTCTGCAGCGCGCCTGGGAAGGCCCCCGACACCGCCCCCGCAATCATGAACGGGTCGAAGGCAGCAACGTTAACGACCGCCAGGCCCACACGCATGAAGCGGGTGTCGGCTGAGTCGGCGCCGCCGCTGGCGTCGGCGAACAGCCGCGGCGGGGCCTGATCGGCGCCGACCCCGAACGCGATGCCCGCCGGGCTGCTCGCCGCGACGCCCGAGACGCACCACTCCTCCTGCTCCAGCGGCGGGGCCACTGCAGTCCGCGAGGCTGGCGGCAACCCCCGGCTAGAAGCGCCCCTCGCTCTCGTGCCCGCTGAATGCCTGGGGCAGGAGGCCCTGCGAGCGCTCGTAAGCAGGCGATCCCACGTTCTTGGAGCAGCCCCAGACTCTGCGTAACATGGTCTCGCCCTGCTCGCCGCACCTCCGGCAGAGACGCGATAGCCCGAAGCCTTGGCCCCCGCGGCGTCGACGCGCCGAACTCTCGGCCAGCTGTCCCCCGTGGCCACCATGCCGAGCACCTCCGCCGCGCGGCTGCCCCTCGGCATGCTCTCGAACTGCTGGAAGAGCCTGCGCAAGGACATCATGTCCACGCGGGCTCGGCGTGCAACGCGACCAGCTCCAGCTCGCTCTCGAGGGACTCGCGCGGCGGCGATCTGGCGGCGGGGCCCAGGCAACCGTGAGACATCAGCAATCGCATGACCTCCTGCTCGAAAGGCTCAGCCTTGTGAGCCTCCGCCACCCACTGCCAGAAAGACCACGCCCAGTACGGGTTGGTGGACTGCTGCGCCATCGCCGACATCAGGGCCTCCTGCACTCGAGCGGCCTGGGTCTTCACCATGGGCTGACGGCCCTGAGCGAACGGAGCGCACGCGCCTGCGGCATCAGCTGCAGCTCCCACGGCCGTCCTCGAGATCGGCCCTTCGGGCGATCGGCCCCCCACGCTCAACAAAGTGGCGGAACGCCTCCACCACCCCAGTCACCGCGGGCGCCGGCGCCGGCCCAGGCGCCGCCGCAGGCCGCGGCGCCCCGGGCGGCGGCAGCGGCGGGGGGAGAGGCGGGGCCAGCGGGGGCGGCCCGCGCGGCCTGTCCCGCGACCGCTGGCACGCCTTCACGCAGCCTCTCGTTCTCCGCCCGCAGCTCGGCGAGGGCCTTCGTCTCCGGGCTCTCGGCGAGGGCCGTCGCCCTGGTCGGCCTGGCCCCGCCGTCGGCCCCGAACAGGTCGCCCCGCTCCACGGCCTGGTCCTCGGCAGCGCGGAACGCCCGCCTGCGGCACCACATGTGCCAGCGGGTGCGGGCACAGCACCAGCTGCCCCAGGCCATGGCCGTCGCGCAGCTCGCCCCCCTCAGGTAGCCAAGGAATCTACTCCGTCCCGTCTCGGCGCCTAGGACCACCGCCACGGCCACTGCGGCCGAGACGCCTGCCTAACCCACGAGCCGATCGTAGTAGGCACGCACGCGTCCTTGGGGGTCCTCGCCGATCACCTGCGCTCGCAGGTTCATCGCCATGTCGTTCCAGGCCTCCAGGTCATCTGGCAAGCTCTTCAGCTTCTCGGCGCAGCCTGTGCCCATGACGGCGCCCTGGTAGGCCTCCCACAGCATGTCGCCGAAATGGCCCACTTCGAGGGGGACCTTCAGCGTGAGCCATCTCGCGAGGAGCTCCGCAGCCCGCGCGACTAGCTCGACCTCCTCTGCGACTGAGCCCGCAGCGCCGCGTCTCTGACCGCACGGCGACAGGCCATGATCGCGGCCGACACATCGCGCTCCTCTGGGCTTGCTGCTCCTCCTCTGGCGGTGACCGTCTCTGCGACCGCCCGCCTGGAGGCCAGGCTCGGCTTCATCTCCTGTGGTGTGTGAGGCCCTCAGCAGCACGCCATCAAGTCCCTGGGGCCAAAGGAACGCGACAGGTGTGGCCGCGAGCCACTGGGGCCCTGACCCCGAAAAGTGCTTGAGCACAGACAGCTGCAGAGCACACCCCACCCGCCCGACTCGAACTCAACATCTCATTAATACACGTGAATGCTGCTCTCTCCCATGCATGCATGCATGTGCGTGTGTACGTATGTATGTATGTGTATGCGTGCATGACTGTATGCATGTATGTGTATATCTATACACGTATGATGGTATGTGTGTGCAAGTATATGTGCATGCATGCATGTATGTCTGTATGCATGTACACATGCATGCCGGTATGCATGTATTAATGCGTGTGTGCATGCATATACGGATGTGTGTGTGTGCATGCGTGTATGTATGTATGTATATGTGTGTATCCTTGTTTGTATGTATGCCGACATGCATGTATGCATGATGCATGTACGTGCGTGCGCATCTATGTAGGTAGGTAGCTAATTGGGTAGGTGTGCAGGTGTGTAGGTAGGTAGGCATGCGTGTACGCTTGTATGCAAGTATGCATTCATGCATGCATGCATGCATGCATGTAGGCATGCATGCAGTTGTGCATAAATGCAGTCACGTATGCATGTAAATAGACGTTCACACACATATGTATGAACATATCTATGTGTATACATGTATGTGTGTATGTGTGTACGGTTCTAGATAAGTATGTATGTGTGTCAACATAAAGGTAAGTAGATGCATGCGTGTATGTATGATTGTAAAGATGTATGCATACATGTACGAATACGTGTATACATACATACCTACCTACCTACCTACCTACCTACATACATACATACATACATACATGCATACATACATACATACATGCATGCATGCATACATACATACATACATACATGCATACGTACATATACATATATACATATATATATATATAACCATGCACAGTTACATACACGCACGTATGTACATACGTACATACATACGTGCGTGCATGCATGCAGGCATCTGTATGATTACAAGTGCGCATGCAGGCATGCAATCATACATGTATACATATACCTATACTGATATAGTCAGAATCATCTTTCCTCCTCCTTTTCCTGTTTTCTTCTCATCCTCATCGTCTTCCTCATCTGACCACATATTCCTCCCTCCTCCTCTTCATCATCATCATCATCATCATTATCCTCCTCCCCCGATCCTTCCCTTCTCCTGCCCATCCCTCTCTCTCTCCTCCCCCCCTCTGGTGGCACGCTGGCCTCTGCCGCCAGAACGGCGTCCACATTGTCGCTCTTGTTTCCCACCTCGAGGCCCTTGCCGACCACGAGGTCCTTGAGGTCGGATGCTGCCATGGCCTTCAGCTCCTGCGCGGCTGGGGGGGCGGGGGACGAGGGAGGAGGGGAGAGGAGGCCCAGAGCAAACCCATGATACAGCAAGGATGCTACGGCACATCCTCACGTCCCAAGGTTCCCTCCTCAGAAGTCCCTACAAGCCGGGCCTCTTGCTACAAGAGGCGTCCCCTTGAAAGACTGTCACGCTACGGGCCTGCCGTTCAGGCGAGAGACCTGCATTGAAAAGCAACTACATTGCATCCTTCTGGCGCGTATATGGGGAACGCGACAGGTGCGATCACCAAGTTCAACAGGTGCTATCATCAAGTTCATCGAGGTGTCCACCGAGAGCCCCGTCCTGAAAAGGAACCAAGCCCCATCCGTGTAACTGCTTCCCAGATTTACACCTCTGGCCGTCAAATTCGAGGAAGCCACAAGAACGAACCCCATGTCGAAGAGGAATGGCCCTCAATCCGTGCAAATGTTACATATGTCGAAAATTATGGTCAATAACTTCGAAGTGCGTTCGAGCGAGAATCCCGTTCTGAAAAGAAACCGTCCTATGTCTTTGTTCCTGTTACAGGATCTGTCAGACGGATGTGCGCGGCTGTGGGGCGAAGGCCCCTATCTTTCAAACGCACTTTGATGAACCCGGCGCGACCCCAAGTAGGGCAAACTTTCCTGGGCACGTTGCTTTGCAGTGCTTTGCGCTGCTTTGCATTGCTTGGCATTGCTTAGCATTGCTTGGCGCTGCTTGTGATTGCTCGGCATTGTTTGGCTTTGCTTGGCATTGCTTGGCACTGCTTGGCATTCACTGGCACAGTCTGGCATTGTGTGGCATGTCTTCGCGTGTATTGGCATCGCTTTGCATTGCTTGGCGCTGCCTGGCATTGCTTGACATTCCTTTGCAACGCCTGGGAACCCGAAGAACGAAGAAGCAAGACTGGGGAAACCAAGCACGGCGGGAAAACCGAGCACGGCGGGGAACCCGAGGAACCCGGGGAACCCGAGGAACCTCCGAGGAGCGGGCAGCGTAACGACAGGAGGCACCGGGGGCGGGGAACCCGAGGAACCCGAGGAACCCGAGGAACCTCCGAGCAATGGACAAAGTGACAATAGGAGGCACCAGCCCCTAACCAAGTAAGAACTCCTAAGGCAAGGCTCATTGGGGAAAAACTGACCGCCCTCCACACGCGCAACTGCTGAGATCGTTAAAGACGAATGTGCGCGGCGTGCAGGCGGGAGCCCCATTTTGTAAAGGTACCGCCCTTCATCCTTGCAGCACGTGGGAGCACCATGGTTCCGAACACACAGATCTTAAGGATGTCTCTGGCGAAACGACTGCCATACCCCAATGACACGTATGGTGATAGGACAGGGAGCCGTTATACCAAAAAGAAGGATGAAGGAGGAGAGGGGGGAGGAGAGAAGAGGAGGTATCTTCATCCTATGCTTCCTCTTCCTCCTCCTCCTCCTCAGATTCCTCCTGCTACTATTAAGAATAGTGTTTCCTATCATTATGACTGTGTGCCCTTACGATTGATATATCCCAGACATGGGATATCGTGGATTGTTCACTACGAGGCCCCCGGATGTCCCGAGCCTTTCCCCGGGGAAGGCATTTCATTACAGATCATTGTTTGACGGTCCCGGGGCCTGGCGAAGAGCCCCCATAGGCCGAAGACGGCGAAAAACCTCCCGTCGTGATTCTTGCTACGACGCTAGCATGTGTGTGAATCGGAACCATTGCACCTCCTCTCCTCCTCCTCCTCCTCCTCCTCCTCCTCCTCCTCCTCCTCCTCCTCCTCCTCCTCCTCCTGCTCCTCCTCCTCCTGCCGCTGCGACCCCAGCACCCGTCCACATTTGGGACGGGTGTCCACTGGGGCCAGGCGTGTGGGGATTGTCCATCCATGCGCGCCCGCCTCCAGAGACCTCGGGCCCGCTTCGTGGCTGAGGACATGAACCACAGCGCACTCAAAGAACCTCTCTCCGCAGGTGTGTCCATCAACGAGGTTTGTCTTCGGCGCCCCGACAGGGAGCGACAGCCCACCAGGGTACCAGCGATAGGACACACACAACAACAACAACAACAACAACAACAACAACAACAACAACAACAACAACAACAACAACAACAACAACAACAACAACAACAACAACAACAACAACAACAACAACAACAACAAAAACATTGGAGGAAGGAAGGAAAAAGGAGCAGGAGAGAACCGGAAAGCGGAGGAGGCGGACGCTTGGCGGGGAGGCGCGAGCCACCGGACCCCCCCCCCTCAGGCGCTCGCGCGCCCGCCGGAGGCAAAGAGCGGGGGAGAAAGGGGAAGGAAGGGGGACGGGGGGGACAGAAAACGGCGCGGCGGCGCTGCACTCAGGTGGGGTCCCTCTCCTCCTCCTCCTCCTCCCTCCTCTTCCTCCCCCTCTCCTCCCCCCCTCCAACAACAACAACAACAACAACAACAGCAACAACAACCACAGCAGCAACAACAACAGCAGCAACAGCAACAACCACGACCACAACCACAACCATAACAACAACAACAACAACAACAACAACAACAACAACAACAACAACAACAACAACAACAACAACAACAACAACAACAACAACAACAACAATTACCACAACCACAACCACAACCACAACCACAACCACAACCACACCAACAACAACAACAACAACAACAACAACAACAACAACAATTACTAGCACGTGGGGACACTCCGTTCTCACCAGTGCCAGGGTTTTCATAGGAGGCGGGCAATACCCCCACTTTGTGGGGGGGCCGGTTCAAGCTCTACCAAATTTCCAAACGACTCTTCGCCACCACCCACACCCAGCTTCCCGCCCTATGACGTTCGGACACTTCACTTCGTGGCATGCGGACGACCGTGGCTACTATTCAGGGCCCCGCGGCCGACGACGACGGCGTGCGCGCGCGAAGAAAAAACGAATGTGTCCCGCATGGTATTATTTGACAGGGATGATGGCCCTGGCAGGTGCGCAACCGTTGTCGCAGAAGTTCGAAAAAGTTGCTCGCAAAAGCCCGTTTGACAGAAATGTTTAAAAAGTGTTGGGTTTCCTACGAATCCGCAAGAGCGCGCGGGATGAGATTTTGACAATTTTTTGTTGAAAAACCATTGGTTGTTTGATGTTTTTATGTTAAAATCGCTGCGAACACTAAGGTTTTGGAAGGATTTCGTCTTGCGCGCGCGAATGTCCACTTTACCTTATTTTTTGCAAGGGATTCTTGAAATTTGATTATATTAGAACAAGAAATGTCATTTTCTATTGTTTTTTGCAAGGGAAAGCGGATTACAACAAAACAACCGGATCCTGTACACACCCTCTTTTCTGAGGCTTCCTCACGAAAACGATGAAAATGTAGCTGCGGCCTAGGCGGCGCAGGGGGGGCGCGCACCAGGGGGCCCAACAATAATTATTCTTTAGAATAAATAATGTTCAACAATTATAAGACTGTTCGCCCTTATATGCTCGAGTGTCCAATAACGCGTATTTCCCAAACCCTCGATACCCGCCCTCTTCGTCTTCGATCGAACCCCTTTTGGGGGGTATACCTTTCTTCCCTGCAGGCCGGGCCCTGGCAAGCGGCGGGGCGGCCGCGGACCGTCGGCCTGGCCAGCGGCAGCGCTGATCGGCGGGGCGGCCGCGGACCGTCGACCCGACCCCAGGAGGGACGGACAGGGGACCGACCACGACGACCACGACGACCACGACGACGACGACGACGACGACGACGACGACGACGACGACGACGACGACTACGACGACGACGACGACGACGACGACGACGACGACGTCGAAGACGACGGCGACGACGACGACGACGGCTACGACGAGCGAAAGCGAGAGCGAGAGAGAACAACAGCAGGGCCACGAAGGGCACGAAGTAGGCCACGAAGGGCGACAGCGGGGACACGAAGGGAATGCGTATGGGGCCACGAAGAGCGCGAACGAGCGGGGGCCACGAAGTGCAGATAATGCGGGGCCACGGAAGGCAACTATGGGGCCACTGAGGGGAGCAACTGGGCCACGTAGGACAGTGAGGGGGACACAAATGGCGACAGCGGGGCCACGAAGGGCATGCACATGGGGCCACAACGGGCGCGACTCCTGGGCGCCTGGGTGTCGGGAGCGCGGCGCTTGGGCAAATTGCAGGAAATTCCAACGCAAGGCCATTCTTCAGTAAGTTGCAAGCAAGTCTCCAGCGAGAGCGCGACTCCAGAGCGCTGGGAGAGCGATTCCTGAATAAATTGTGAGGAAGTCCCAAGCGAGAGCCGCGCCTCGCGAGACAGGGCGCCGAGCAGCGGCCCCGACGCCGTGGCGGGCAGGGCCAGTAGCTCCTCTGCATCGCCAGACCCATGCCTATCCCCAGTTCCTCCTCCTCCCCGTCACCAGGCGAAGAACATGGGGGTATCCCTGCGACGCCGAAGTTATTCTTGACCCTCGTGCCGGCTTCACAGGGAAAAAAACAGCAGGGAAAGGAATTGACACAAAACGGCCGCGCTCAGAGCGGGAAGAAAATGGAGACAAAATGACGGCGCACGGGGCTCGGCCACGTTCGGCGTGGCAAGCAGGCACGCTGCTCAAAACAATGTGTCAGAAAACTGCATGGGGGGGAAACAGGGACGAAAATGGACTCAGAACGGCGGCGCAAAGGGCGGGAAGAAAATGGAGACAATATGGCGGCGCGCGAAGCTCGGCCACGTTCGGCGTGACAAGCAGGCACGCTATGCGGAACAATGCGTCACGAAGCGGTATCAAGAACAAGAACAGAAAGAGGGGGAATGGACACGGAACGGCCGCGCACAGGGCGAAAAGAAAGTGGAGACAAAATGACGGCGCACGGGGCTCGGCCACGTCCGGCGTGTCAAGCAGGCACGCCACGCAGAAGATGAACAACAGAGCGGCATGGGCACACAACAGCAGAGAAGTGCCTGTGCACAACGCGGACTGCGCCACTGGGACCTTAGGTGGAGCTCCCTTTGGGGCCACGAAACGTGTGAGGGGTGTGCCAAAATGCGGCGGCGCCGCCATGCGGACTGCGCCACTGGGACCTGGGGTGGTGGAGCTCCCAATGGGGCCACGAAACGTGTGAGGGGTGTGCCAAAATGGGGCGGCGCCGCCATGCGGACTGCGCCACTGGGACCTTACGTGGAGCTCTCTAGGGTGCCACGACACGTGTGAGGGGTGTGCCAAAATGCGGCGGCGCCGCCATGCGGACTGCGCCACTGGGACCTTACGTGGAGCTCCCTATGGGGCCACGAAAAGTGTGAGGGGGGTGCCAAAATGCGGCGGCGCCGCCATGCGGACTGCGCCACTGGGACCGTAGGTGGATCCCCCTATGGAGCCACGAAACGTGCGAGGGGTGTGCCAATTTGGGGCGGCGCCAACATGCGGACTGCGCCACTGGGACCTTAGGTGGAGCTCTCTAGGGTGCCACGAAACGTTTGAGGGGTGTGCCAAAATGCGGCGGCGCCGCCATGCGGACTGCGCAACTGGGACCTGAGGTGGAGCTCCCTTTGGGGCCACGAAACGTTTGAGGGGTGTGCCAAAATGGGGCGGCGCCGCCAGGCGGACTGTGCCAGTGTGACCTTAGGTGGAACTCCCTATGGGGCCACGAAACGTGTGAGGGGTGTGCCAAAATGGGGCGGCGCCGCCATGCGAACGCAGCCACTGGGGCCTTCGGTGGAGCTCACTATGGGGCCACGAAACGTGTGAGGGGTGTGAAGAAGACGATGACGATGATGGTGATGATGACGATGATGTTGATGATAACGGCCATGGTGATGATGATGATGATGATGATGATGATGATAATGATAAATGATAATGAATAATGATAATGATATGAAATGATAATGAAATGATAATGATAATGAAATGATGATAAATAATGATAATGATAAAATAATGATATGATGAATGATAATGATAATGATATGATAATGAAAATAAGATAATGATAATGATAATGATAATGATAATGAAATAATGATAATGATAATGATATGATAATGACATGATAATGATAATGATAAGATAATGATGAAATGATAATGATAATGATAATGATAAAGATAATGATAATGATAATGATAATGATAATGATAATGATAATGATAATGATAATGATAATGAGAATGACAATGATAATGACAATGATAATGATAATGATAATGATAATGATAATGATAATGATAATGATAATGATAATGATAATGATAATGATAATGATAATGATAATGATAATGATAATGATAATGATAATGATAATGATAATGATAATGATAATGATAATGGTAACGATAATGATAATGATAATGATAATGATAATGATGATGATGATGATGATGATGATGGTGATGGTGGTGATGATGATGATGATGATGGTGGTTATGGTGGTTATGATGATGATGAGGAGGAGGAGGACGATGATGATGATGATGATGATGACAATGACACTGACACTGACACTGACACTGACGATGATGGTGATGGTGATGATGATGATGCTGATGATGGTGATGATGACGACGACGGCCATGATGATGATGACGACGACGATCACGATGACCATGACGGCTATACTGATAATGATGATGATGATGATGATGATGATGATGATGATGATGATGATGATGATGATGATGATGGGAGGAGGGAGGAGGGGGAGGAGGAGAGGAGGGACGCGCGGCGCTGTCTTTTCAAAACGAGGACCCAACACCACAGGATGGTCGGGAAATACACTGGTTACGGGGCGGGGGAGGTCTACAATATTCTATGTGCAGGCAATGGGAATTCAACAACGACAACAACAACAACAACCACAACAACAACAACAACAACAACAACGACAGAAACACCATCACCATTACCATCACCAATATCCATTATCGTCAATACGATCACCATCACATTACCAGAAACTTATCGTTATCACCATTACCATCAGCATCATCACCATCCCCGTTGCCAACAACAACATTCTCATCATCACACACATTCATGAACATGCTGATATCATACCTCCTCCACCTCCTCCGTCCATATGCCACCCACGCCTTCCTTAGTCCCCTCCTTCCACGCCTCCCTCTCCTCCTCATCCCTCCTTCTCCTCAAAATCATCACCGCCACAACCACCATCATCACCACCACCACCATC
>CAUYUJ010003315.1:40000-80305 GCA_963575745.1 Prorocentrum cordatum
GAGGGAGGGGGGACACTCCAAGCTAGGTGCGCTCGCGTCATATCTGACATCCTACACCTCCCTCCCATCCCTTACCATGGCGTAGATCCCCTCTCTACTCGCACAGTCGGATGTCGAGCAGGGCAATGATCCCGAAAGGGTACGCGATGCAGTGTAGACCACGGCATGGCATGGCGTAGAAGAGCACCACAAAGCGTAGTATGTCACAGCATGGCGTGGCATGGCGTAGTGAAGAATTGCATCACAAAGCTTTGCAACGCAAAGCATGGCTTCGCACAGCGGCCCCGAACATAACATTGCATAGCATGGCGTTGATCAAAGCGTAGCATGGCATAGCACGACGTGGCACTTAAACACTGCATATCACAGCTTCAGCTGAAGGCATGGCATCGCGCAGCGGAACGCAACCTAGCATTGCATTGCATGCCGTGGCATGGCACGGGAAATGACGCCCGCGCTGCAGCGGAACGAGCGGAAGCGCGGAAATGAGGCCAGCGCTGCAGCGGGAGCCCGATTCGGAACGAGCGGAAGCACGGAAATGAGACCAGCGCTGCAGCGGGAGCACGATTCAGAACGAGCGGGGCCCGAAAATGAGGCTGGCGCATCAGCGAGAGCAGCATTTTGCAAAAAAAAAAAAAAAAAAAAAAAAATGCAGGCGAAAACCCAACTCCGGGGAATCCTGTGTGTAAAAAACAGTACGGGGGGGGGGGGGCGAACACTCCCAACCCGTCATCAGGGGAAGGAGGAGAGTAGTATTCATATTGAGTAACTGTAGAGGCGGAAGACTTCCATCCTGAGTGCGCTGGCGCGGCCAGCCTCGGCAGCGGGGACCATGGCAGCGGCCGGGCCGCGGCGCCGGAGCATCCACGGGCGCTGACGGACGAGGCCCAGTACGCGGAACGCAAGGGTACCTGCTGTAGAGCCGTCAAGGATGGAGCACACGTCGTCGTTAAACTGGGGCTCTCGCAGTGACGCCGCACACACTCGTCTTAAAAGGTTGCCGGATGTTCCAGGATAAAGCGTAGGCCGTGTTCGACATGTGGTGTTCGCCTCCCATGGTGTTCGCCTGAGCGCCGCGCCCATTCCGTCTTACAACTTTGCAACAGCTGCAACGATGGAGGCGGGGTCGTCTTCAAAATGCGGTTGTCGCTTTAGCACCGCGCACCTTTCTCTAAAAGTCTGCAATAGCTTCAAAGATAGAGGGCGACCCCTTTACACGATGGGGACCTCGCCTTAGCGCAGCGCACATGCGCCTTAATCGCCTCAACTGTTTGTTACAATGTCAGGGATGGAGAACGGTTCCTTTCCAAAATTACGGTTTCGCGTGGGACGCCTTTCATACAGACCAGAACCTTGAACACAGGCTACAGCTGCGCGGATGGACAGTGCTTCTCTTCACAACAGGACAACCACTCGAGGCCTCCTCGAAAATCATGAACAGAAATGCAAGTCTGTGTAACAGTGGCACTGAAGGTCTGCAGTCCCTTCTCATAACGGGGATCTCGCTGGACACCTCCTGAGTTGTATGACCATACCTGTTCGAACTCGCTGTTACTCTCAAGAAGAATGTAAGGCAGTTCCTTCCACAGCACTGGGCTCTCGCCTGAATGGCAGGCCAATGGTGAAGAGGAAGGCTTGTAGGGACTGATGAGGAGGGAACTTGGGGCAGAAAGGGGTATTGCAGCATCGTTGATGCATGCTGGGCTTACTCTGGTCCTCCCGCTCCTCATGCTTCTCCTTCTCCAATGGCTCTTCCTGGCTCTGGTCCATCCCCTCCTCTTCCTCCTCCACCTCCTCCTCCCCCAACTGATTCCTCCTCCACATCCGCGTCATCCTCAAAATTGCTTTTTCTCCTCCTCTTTCGCCTCAACCTCAAACTGCTATTCATCCTCTGCTCAAACTTCTCTTCCTGCTCGTCCTCGTCGTATTCCTCGTCGTCGCTATAGTCGTCATCCTCCTCGCATCACCTCAACACAACCCAGCTCAGCCAGAAGGGTTTGGGGGGAACCTGAGCCGCCCAAACCAAGAAAAAACAGTAAACCAGGAAGCAGGACGTCGCTGCGAGCATGGCACCAGCTGAGAAGCAGGAAGATGCACGACCGAGCCTCGTCATTACCACCAGCACCACCATCCTCCTCCTCCCTTCCCCTCCCCCTCTCCTCCCTCCTCCTCCTCCTCCTCCTCCTCCTCCTCCTCCTCCTCCTCCTCTTCCTCTTCCTCCCTCTCTACCGCCACCTCTACCTTCTCCACTCCTCCCCAGTCCATCTCCATGTTCGTTCTCATCCTCCTCCTCCTCCTCCTCCTCCTCCTCCTCCTCCAGCTCTTCCTCCTCCTCCTCCACTTCCTCCTCCCCCTCCTCCTCATACAAATACAACCACACAACATGAGCTCGGCTCTCTCCTCCTCTCTGGTAATGTGATTGTGTTGTCCGGGGCGTCTCCTCCCCCCACCCCATCCGTATGCTGGTCGCCCTCCTTGCTCATCAACGTGCTCTTCGTCCTGCTCATCCTACTCCTCCTCCTCGTCCGCCACACCCTCCTTCTCCTCCTCCTCCTCCTCCTCATCATGTCCCTCCTCCCTAGTTCCCCATGTCTGATTGCGCATCACACGAGGGGGTCGCATCGAGGATCAAGGTCATATGTACAACACCCAGGCTGCACACAGAAAAGCATTTATCGCAACGGTGAAGGATTGACGCGAGACATCGGCTGCCAGACACGGCGCGAGCGCATCTGGCTTGCCTCCACCCCCCCACGGTTGTCCCCGGCCCCGCGACCCCCTCCCTCTGGAAGTCGCCTCCTGCATGGTGTTGCCGTCCCTGGCCCGCTCCCCGCCCTCTTCTCCATGCCCCTTCTCCTTCGCACAAGCCGCAGCCGCAGCCGCTGCCGCCACCGCCTCCTCCTGTTCCACCTCCGCCTCCTCCTCCTCCTCCTCCTCCTCCTCCTCCTCCTCCTCCTCGTCCTTTTCCCCCTCCTCCTCCCCTTCCTCCTCCTCCTCTTCCTCCTCCTCCCGTTTCCCCTCCTCCCACCCCCGACGACGACAACCGCGACAGCGGCGACGACGACGACGACGACAATGGCGGCGGCGGCGGCGGCGGCGGCGGCAGCGGCGACGACGACGACGACGACGACGACGACGACGACAACGACGACGACGACGACGACGACGACGACGACGACGACGACGACGACGACGACGACGACGACGGCGGCGGCGGCGGCGGCGGCGGCGGCGGCGGCGGCGGCGGCGGCGGCAGGGCGGAGATCCTCCTCGGGCGCGGCGGCGGCCTCTTCGAGCGCCCTCTTGGCGCCCTTTTTGGGCCCCGCGGCGAAAGCGTCCTGGCGGCGGCGCAGGAACGAGCGGGGAAGGCGTCCGCGGGCGGCGGGCCAACGGCCTCGGCCTCCTCCCGCCGCCGAATTCTCCCCTTTCACAACGAGAACGACGACGACGACGACGACGACGACGACGACGACGACGACAACGACGACGACGACGACGACGACGACGACGACGACGACGACAACCACGACGACGACGACGACGACGACGACGACGACGACGACGACGACGACGACGACGACGACGACGACGGTGGCGGTGGCGGCGGCGGCGACCTACGTCCGAGCGCGCGGCTCTGTCGCAGTGTCCCCGTCTTGTCCCGCGCCTCCCCCCTCCTGTTGCCGGCGCATTCCTCCACGACGACACCCGTTCGACGAGCGAGGCGCCGAACAAGGCAGCCAAGCTCACCACTACTCCGCTGGCCCCAACCACGGGCCAGGGCGTGCAAAAGGTTGCCCCACGAGGCCAGGGAAGCTTGCCCTTCAGACCTCCATCCCCTCCCGTATGTATAATAAGTCCATCAGCCTCAATCTCAGCTGCCATCGCCCTGGGAGGCGGAGCCGTCACGGCGGGCAGTCATGCGAGGCACGCTGGCCCTCGAACGAAGATCTCGCGCACACGGCGTGGGGAAAACAGTAACGCATTACAATTCGGTGAACCATGCGGAAGACAAGAGTGATTGCTGCCCCTTATATATGAAAGCTCCGCCCCTGTCACACGATCAGACATGTCGTCAGGGCTGGCTGGGCGATTCGCTTGATACCTCCTCTCAACTCATGGTCTCGATGCTTGGACAGTTCAAGTGTGAACGGATGGAACACAGCGCGTTTTCAACATGGCTCTGGCCTTGGCGTTGCGCACACCCGTCTTAAAACCTCAGAATATATATATATATATATATATAATATAGATGTGTGTATGTGTGTGTGTGTGCGTGTAAATATATCGGGATGCAGGGCAATACGTTTCCAAATCGGACTCGCGCATTGGTTCCGAGCACACTCGACTTAAGAATGCAGAAAGAGAAGGCAATTCCATTTAAAACTGGCGTTCCTGATTGAGACGTGCACATCTTCTATTACCCGAATTTCCCAACTGCGCAGCAATTGGATGGACGGAGGGCGGCTTCTTTTGTAAATGGAGCTCTCGCTGAAGACTTCCTTACATTGTACTGCCAAAATGTTGAAAGTGTGGAACCTTTGCACGGACATCGGTCGCACGCTTTTCAAAACGGAGGTCTCGCTGGACAACTTCGTGGACTCCCTGACCCTATATCTTGGCGCGTCTTGTGGCTAGAGAGATGAAGGCTGGAGCCTACAGGAAACGCGGGCATCGCCTGAACGGCAGGCCCGAGGGGGCGTTCGTCTGTCACTGGGGGGCGCTTCCTGCAGTGCAAAACAAGTAGGTACTTATGAAGGGTACTTTGGACGGGAGGGTGTACTGCAGCATCGTTAATTTATGCATCCTGGGGCTACTCTGGTCCGCATCACTCCCCTTCCCGACCTTCCTCCTCCTCCGCCTGCTCCTCGTGTTTCCCCTCCTCCTCCTCCCCCTCCTCCCCATTATTCCCCCTCGTCCTACTCCTCCTACCAAACACGGGTGACCCAAGGCATCGTACCTTTTGAGCTCGTACTTGCAATGGGGCGCCCAACCCATTGCCTTCTCGTTGGCACTTCGGGGGCTCCGACCAAATGATCATCTGGTATGCTGTATGCGATGGTAAAAACCGGCCGCATTCACGCATAGTGCTCAGCAGGTGTGTTATGATAGGGTGGTAAGCCACATCTTTATAATTCGCATCTATTGCTTGTGATACAAAATACGCAATGGCAGAAGGATTCGTCTTACAGCTACGGGTTCTCTATTGCTTCTTGAATACGCGTCTATCTACATAGTGTTCAGGGCATCATGGCAAGCAGGGCTGTGAGCACGTTCAGTTTTGGAGCGTGGTCCATGGCTTTGGTAGGTTGGCACCTTTCCATTGGGAGTGGTCTGATATGGTCCTGCTTGTGCTAGTTCCAGCTTTACGCATCTACAGAAGGCCACTTATTACATTATTGTACCCATCCGAGTTCACAGTGCTCTGAGGTTTCTGTATGCATGTGGTCGGCATTATGTCACCGCCGCGTGAAGGTATACGTGTTGTACTCATTTTGGGCGTCCAAGCTGAAGATATTCATCATCCGTTTCATTGCAGGCATCTTCCATATCCGCCAGGGGGGTATGATGTCTGTTTGGTGCAAGTAATCGCTGGTAGCGCCCGGCGTTCAGGGAGGCAGGCAACTATACTCACTGTGACTGATCAAATGGCTTCCCACGTTTGCAGTGCCGTGCATAGTGCCACGTCGTACTACTAAGTTTGGTGAGATTTGTATTCGTTGCTGGCTCAGGTGTTTTTCGCGATGTGGATATCGTGCTAGGGCCTAGGCGTTCAGAGCGGACTTCATAATTCATCCTGTCAACTGCACAGGTCTCACATAATACGGCTTGCATGATGGTGGTCATCTTCCCGTGCGGAAAGGCTGCGAAAGACGTGAGGTTATTCGCTGAATCAATCAGACGACAGCGCTTCTTAGACTTCATTATCCACATGGCGGCGCTGTGGAATATCACGTTCTGTCGCTTGTGGTGCTAGTGTGCGTTGCAGCTAGGTGGGCGCTACGGTTTCCAATGGTGCCATGCAGTCTCCATGAAAATGTTCCTCCAGTTCGGGCACTCCGTGTCTCATGTCCTCCCGCGGGTCTTCAAGGTCAGTGGGCGGTGCATGTCGTCTTGCTTTCCTATTCCGTATCGCTACGCAGTTGCAGAATCACTGGAACCCCTTCTGCACCCTGACTCCGCAGGTCCCCAATCCGAAGCCGCGCCGCCGCACGCCCCTCGGGCCAGCGCTTGCCGCTTCGGGACCCTTTGCACGCCGGCGGAGTCGGTTTCCGTAGAGGTTCCAGCTTCCTCCTCCTCCTCCTCCTCCTCATCATCATCATCGTCATCATCACCATCACTGTCGTCGCCATACCATCATACTTATAAACATCATCATAATCGTCATCGTCGTCGTCATACAAATCATCATCATCATCATCATCATCATCACCACCACCACCATCATCATCATCATCATCATCATCACCAGCATCATCGAAGTCATCCTCCTCAACATACTCAGCGTGGTGAGTAGGACTGTTTCCCCTCCACGTCAGCTTCATAATTCTCCAGTCCACACAGAAAATCATCGGCGTCTGCGACATCATAATAAGTCAACGCCAAGAACAATGCCTGAATCATCAGCCTTATCACAAACACCACTGCCACAACCACCGCCACCACCGCCATCAGCATCATGAGTATGATCATCATCATCATAATTATCCTCCTCCTCCTCCTCCTCCTCATCATCATCATCATCATTATCATCATCAGAATCGGAATCATAAGCATAATGATAATCATAGTCATCATCACACTCGTCGCCATACCATCAGATGCATAGACATCATCATAGTCGTCATCGTCGTCGTCATAAAAATCACCATCATCAACAGCATCATCGACGTCATCCTCATCAACATACTCAGCGTGGTGAGTAGGACTGATTCCCCCTCAACGTCAGCTTCGTAATCCTCCAGTCCACACCGATAATACTCGTCGTCTGCGGGATCAGAATCAAGTCACCGCCAAGAACAATGCCTGAACCATCAGCCTTATCAATCACCACCACCGCCACCACCGCCACCACCGCCACCACCGCCACCATCACCACCACCACCATCATCATCATCGTCATCATCATCATCATCAGCAGCAGCAACATCATCATCATCATCATCATCATCATCATCATCATCATCATCATCATCATCATCATCATCATCATCAGCATCAGCATCAGCATCAGCATCATCATCAGCACCATCATCATCATCATCATCATCATCATCATCATCATCATCATCATCATCCATCGTGACCATAATCGTCATCGTCATCATCACAAAAACCATCATCATCAGCAGCATCATCCTCATCGTTGTCGTCGTCGTCACTGTCATCGTCATCGTCATCATCATCATCATCATCATCAGCATCACCATCATCATCGCCATCAGCACCATCATCACCATCATAATCATCACCATCACAATCGTCGCCGTACCATCATGTTCATAGACATCGTCAAAATCGTCATCGTGGTCGTGATGGAAATCGTCATCGTCACTTGCATCATCGACGTCATCCTCATCAACATACTCAGCGTTGTGAGCACGACTGTTTCCCACTCAACGTCAGCTCCATAATCCGCAATTCCACACCAAAATAAATCGCCGTCTTCGGCATCATAATCAAGTCACCGCCAAAAAACAATGCCTGAATCATGAGCCTTATCAGAATCAAAGCTGCCACCGCCACCACCACCACCATCATCATCATCATCATCATCATCATCATCATCATCATCATCAACATCAACATCATCATCATCATCATCATCATCATCATCACCACCACCACCACCGTCATCATCATCCGAACCATCAACAATCCGATCATTACCCCTTCACGCCCCCTTCTTCGTCCTCCCCCTCCCTTCCCTCACCATCCGCGTCCTCGTCCTCCTCCTCGTCTTCGTCCTCCTCAACATCATCGTCCTCACCCTCCTTGCCCCATTCCCCTCCCGTCCCCGCGCGCGGCCGGGCCCTTGCACGCGGGACCACTATGGATGGACAGCGTCCGAAGACGGAGGCTGTGGTACCCGACAGCGACACCGGGCTGACACCCAAGAAGGGCCGCTGATCCACGAGACACCGAAGAGGGATGCAGCTTAGACACACACACACATAAACAAACGCATGCATGCATGCATACATGCATACATGCATACATGAATGCACGCATGCAGAACATATATAGAGAAATACACTACATTATCTTACATTACATTGCGTTATTTTCCGTTACATTGCATTATCATACATTACATTACAACACATGTACAGTTACATCGGCATGTACCATTACATTACGTTGTACTACAATTCTTCACAGCTCATTACATGGCACGACATTACATACATACGTGCACCCATACATACATACGTACATGCATGCATACATGCATGCATGCATGCATGCATGCATCTATACATACACACATGTTTACAAACATACGACATGCATGCATACAGACATGCATACATGCATGCATACATACGTAAATACACACATGTGCGCATACAAGCATACATACATATCTATATATAGTGTGTTCCACAACCTTTCGGGACAGTACGCGGAAGGGCGGAAAGCCAGCAGGCAGCGTGAATGTAAAAGGGCGGAGAGGACGATAATCGCGGCCCTCCCAGGCCACAAGCCCAGGCCTTTACCTACTTTGGGAAATGGGCCTTCCACAGGGTGATTTTAAAGTACGTAAGGGCATGACTTTCTTGCACATCTCGCAAGCGAAGCAGCGACAACCTGCCAGCACTTTTTTTGGAACACGGCAACCGCGGTCTCGAGACCCTCGAATGTCAGACTCTGGCCGGCTGAAACTTTCGAGTTTCGCACTCGAGGAGCGTAACCACGCGGCCAGCTCCCGCATCCCATAGTCATGGTTCGGCGAGTGGGCGAAGCAGGGACAAGGCAGGGAGGGCACGAGCCTTCAGAGGCGGAGAAGCTTTCTGCCTAAAAAAATGGAGACTGATCTGTACTTATGCAGCTGAGCGGGAGTCAGCTTGCCAATCTGTCGCATCAGATGGCCTTGTTTCATATAGCGACGCACGCTCTTTCTGGCCTTCCCGCGCCCACGCGACTGGATCTGATCTTCAGCGCGAAGTCTGGGCGCTGCATCAATGGAGGGTCCGCCGCGGCGCGCCGCGCGCGGCGCGAGGCGGAGGGCGCCAAGGCTGCAGGCCTCGAAGGCGGATTCGCAGCGGCGCTCCTACTCCGCCAAGGTCAGGCCGAACATGGGCGCGAAGCTGCCTCGGTTCGCTACCTCGAGCTCGGCGAAGACGCCAGCCACCTGATCGCGGCCGGCCTTCCCGGAGGCAGCATCCCCGAAGATCATAGCGTCGTCCTGCTCCCCTGCCCTGGTTGCGGGCCGCCGCGAGGCCCCACCATCGTCGCCCTCCGAGGACTGCGCTATCATGATAGCGGCAAGGGGGTAGCCAGCGCCTCGAAGGCTCGAAGGAGCCACCTTGATATCGTTCTCGGTGATCTGGCACACCTCGCCTGGTCGCAAGTACCCGTCGAACTGGGTGACCAGCGCCTGGGCCGCACTGAGATCGGCCTTGTTGCCGGTGTCGCAGAGCCAGTCGCAGGCAAGAAACAGAGCCTGCTGTGGCATGGGGTCTCGTGAGACATCTCCCAAGCGCTCCTGCCAGCCTCGCAGCGCGGCGCGGGCGAGCAGCAGCACAGTCGGGCCCTCCAGGTTGCTGCGCTGCACGCACGCGGTCCCGCACGCGGCGACCCGAGCGTCGCAGATGCCTCTGCCGTCGAACCACATGTGATCCAGGTAGACTTCCAGGCCGTTGTCGACTGCGGCTCCTGCCAGGATGCTGAGCCCGCGCTCGCTTGCGAAGCCCTTCAACTTCTCGCAGGCGCCCCGGCAGCGAATCTGAGTCGCGGGCGGCGCCGACTGCGCTCGAAGGTACCCCACGGGGCGCGGGCCGTCTCCGACAGCCTGTCGCCGCAGCTTGGCGACGGTGGGCCGCGGCAGACGCCTCCGCTGGCTCGGCATGCCGGGGAGGGATCCACGGCCCCCAGCCGGCGCCCCACTGCCTGGCGGCGGCCGCCCACTCGGGCGGCGAGCCAGACGGGCATGAGGCGGGCGGCCCTGAGCGGCTGCTGGAGGTCGCGCTTGCAGGCGCGCGCCGGCCCCACTTCCCAGCGACTGGACCGCGCGCCACGGCCATGCCACGCGGAGGCCCCACGAGGAGCCACTGAGGCAAGGATCAGAGCCCAGTGGCGACAGAGCGACGAAGGATACTTCCCAGCCAGCGTGGTCATCCTAACTGCGGTCCCTGGGGTAGGCGACGAGGTAGCCGATGAGAACGCAGAACTTGACGGAACGACGACCTTTCCTTGGAGATGCCCATGGCGATGGCCACCCTCGCAGCGACGGGACAGCAGCAACAGATCATCGATGCCGGCAACGATGATGGTAGGCTCGACGTAAGTACAACCATATACACAGCAATCGCAGCGAACGGTGGCGTGATGCCGTTGAAGAAATTGTTGCAAAGGCCCCCACTTCCAGATCCGAGAGGAAGCAGGGTTCTCGAGCGGCCAACGTTCATTATGGCGACAACAAAGATGCAGAAGTGCCAATGTCCAGGCAGCGCAAAGCCGACCGATTCGAGCGCGCTCTCCTCGGGAGGTGGTAGTAGCCTGACTACAGGAAGTACAAGGGGCACCGACATGAAGGCACCAAATCCTCTTGCTGGTAATCCATGTTTTCAACATGGCGACGACACGGCCATCCACGACGTCCACGTGAGGCCGTCGGTCGTCGTCAACCGGAGTGGCGACATGCAACCCCGCCTTCAGGCCAGCAGCGGATAAGCGGCCACAGCCAGCGAACACCTCTAGCATGGCCCGCTGCGAAGCTGGGCGAGGCCGAGGAGCAGGACTGGGGTTTGGACTCCGGAGGCCTTCATGCGATTGGGAGACAGCAGGGGCGTAGCGGCTCATGTCTCGCGGCGGCCGGCCGCGGGCTGCGCGCCCAACGCGCGCCAGCCTCATATAACACTTTTGACGGGCCAGGCTGAAAGTCCGCCCCAGGGGCGGCGCCCCAGGGGCGGCGCCACGCCGCGCCGGCGCCGCCGCGGGCGTCCGAGCTCAGCGGCCTCGGAGCCGCGCGCGAGCGTCGCCACTGCAGCGGCTGGAGGAGCAGCAGCCAGCGCCTGGTTGCCCTCCACGATCTCCTCGAGGTCGCGGGCGCGCCCTCGCCGAACGGCGCCAGGCCGGAGCAACATGGCGTCGGCCAGGCGGCTGTCAGCGTCTGTAGGATTGCGAGCTGACTCTGCATAGCGCTGCCGCCAGGAGATCTCGCACGCGAGCTGGCACGAGTCTGCGAGGCGGGCGGCAGTTCCGCCTGAGGGCCCACGGTTTGGCGCGGCCCTTCTCAAGGCTGAGCACAGCCCCCATGTTGTCACCCACCGAAAACACCCTCCTGTCGTCGAAGCTGGGGCCGCGGCCAGCGAAGCGCGGGCCGAGAAGCTGGACGCCAGACCCCTTCTCATGAATGGCAGCGCCGGACTGCCAAGCTCCGCAGACGACCCTGCGCCACTAGTCGGCGGCGAGGAGCTCATCCTCCAACGGGGGGCGGCGCCAGGCCCGCGGCCCAGGCAGACCCCAGGCGGCGGACGGCCTCCAGGACGAGACGCCCCTGTCGCGTCCAGGCGGGGGGGCCATGTCCAGGTCGTCTGCGAGACGGCACGCCGCTGGGGGCCAGTCGGCGGAGGTCATGGGGGCCTCGGAGTCATCACGACGTCCGTGGCTGAAGTCGAACGTCCAGCGCCCCGTGCAGCGAGCGGCGCGGACGACCCCGTCAGGCTCAACGGCAGCCAGCATGGAGGAGTCCGACGCGAAGGCCACCCTGCTCCACGGCGCGCCCAGGTCGGCCTGACAAAAGAAGACGAGCCCCTTAACGGCGCGGAGCTCGGGCCGTCACTGAAGTCAACCACTATCCCGACAAGTCCCAGCGACGGCGGTAGGCTCGACCACTTCATGGTAGGCGAGTTGCCGATCACGGAGAATACCCAGCGCAGCGGCCAGCCCAATACCAGCAGCTGCAGGCGCCAGGCC
The DNA here is from genome assembly GCA_963575745.1 of Prorocentrum cordatum. Classification (NCBI taxonomy): domain Eukaryota; class Dinophyceae; order Prorocentrales; family Prorocentraceae; genus Prorocentrum; species Prorocentrum cordatum. Next base: position 52,139 of record CAUYUJ010003315.1, read on the forward strand.
AATCAGGGCCCCGTTGTCGACGCAGGGGGCGACGAGCGGGGGGTCAAAGGCCAGCGCCGGCCGTGGTCGCCCTTCGCGAAGCAGGCGCGGACCAGCATCAGGTCCGACAGCATCCTCCAAGGCGCTGCTGGGCACCTGCTGGCAGAAGTGCTAGCTCCAGGACCAGCCCATGGGCAGCCCACAGAACACAGGGCACACGCGCGAGTCGCCCCTCACGGGCTCGAAGGCATGCGAGGTCTCGTCGTCCGCGCGGGCGCGGCCGTGCCAGGTCGCCCCCTCTGGTTCACGAACTGGTAGAAAACACCCTTCAAGTCGACCCCGCTGATCGAGAGGTCAACCGACGATGGGGTCGACGCCATCGGAGACCAGGGCGTCGTCGGACAGGTCTGGGAAGCTGAGAGAACCGGCAGAGCCCAGCTCCACGCGGGGTGGCCATTGATGAAAGGCACTGGGCTTGCGGCCATCGATCACGAGGCGGATGTCGCCGCTCTTCTTGGCAACGAAAAATCAGCCGACGCGGTGGGCGATGCGGCGTCGGAAGGAGACGGGCCCGAGGCGGTGCAGCGCCCGGATGAAGTCCCTCCTCTCGGTCGAGCTGAAGCGCAGGCTGGCGTCCCAGTACGGGCGGATCTGCGGAATCTCACCAGCGTCCATCAGCCAGTCGACGTCCGCGGCGGCCCGATTGATGGCCTGCCTCTCGTGGCCCAGCAGCTTGCGAGCCTCGGGCGGAAGACGAGATCGAAGAAGGCGAGGCTCAACCGAGCCGCGAAGCACTGCGAGCTTCGAAGAGTCGCGAGGCACCATGTTGGCACTCTCGAAGAAATACAAATCTTTGCTCCTGATCAGGTCGAGATAGGCCTGCTGAGCGGCAGTCGGCGGCCGCGAGCCGCGTCGACCCACCCGTCGATGAAGCCGCTGAAGGATGTCACGCTGAGGCCCCGAGACCGCGACATCTCTGGACGCGAGTGACCCCCAGGGGGCCCTGGGGGGGCCGTTGCGCGCGCTCAGGGCATGCGAGCACTCGTTGACCATCCTCACCACCGAGGCAGAGGCGCACCTGCGGTGGGAAACCGTCTTGCCAGCAGTCGGCAAAGGGAAGGGATCGCGCTGCCGATGTCCCGGTCGACGCACGCCACGCCGAGGACAAGCACGACGTCGCCTGCCAGGGCCACGGGGGCAACGATGTCGCCTGCGCCAGGGCGATCGACCTCTGGCGCAAGCGGGCCCCCCCCGCAGCCTGCCCCCAAGCGGGGGCTAGCAGCAACCGCCGCCGCCGGGGAGGCCGCCCGCCCCCCGGCCTCGGCCGCCACCGCCGGCGGCCTCGCCCGTTGCCGCCGCGGCCTCGCCCAGGGCCAGGGGGGCCGTCGACGCCTCCAGAGCCAGCGCCGCGGCCTCGGCTGGCGGCGCGCCCCTGCTCCTCGGCGCACAGGCGCTCCTGCTTCATGATCTGAGCGCGGTCGCGCTGCACGGTGCTGACCCAGTTCTGGTACTTGGTCGCGATGATGCCGCCGTTCTCGTCAACCCCTGAGGACAGGAGCATGTCCATACCGCCCATGTCTGGCCCTTCGGGCCCTTCCAAACTGCACTCTCGATTTGATGGAGATACCGCGTCAAGAGCTCGGCCGACGCCACGTTGTAAACGTTCAGCTGGCCCAAGCACTGCACGTGGGTCATCACCTCGGAGACGCGGCGGCGCTCGTGGGCAAGGCCTGACTGGCGCCCGATGCCGCTCTTGCTCACGAAGTCCAGGTGGCGCGACATCCACTCGTACCCTGTGCCGCGCAGCGAGGCGACGAGCTCGGGCACGAGTCGCTCTCCCCGGAACGGCCAATCGGATATGAACCGCGCTCCGTTGACCCGCGCGCCCCCTACCAAGCGCGAGGCCCGACCAGCTCCACCACGCCCCTGACGCAACCAGTCGTCGTGGCTGTCGGGAGCGCCCGAGGTGACGGAGACCCACTCGTCGTCGATCAACGCCACGCCCACCGCGCCGTCCAGCGACTGGATGAATGAGTCGCGATCAGCGGCGATGGCAGTCGGCAGCTCCTCGTCGAAGCCAGCGTGGGCAGGGCCCGCCACTCTCTAAGCGGCCTGAAACGGCAGGGCGGCGCCAGCGCTGGTGATCCCGAGGATGTCCATCAAGGCCACTGCCCGTGCACGCATCTGCTCCAGCTCCAGACGTACGCGGCGCGAGCGTACTGAGCGGGGATGGCCGAGCCCCGCTGCTCGATGATCCGATGAGCATTCAGGTCGGACGCCTGCACGCGCAGGTCGGGAGTGCAGATGATCTAGCGGCCAGGCACTGGCGTGGGCGTCAGCAGCACGCGGCGATGCCAATGGAAGCCATTTTCGTCTTTGAAAAAGTCGAAGAGACATTGTCGTTCTGCGATACCAAGAGATCGCACTCCAGCAGCCGCCATCTTAGCCTCTCAGGGCTCGAAAGGAAGCTGGCGTGTGTAGGCCTGGGCCTCGAGGCACAGCAGCTGCATGTGTTATCTGAAATTATATCCTGCGGACCAGGACGGGCCAGAGGCTGAACTCGGTGGAACCGGCTCCACGAAGCACCGATGAGCACGCCGACGATGAGGCACAAGAGACGGAACGCGAAAACGGTCGTGTAGCTGAACCACGTGTCAGGCGGACAGACGCAGTTGCAATCGCAGCCAAGGCACACTGGCTAAGTCAGCCGATCGGGGCCGCACCTGTCGAGCTGGCTACGCAGGACGGCCAGTACCTTCTCGACAGCCGTCGGGGCCTCGAACGAGCACACACAAGTGTGGGTCGATCAGGGCGAAGGCACCGGCGTTGGCCACTCCGGTCAGCCCTCGCGCGAGCCAGTCCATGCACTGTCGCGGTGCGCGGCGGGGCTGACAGGTAAGCGTTCTTGATCGAAAGGCACTACTTACAGAGAATAATCACAACAACGTTGAGATCAAAGGGCGCCCTTCCTCTGCAAGCTGGACAACGAAAGTGCACACTCGAACTACATGCACGCATGCATACATACGCATGCATACTTTCATACATACAATCATTCGAAAACTATGCATACATACATACATACATGCAATTATGTAAACATGCATACATGCACGAACCCATACATACGTACAGACATACATGCACACGTACGTACGAACATACATAAACACACATGCATACATGCATTGATACCGACATATATACATGCATTCCAAAAATGCATGCATGCATACATAAATGCACGGCCATGCATTACCATGACGCTCCCTACATATACATTCACTGATGCATACGTGTATAGATGCATACATTTATACATCCATGCATACATACAAGCATATGTTTGTACATACATACATTTGTGAATGTGTACATGCATGAAAACATACGTGCATACAAGCATGCATACTGCATGCATACATGCATGCATACCTGAATATGCATTACCATGCATTCTCATACACACACAAACAAGCAAACAAACAAACAAACAAACACACAAACATCATTCTCATACACATTACATGGAATACACACAGTCGAGCGAAGGAACGAACGAAAGTATGCACATCATACATGCATGCATACACACAGACCTACGCATATGTGTAATATATAGATATATACACCTGTAGACATGTATACATACATGCATACATGCATACATGCATACATCCATATGTGCATACATACCTGCAAGCATGCATAAAAACGTACATACGTACATACACACAGACAGGCGTGTATTGATACATATATATACACATACGTGCATGCATACAAACATACATACATACATACATGACCATACAACACCATACAGTATCAGGCATACATACATAGATGAATGCGTGCATGCGTGGATGCATGCATACATGCATACACCCATACATACTGACCTGCATACGTACGTACACACATGCACACACAGACATATACGCAAATATATGTATAGGGATATGCATAAACACATATATGATCATATATTAGCCTGAATTAACATGGAGATCTACAAACGTACAAGCATACATACATGCATATATGCATGCAACCATGCATACATGCCTTACCGTACGTTATTATACAGCTTCATATACTGCCATACGTTATCATACATATGTACACACAAACATACCTACACACTTTTCGGAGATCGCGGCCTCGCGCGAAGCGTCGAGCTGGAGAAAGTGAAGTAACACCGCGAGCGGAACCCGCGCGGGCTGGGCCTCAGAAGCGGGAACCCAGCGACATCGGCCACAAGGGCGTGGGTGGTTGGAGAGATGGAGAGACGCGGGACGAAGGAAGCGACGGACAGGGGGAGGGTCCCACCAAGAACGACTAAAAGACGCGGGGCGTGAGGAGCCGACGGACGGGGGCAGGCTCCCACCAACACCGACAGCAGGCAGGAGGACGACGGCAGGCACGCGCTCAGCTGAGCGCGCGGATTATAGCCGCGTGGAGGCGAGAGTCGCGTAGGGGATCGACTACAGGATTCATTTACTAGAATCTTGATGTTCAGTCGAATATCGGGAAACATGCCCCGCAGACCTACCAACATGCTACGTCTTTGTTCGTAGATTCGTCGAGGAAATCAAATAGGGGGAAATCAATGTTGTAATCGGTCCCCTACTCGAATTACAGCCGCGTGGAGGCAAGGGGGGGAGGCGACGCCGCTGCGCAGAACGACACGAGGGCAGCCCCAGCGCTCTGGCGGAGGACGCCCATGGGGCCGCGGGGGCTCCCGAGACGAGAGGCGCCTCTGGGCGGAGGCCTCCTCGGCGCGATCCGACCGTGTGGCCGTCACGAGAACCCACGCGGGCACAGATTAGAGGAAAGGGCTGCGCTGCTGTGAGGGTCGAGGGCAGGCTCCCCGTCGGCCACGTCCGCCTCGTCCTTGACAATCCATCCGCTCCAGAGGAAAGCTTTGAAATCGGGCACCACCCGCAACCCACCCCTGCTCCCCCCACCCCCCTGGGAGGTCGCTGGGCCATCCGCCGCTTTTGAACCCCTCCATCCCTTTCCCTCATCAACAACTCCTCCCTGCCGCACCCAGAAGCCGGTCGAACGGGCGGGCCTGGCGTTTCGCCTGAGACTTCCTCACCATGTATGATCCTGAAGCTTGGAACGGGCAACAGCTTCACAGATGGAAGACGGCCCTCGCGCCCCGCACGAACTTCACGGATTGAGGTCAGCCCGCTTTCAAAATGTCGCTCTCGCCTCAGCGCTGCGCACATTCGTCTTAAAAACTGCGAAAGTCGCCCGGATGGAAGGTGGTTCCTTTTCAAAATGTGGCTCTCGCCTTAGCTCCGCGCACATTCGTCTTAAGAGCTTGCAACAGTCTCAGGGATTCTCGTGGCTGAATCCCCATGAATAGTATGATGACACGATGTCGGAATGTCAGGGCGCAACCGTCACGTTGATTTGTGATGTTGAAATCCCAGGGATGATGCTCTGTCACGCTTCAGAATCGTCAACATGCAACACAAGAGGTGGCTCGCGGCCTTGGCGTCCCAGAAATGGTGTTCTGGCGCAGGTAGAAGGAAATTGCAATACCATTGTAATACCATTGATAAACTTGGGTTTACACTGTCCTCCTCCTCCTCCTCCTCCTGCCCCTTGTCCTCCTCCTCCTCCTCCTCCTCCTCCTCCTCCTCATCATCATCATCATCATCATCATCATCATCAGCATCATCATCATCATCATCATCATCGTCATCATCATCATCATCATCAGCATCATCATCATCTTCATCATCAGCATCATCAGCATCATCATCATCATCAGCATCAGCATCGTCATCACCACCACCACCATCATCATCATCAGCAGCAGCATCAGCATCGTCGTCGTCATCATTTTCAGAATCATCATAATCATCAGTATCATCATCATCATCATCATCATCGTCATCATCATCGTCAGCATCATCATCATCATCCTCATCCTCACCATCACCACCAACATCATGATCATGATCAGCATCATCAGCATCATCATCATCACCACAACCACCATCAGCAGCAGCAGCAACATCATCATCATCATCATCATCATCATCATCATCATCATCAGCATCATCAGCATCATCAGCCAGCATCATCATCAGCATCAGCAGCAGCGTGGTCATTGTCAGCACCGTCATCATCGTAATCGTCAGCATCATCAGCATTACCACCACCACCACCATCATCATCCTCATCAGCATCATGATCATCTTCGTCAGCAGCATCATCAGCATCATCGGCATCATCATAATCATCGTCGTCAAGATCATCATCAGTGATATCGTCATCCTCATCAGCATCACTACTACAACCCCCAGCATCATCATAATAATCAGCATCATCATCGTCGCGGTAGTCATCGCCGACATGTCGTCGTCATCATCATCATCATCATCATCATCATCGTCATCATCATCATCAGCATCATCATCAGCTGAATCGGCATCGTCATCGTCCTTATGCTCAGCATCACCCTCATTACCATCATGACCTCATCATCAGCATCATCATCATCAGCAGCATCATCATCATTATCCGCCGACCCCTTGTGGGTCTCTAGGCGTGTGAGATGGTTCCCCCCCCATAACCCCCCCCAGGGACCCCAAACAGGAGATTCGACCCCCCCCCCCGGCCCCGGGGCACCCAGGACCGAACGCGCCATGGCCCCGGGGCACCCAGGACCGAACGCGTCAGGGGGGAGCAGAAGGTCCCAAAACGGGCCAAAAGCGCAAAAACGGGCCAACGCGACTGTCCAAGAAGGCCCCAAGAGGCCTCCAAGACGGCCCACGAGGGCCCCGAGACGCCAAACGAGCGCTCCAAGACGCCCAAGATGGCCCAAAGACGGCCTAAGAGGCCTCCTAGACGGCCCAAGAGGTCCCCACGAGGCCCCAAGAGACCTCCAAGATGCGTCCCAAGAGGGTCCCTGGACGCCAAAATTGACCCATTCCCTTCGTGAAACGTACATTTTTCACAAATTCGCCTTCTGGGCTTTCCGATGCTCCCAGACGGCCCAAGAGGCCCCCAAGACCGCCCCAAGACGGCCCAAAAAGCCTCCAAGAGGGTCCCAAGATAGCCCAAGAGGGCCCCAAGACGGCCCAACAAGCGTCCAAGACGGCCCAAGAGGGCCCCGAAGACGGCCCCAAGAGCGCTCCAGGAGCGCTCGAAGTGGCCTCCAAGAGAGCTCAATATGGTCCCAGACGGTCCAAGAGCGATCAAAGACACCGAAGATGGCCTCCAGCCGGCCCAAGATGCCCCCAAGAGGCACCAAGAGGCATCCAAGATGCGCCCCAAGAGGGCCTCTAGACGCAAAAAGTTGGCCCGTTCCCTTCGTAAAATGTATATGTTTCACAAATTCGCCTTTTCGGCTTTCCGACCCTCCCGGACGGCCCAAGAGGCCCCCAAGACCGCACCAAGACGGTCCAAAAACCTCCAAGAGGGCCCCCGAAGACGGCCCAAGAGAGCCCCGAAGACGGCCCCAAGAGCGCTCCAGGAGCGCTCCAAGTGGCTTCCAAGAGAGCTCAACATGGTCCCACACGGCCAAAGGGGCCCCCAAGAAGGGTCGAAGAGGGTCCAACAACAGCCCCCGTAGCCCCCAAGACAGCCGAAGAAGGCCCCCAGACGGCTCCATGACGGAGCCCACAGGGCACCTTTTCGAGCCTTCGGCCCGAAGACGCCCCCAGCGCTCCAAGAACAACCCAGGAGGCCATGAGGGACCCCCAAGAGAACCTCAAAGGCCTCCAAGAAGCCACCAGGAAGCCCCCAAGAGGCCCCAAAACTTGGCCCAAGATGCCTCGAGGCGGCCGGATATGGCCTGCAGACAGGCCAAGATGCCACCAAAAGGCCGCAAAAGAACACCAAGAGATACGATAACAGCAACGAAGCAACAGGAACGATGTCGAGCGCCGTGTCACGATTCGGACAAGACTCGTGAAATGCAGTCCTGGAGACGCAGTAGTTTATATAGGGGTCGGCGGATGTGGCGCAAGCCAAAAGAATCCACGTCCGGAAGTGACGTGTTGCCGGAGGCAGGCCCGCGGATGCTGTAATGCAATGGATCCAATGTGTCCAATGCTTGCATAATTCCTACATATTGTATCATGTTACATTATTATGTGTCCCCCCCTACCCCCCCCCTGGAGTCGCGCCACTTCCATCGACCCTCAGGAGGAGGGCCCCTTCTGGGCCTCAAAATCTAGAAAAACCTATGGAAAACCGATGATTTGGGCACCTTGAGCCTTTTGGGGATCCAAGAGGGCGTGAAGACGGTTCAAGATGGTGTCAAGACGGGACAAGACGGCCCCAAGACGGCCCACGATGGCCCCAATAGGGCCCACAAAGCCCCCAAGATTGCCCAAGAGGGCCCTCAGAGCGCCCACCAGAACGCCGCCAGAGGCCAAAAACATCGATTTTCCTTAAGTTGTTCAAAGAATTTCGCGTTCTCGCCTTTCCCGGCTCTCAGAGGCCCATGACGGCCCTAGCAGCCTCCAAAATGGCCCCAAGACAGCCCAAGCAGCACCCAAGGGGGCCCCAAGACGGCCCAAAGAGGCCCCCAAGACGATCCAAGAGGCCTCCAAGACGGCCCAAGAGCACCCCAAGATGGCCCAAGACGACCCCAAGAGGGCCCCAAGGCGGCCGCGAGCGGCCCCCAAGAAGTCCCCCGAAGGGGCCAAACGGCTCCAAGCGTCCGCAGACGGCCCAAGACGCCCCCAAGAGGCCCCCCGAAAGACCCGGGAAGCCCCGAAGAAGCCTCCATGACCCCCCCAAAAGATTCCGAAATAGCGCCCCAAAACGGCCCAAGACGCCCCCCCCCCCCAAAAAAAACCAAAAGGCTTTCAGGGGTTCTCAAATGCGCCCGAGAAGCCTTCCAAAAGCCGGCAGAAGTCCCTGAAAGGGACCCAAGGAGCTCCCAACTCACCACTCCAGGACGTTTCCATATGGATGCCTCGACGAGGACGGCGCGGCAGACCACCGCAGAAGACGACAGGAAACGCCACCGCAGAGGACTACAGGAGACGGCATGCCATTCAAGCCAACATCTGTTTTTCAGGAGATCCACGCGGCATCAGCGACCTCGCAGTCTCTGCGCCTGAATGGGACAAACATGTTTGCCCTGTGTGCCGTCGGGCAGGCTCAGCGCTCCGCTGCTGGTGGCGACTTTGCGCAACGCGACAGGGCTCGGGCAGCGGGAATGATTCGCACGCAGCGGGGCTCTAGCGATAAGGCTCCGCGCGGCTACGCAGGCGGCTGGCTGGGCGCACCGCGGCGGGGCGCCTGGTCACGCGGGGTCAGGCTGCTCCACCGCGAGAACAACTCATGCCTTCCCCTGGCACTTCCGGCACAGGATTTCCCCGCTGTCTCGATTGGAGCTCCAAATGATTATCCAGGGAATGGCGGCAGAACACGCCCCGCACTGAGCAGCGTCGCTCTTCTTGCGGCACGCCGCGCATGTCCACTGCGGCAGCCTCTTCGCAGTGTACTTCTCCATCTTCGGCCGCGGCGTCACCCCCCGCACGCCGAGCACGGCGGGTATTTACAGCTCTCACAATAATAGTCGTGCCCATTTTTCAACCGCCGTGGCGGCCTGGCCCCGCAGAGCCCTTCTTTTCCCCGGCACAGGGGTTTCATCTTCCTGTCCATGCAGTCAGCGCAGATCAGGTCCTTCGCCCCGCGGTGCTGCTTGAAGAATGTCTCGTCGAACTCCTCCGTCGGCTTCTGGACCGCGCACTGCGCGCACTTGAACAGGCGGACTTCCGACTGCACGTTGAAGTGCAGCCGATTTGGAGCGCAGCCGATGCAGACGGCGCGGTCGAGGTCCCCACGCGCCTTCAGGTCGTTCACCTCTCCGAGTCTGAAGTGGACCAATGCCTTTTGCTTCCCGCACTTGCAGCACTCGAGGACGCCCGCCCCTCTCGAGGAGAAGGGGGCGGAACGGGCGGGTTGCACGCCGATTCCAGCCTTTCCGGCCTGCTTCTGCACGCAGAGGGCGCACCTCCTCCAGGCGCCCTGGCTCAGCACCGCCACGGCGTGGTCCACGGGGTCGCTCGTTCTCATGCCACTGCCTGGGAAATTCCCCGCTCTCTTCCGCTGGTGGCAGTCGCCGCACTGGAACGTGGCGTCCACCACCTTCTTGGACGACTTGGAAGCCGCTTCCTTCTCTGCCTTGGCCCAGCCGGCTTTCGCCTGCTCCGTCGTCAACTCCCCGGCTGTCATGGAGCGCAGGAGCCACGGGCCAGTCTGGTGCCCCTGCCGGAAAAGCATCGGCGAAAAGGGCTGCGTGATAATCAGGTCGTCAGCCCTCCTGGTGCGGCTGATGGCCACGTAGCCCGTGGGGACCATGGACGAACGGGGCGTCGTGCGCGCGTCCAGGAGGTCGATGATGGCCTGCGGCAGCGTGGCGCCGGTGACGCAGTGGGCCGCGGCGGCGAAGTGCGGGACCAGCGGGAACCCCGCGCGCTTCACCATGGCCTTGAAGCCAGGACTACGATCCCAGGACACCTCCTTCTGCTTCACGGGGAAGACACCCGCGGGCTGATTCCCAAAGCGGGGCGCCGTATTCCCGGGAATTTGCACCATGATCGCCTCGGGCACGTGCTGCAGGACCAGCTCCGGCTCGGACCTGTGGTCTTTCACCAACTTCGAGTCGTCGGGGTGGAGGACCCAGCCCGTCACGGTACCCCAGGAGTGCTTGCAGGCTCCCGCCTCTGCATTCTCCGCGGCGGTGAACCGCGCCCGCATCCCCTCGAAGATCGGCAGCACACCCGGAACTCCGCCAGTCTTGTTCTCGGGGTACATGAGCCAATTCTGCCTGGCGTGGGCGAGCGACTCCGTCGACCTGCATGCGTCGTCCCGAGTGAGGGGGACATCGCGCGCCACCACCCAGAGGAGCTGCTTCCCAGCATTGGCTGCCGCATTCGCCGCTCGCAGCGTCAGAATCCTGCTCTTCGGGGCGTTGTACGGGTGCACGAACAGCGCGTCCGCGAACGCCGTGCTCACCTCCCGCTGTCTGGCACCGCTCTGAGAGGCGACGCGGCAGCGCCGACGGCGTTCCGCGCTGCAATCAGCGCACTCCATTTCATGTCCTCCCAGGCCCGACCTTCTCCGAACATCCGTGGCCACTCAACTGACCAGAGCGCGCGGCACTTCGCCTTCCCGCAGCCGAGGTGCCCCGTCGAGGCCTCGGCGCTGCCGGGGCTTGCGGGCATCCAGGAGCCGGGCACATCAGTCGAGAAGCCGTGGACGAAATCGTACATCCTGTCCGACAGATCCCCAGCGCGCGCTTCCGCGAGAAAGCTTCTCCACCACAAGTCTGAGCAGCGGTGCGACTGGGTCAGGGCGTAGCGGTTAGTCACCGAGTGCGGCAAGCCCTGTGTCCAGAACATCTCCAATATGCGGCCGACGTTGGCGGGTCTCTTGACAAATGGATTGGCGGCTATACTGAGGCTCCTGACGGGCGGGATCTGCCATAAGTCCCCGAGCAGCACAAGGTTGAGCCCTCCGAACATGGCGAACTGTTTTGGGACGCGCGCGTCCACGGCCCAGGGGTTTCCCTTGTCCCTCGTCGAGTCCTTCACCTGCCTGTGCACGGCGTCCAGCAGCTCCACCGACACGTTCTCCACCTCGTCGATGATGAGCCAGCGCATGTGCTGGATTTTCGTGTGCAGCATGTTCTCCGACAACTCCGGGTCCTTCTTCCCGCCGGACTGGACTCCCGTGATGAGGTCGATTCCGAGCTTGCTGAAGTTGTGGATGGTTCGCCCACCGATGTTGCTCGCCATGGAATTCATTGGGGCGGTCTTGATGAAGTGCACCTCGTGTTCCCATCCCATGCACGTGGGGAACAGCCCCACGCCCTCGTCGCACAGCCACCGGATGACCTCCGATTTCCCTGAACCTGGCAGGCCGAGAACGAACAGCCGGGAGCACGGCGATCCGCGCAGCTGGTCCTGCTCGCGGGCCTCCTGGACGCATCGAAATGCTCCTGGAGGTCCTGCGGAACCCCCCTACGGAAGCCAGAACTGTCAACGAACCTGAAATTTCCCAGCAGGCGCCGCAGCCGCGGGCCCGTGCGCAGCTGCCGCCGCGCGGGCACCGGCTGCAAAGACAATGGTCCGCGGGGACGTTCTGGCGCACGCGCGCGTGGTAATGGAGCGCCCTTGACGCTGCGCGGCTCGCGGCCGCTGCCCGGCTGGAAAACCAATGGCCGAGGACAGTTCCAAGCCCGGAGGGAAGGCTCGTGTCCTGGAGCGCGAGCTTCTTGGGCAGGAAAGCGACGGCCTCGTGCACTTTCCGCTTGCCCTCGCGCCAGGCGTCGCGAGCCTCGACAGCGGTTCCGTCGAGGCCCTCCGTCCAGGCGACGCGGGCGCGCCCGCTCTCCTTGGCCTGCCCCCCCCCCTTCGGCTCCTTCGGCACGTCCGCCCATGGGCGGCCGCGGAGGATGCCGAAGCTGACGGTAGCGCTCGGCCCCTTGCCTGAACGCGAGCGCGAAATCAAAACGTATTAAGCCTCCGGAGCCCGACGTGGGCGTGGACGCCCCGTGAAAGGTGGGAAAGAGGGGCGCGCGCATCGGCCGCGGGAGGTGCGGCGGGAAAACGCATGGAAGACAGGCGCGAGTCGGGGGCCACAAGAGCCTCCCGGCACATGCCGCAGGACGCAAGCCACTGACGCATGCGCGGAGGCACAGCGCGCCGATCCCACACGCGGAGCCCAGTCGCGGGCGTATGTGTTGGAGTAAACTCGAGCATGTGGGTGGGAACATGGCGGCAGGTACTATTCGAAGAGTGCGGGCGGGGAGACGCGCCCTGGCGCGTCGCCGTGGATGCGGGAGGAATCTGGCGAAGGGCGCGCAGCGGTGCTCACGTGCACGTGGCCCACTGGGGCATGCGCGCGGGAACGACGCGCGCGAAGGCGCGGGCGCATGCGCGTAGCCGAGATGTCGGATACATGCGCGGGAGTGGGAAGGCAACCGGAAGTTGCGGGGTCCGAGGTGCGCCTGGGAGCAACGTAGTGCGCCGCCGGGCAGGTGTGTAACCAGCAGCGCTCGGTGCAATGCGCGCGCGGCGGGCGCGGTGCGTGGGCGGTGCGCGCATGACACGCGCATCCGGGAATGACTTGAGCAGGAGCGCGTGGTCTCGGTTCCGTGTACGTGCTCGGCGTGGCCGTGCGCGCCAGAGCCGCGCGCGCGAATCACGCCTGCGCGATGCAGAGGATTGCGGTGGATGCGCGGCATTCAGTAGGCGACTGGACTTCGGAGAGCGTGGGCGTGTATACGCGCCGCGGAGCAATGTAGCGCGTAGACGCGCAGAAGTGCGATCGGAAACGCGGAGCGGAAGTGGCGCTCGCGAGCACATCGCGAGTGCGTTGTGGTGCGCCGAAACATACGCGGAAGTGTCCGCCGCGCGGGCGATTGCAGTGCGGCGGGCGCAGTGGTGCGCACCTGAATAGTCGCGCGCGTAGAAGAGCGTCAATGCAAGCAGCTTGGTGGACACATGGGGCTCCGGAAACTGTGTTTCATGATGATTTCGCGCCCGCAGACCTTTGCCCGCGCTCTGGAGGCCGTCGAGGGCGCCGTTGGGGGCAGGGGTCCGCGGCGGGAGCTCCGTGTCGACGCCAAAGGCCTGCGCGGTCTGAGCGGCGCGCTCCTGGTCGCGCAGCTCTTTAGCCCGCTGGACGAGAGCGGAAGCCTGGAGGAGCAGCACCGTCCAGTGCGGCTCCTCTGCGTTCGTCGCGGCCGTCCCGGGCGCTGCAGGCGCCGCCGGCGGCGGCTCGGCCGCGGGGGCGAAGGCGGCTGCGGGGGCCACCGCCGCGGGCGCGGGGTCCGCCGCCGCCGCGCCGCCGCGCTCGTCGAGCGGAGGCTCCGCCACCGCGGGGCCGGCGCGCTCCTCAGAGGGGGCGCAGGCGCGGGGGTCGGGCGCGGCAGCCGCCGCGGCAGCGGCGGCCTCGTCCGCCTCCGCGGGAGGCTCCGCGGCGCCCCCCTCGTCTCCGGCAGCCGCCGCGGCAGCGGCGCCCTCGTCCGCCTCCGCGGGACGCTCCGCGGCGCCCCCCTCGTCTCCGGCACTCGCCTCAGCGACAGGCGCGATCTGGGCGCCTGCCGCCTCAGCGAGTGGCGCGGCCTCCGCCAGGTCGCTGCTGTCAGCCGGGTCAAGCTCCCGCTTTTGCCATTTTTGCCGTTCCTTGATCACTCTCTCATCGCTCGCGCGTTTGGCCCTCTTGCGGGCCTCTTTGTTATCAGCAGGATCAGGCATTGCCACCCTGGCAACACGGACGCCCGCAAGCGGCCTCGGTTCTTTGAGCCGATGCAGCTTCGGGGTGCGCACTCCGCCCGTGGAGTTGTTCGGAAGGGTCCCGGGAATATCTGGGGGTTCCTTATCAGTGGGTCCCTCGATCTTGCGCACGTCGTGTCGTAATCGCTCCGTGGGAGTGCGGGTGGATAGGTGAATCCATTGTCAAGCCGGCCAGCACAAGGAAATACACCTGACACGAAGTACTTGGCCGCAGAGGCCCCCAAGAAATCGTCGTTCTCTGCGTCGTCGTCGTCAGTTTTTCGAGCTGCGCCCAGCCGTGGCGACGGGGAAGCCCTCGACAGAGAGAAGGCCACGAACCTCGACCCTCGAGGCTCGAACCTCGGCGCGAACCTCGGCGACGGCCCCAAAAGAACACGAGCATCAGGTTCAGACGCCCGCGAAAGGTTTGACCGCCAGCGCCCACGACGACGACGCCGACGACGCCGACGATGCCGACGACGCCGACGCCGACGCCGACGGCGACGCCGACGCCGACGCCGACGCCGACGCCGACGCCGACGCCGACGCCGACGCCGACGACGACGACGACGACGACGACGACGACGACGACGACGGCGACGGCGACGGCGACGGCGACGGCGACGGCGACGGCGACGGCGACGGCGACGGCAACGACGACGACCCACTCATTGGGCGGCGCCCTCGGCGCCGCTCCCGTGCGCCCCTCGCCAGACCTCCGGGCGCACCAAAAGTGGTGGCCCCCTTCTGGGCCTCAAAACCTATAACAACCTGTGGAAAATCGATGATTTCGGCTCCTTGGGCCTCTTGAGGGTCCAAGACGGCGTGAAGACGGCTCAAGATGGTCTCAAGACGGGACAAGACGGCCGCAAGACGGCCCAAGATGGCCCCAAGAGGGCCCAAAACGCCCCCAAGATGGCCCAAGAGAGCCCGAAGAAAGCCCACCAGAGGGCCTCCAGATGCCAAAAACATGATTTGTTGTTAGTTTTTCAAAGATTTCAGCGTTCTCGGTGTTGTCGGCTCTTCAGAAGCCCATGACGGCCCAAGCAGCCTCCAAAATGGCCCCAAGACAACCCAAGAAGCACCCAAGGTGGCCCCAAGACAACCCCAGGGAGCCCCAAGTCAGCCCAAAGAGGCCCCCAAGACGGTCCAAGAGGCCCCCAAGACGGCCCATGAGGATTCCAAGAGGGCCCGAAGGCGGCCGCGAGAGGCTCCCAAGAAGGCCCCCGAAGGGGCCAAACGGCGCAAAAGCGCCCCAAGACGGCCCAAGACGGCCCAAGACGCCCCCAAGAGGCCGCCAAGAGGCCCCCAGGAGACCCCCAAAACGCCACAGGAAGCCTCCAAGAAGCTTCCAAGAACCCCCCAGGAGGCTTCCAAAAAGCCCCACAACGGCTGGACTGTACGTGCTCCGGACGTGCACCCCGCGAAGCGAGAGGAATCCACGTCCGGAAGTGACGTGTTGCCGGAGGCAGGTCCGCGGATGCTGTAATGCAATGGATCCAATGTGTCCAATGCTTGCATAATTCCTACATATTGTATCATGTTACATTATTATGTGTCCCCCCCTACCCCCCCCCTGGAGTCGCGCCACTTCCATCGACCCTCAGGAGGAGGGCCCCTTCTGGGCTTCAAAATCTAGAAAAACCTATGGAAAACCGATGATTTGGGCACCTTGAGCCTTTTGGGGATCCAAGAGGGCGTGAAGACGGTTCAAGATGGTGTCAAGACGGGACAAGACGGCCCCAAGACGGCCCAAGATGGCCCCAATAGGGCCCACAAAGCCCCCAAGATTGCCCAAGAGGGCCCTCAGAGCGCCCACCAGAACGCCGCCAGAGGCCAAAAACATCGATTTTCCTTAAGTTTGTTCAAAGAATTTCGCGTTCTCGCCTTTCCCGGCTCTCAGAGGCCCATGACGGCCCTAGCAGCCTCCAAAATGGCCCCAAGACAGCCCAAGCAGCACCCAAGGGGGCCCCAAGACGGCCCAAAGAGGCCCCCAAGACGATCCAAGAGGCCTCCAAGACGGCCCAAGAGCACCCCAAGATGGCCCAAGACGACCCCAAGAGGGCCCCAAGGCGGCCGCGAGCGGCCCCCAAGAAGTCCCCCGAAGGGACCAAACGGCTCCAAGCGTCCGCAGACGGCCCAAGACGCCCCCAAGAGGCCCCCCGAAAGACCCGGGAAGCCCCGAAGAAGCCTCCATGACCCCCCCAAAAGATTCCGAAATAGCGCCCCAAAACGGCCCAAGACGCCCCAAAAAAAACCCAAGAGGCTTTCAGGGGTTCTCAAATGCGCCCGAGAAGCCTTCCAAAAGCCGGCAGAAGTCCCTGAAAGGGACCCAAGGAGCTCCCAACTCACCACTCCAGGACGTTTCCATATGGATGCCTCGACGATTGCAGGACGGCGCGGCAGACCACCGCAGAAGACGACAGGAAACGCCACCGCAGAGGACTACAGGAGACGGCATGCCATTCAAGCCAACATCTGTTTTTCAGGAGATCCACGCGGCATCAGCGACCTCGCAGTCTCTGCGCCTGAATGGGACAAACATGTTTGCCCTGTGTGCCGTCGGGCAGGCTCAGCGCTCCGCTGCTGGTGGCGACTTTGCGCAACGCGACAGGGCTCGGGCAGCGGGAATGATTCGCACGCAGCGGGGCTCTAGCGATAAGGCTCCGCGCGGCTACGCAGGCGGCTGGCTGGGCGCACCGCGGCGGGGCGCCTGGTCACGCGGGGTCAGGCTGCTCCACCGCGAGAACAACTCATGCCTTCCCCTGGCACTTCCGGCACAGGATTTCCCCGCTGTCTCGATTGGAGCTCCAAATGATTCTCCAGGGAATGGCGGCAGAACACGCCCCGCACTGAGCAGCGTCGCTCTTCTTGCGGCACGCCGCGCATGTCCACTGCGGCAGCCTCTTCGCAGTGTACTTCTCCATCTTCGGCCGCGGCGTCACCCTCCGCACGCCGAGCACGGCGGGTATTTACAGCTCTCACAATAATAGTCGTGCCCATTTTTCAACCGCCGTGGCGGCCTGGCCCCGCAGAGCCCTTCTGTTCCCCGGCACAAGGGTTTCATCTTCCTGTCCATGCAGTCAGTGCAGATCAGGTCCTTCGCCCCGCGGTGCTGCTTGAAGAATGTCTCGTCGAACTCCTCCGTCGGCTTCTGGACCGCGCACTGCGCGCACTTGAACAGGCGGACTTCCGACTGCACGTTGAAGTGCAGCCGATTTGGAGCGCAGCCGATGCAGACGGCGCGGTCGAGGTCCCCACGCGCCTTCAGGTCGTTCACCTCTCCGAATCTGAAGTGGACCAATGCCTTTTGCTTCCCGCACTTGCAGCACTCGAGGACGCCCGCCCCTCTCGAGGAGAAGGGGGCGGAACGGGCGGGTTGCACGCCGATTCCAGCCTTTCCGGCCTGCTTCTGCACGCAGAGGGCGCACCTCCTCCAGGCGCCCTGGCTCAGCACCGCCACGGCGTGGTCCACGGGGTCGCTCGTTCT
Source organism: Prorocentrum cordatum (assembly GCA_963575745.1). Taxonomy (NCBI): domain Eukaryota; class Dinophyceae; order Prorocentrales; family Prorocentraceae; genus Prorocentrum; species Prorocentrum cordatum. The sequence goes on from CAUYUJ010003315.1 coordinate 69,875, forward strand.
CCTGCCACTGCCTGGGAAATTCCCCGCTCTCTTCCGCTGGTGGCAGTCGCCGCACTGGAACGTGGCGTCCACCACCTTCTTGGACGACTTGGAAGCCGCTTCCTTCTCTGCCTTGGCCCAGCCGGCTTTCGCCTGCTCCGTCGTCAACTCCCCGGCTGTCATGGAGTGCAGGAGCCACGGGCCAGTCTGGTGCCCCTGCCGGAAAAGCATCGGCGAAAAGGGCTGCGTGATAATCAGGTCGTCAGCCCTCCTGGTGCGGCTGATGGCCACGTAGCCCGTGGGGACCATGGACGAACGGGGCGTCGTGCGCGCGTCCAGGAGGTCGATGATGGCCTGCGGCAGCGTGGCGCCGGTGACGCAGTGGGCCGCGGCGGCGAAGTGCGGGACCAGCGGGAACCCCGCGCGCTTCACCATGGCCTTGAAGCCAGGACTACGATCCCAGGACACCTCCTTCTGCTTCACGGGGAAGACACCCGCGGCCTGATTCCCAAAGCGGGGCGCCGTATTCCCGGGAATTTGCACCATGATCGCCTCGGGCACGTGCTGCAGGACCAGCTCCGGCTCGGACCTGTGGTCTTTCACCAACTTCGAGCCGTCGGGGTGGAGGACCCAGCCCGTCACGGTACCCCAGGAGTGCTTGCAGGCTCCCGCCTCTTCATTCTCCGTGGCGGTGAACCGCGCCCGCATCCCCTCGAAGATCGGCAGCACACCCGGAACTCCGCCAGTCTTGTTCTCGGGGTACATGAGCCAATTCTGCCTGGCGTGGGCGAGCGACTCCGTCGACCTGCATGCGTCGCCCGAGTGAGGGGGACATCGCGCGCCACCACCCAGAGGAGCTGCTTCCCAGCATTGGCTGCCGCATTCGCCGCTCGCAGCGTCAGAATCCTGCTCTTCGGGGCGTTGTACGGGTGCACGAACAGCGCGTCCGCGAACGCCGTGCTCACCTCCCGCTGTCTGGCACCGCTCTGAGAGGCGACGCGGCAGCGCCGACGGCGTTCCGCGCTGCAATCAGCGCACTCCAGGGATTTCATGTCCTCCCAGGCCCGACCTTCTCCGAACATCCGTGGCCACTCAACTGACCAGAGCGCGCGGCACTTCGCCTTCCCGCAGCCGAGGTGCCCCGTCGAGGCCTCGGCGCTGCCGGGGCTTGCGGGCATCCAGGAGCCGGGCACATCAGTCGAGAAGCCGTGGACGAAATCGTACATCCTGTCCGACAGATCCCCAGCGCGCGCTTCCGCGAGAAAGCTTCTCCACCACAAGTCTGAGCAGCGGTGCGACTGGGTCAGGGCGTAGCGGTTAGTCACCGAGTGCGGCAAGCCCTGTGTCCAGAACATCTCCAATATGCGGCCGACGTTGGCGGGTCTCTTGACAAATGGATTGGCGGCTATACTGAGGCTCCTGACGGGCGGGATCTGCCATAAGTCCCCGAGCAGCACAAGGTTGAGCCCTCCGAACATGGCGAACTGTTTTGGGACGCGCGCGTCCACGGCCCAGGGGTTCCCTTGTCCCTCGTCGAGTCCTTCACCTGCCTGTGCACGGCGTCCAGCAGCTCCACCGACACGTTCTCCACCTCGTCGATGATGAGCCAGCGCATGTGCTGGATTTTCGTGTGCAGCATGTTCTCCGACAACTCCGGGTCCTTCTTCCCGCCGGGGACCTGGGACGCCGTGACGAGGCCGATTCCGAGATTCTTTTTTTTCTTTCTCGTTTTTAATATGCTTTATCTTTGTGTCGCTCTTGCCTGTTGTCCCTGCTGATGTGTTCGTCGATCTCTATTTCTGTTGTTGTTGTACTTTTTGTCTAACGTGTTGTGTTTCTGTTTAACGTTCTCACTTTTCTTCTTTTTGCTGAAGTTGTGGATGGTTCGCCCACCGATGTTGCTCGCCATGGAATTCATGGGGGCGGTCTTGATGAAGTGCACCTCGTGTTCCCATCCCATGCACGAGGGGAACAGCCCCACGCCCTCCTCGCACAGCCACCGGATGACCTCCGATTTCCCTGAGACCGGCAGGCCGAGAACGAACAGCGCAGAGCACGGCAGACGCGCAGCTGGTCCTGCTCGCGGGCCTCCTGGACGCATCGAAATGCTCCTGGAGGTCCTGCGGAACCCCCCTACGGAAGCCAGAACTGTCAACGAACCTGAGGTTTCCCAGCAGGCGCCGCAGCCGCGGGCCCGCGCGCAGCTGCCGCCGCGCGGGCACCGGCTGCAAAGTCAATGGTCCGCGGGGACGTTCTGGCGCACGCGCGCGTGGTAATGGAGCGCCCTTGACGCTGCGCGGCTCGCGGCCGCTGCCCGGCTGGAAAACCAATGGCCGAGGACAGTTCCAAGCCCGGAGGGAAGGCTCGTGTCCTGGAGCGCGAGCTTCTTGGGCAGGAAAGCGACGGCCTCGTGCACTTTCCGCTTGCCCTCGCGCCAGGCGTCGCGAGCCTCGACAGCGGTTCCGTCGAGGCCCTCCGCCCAGGCGACGCGGGCGCGCCCGCTCTCCTTGGCCTGCCCCCCCCCTTCGGCTCCTTCGGCACGTCCGCCCATGGGCGGCCGCGGAGGATGCCGAAGCTGACGGTAGCGCTCGTCTGCCGGGCGCGCTCGCGTGCTGCAGGTGCCTCGGCGGCGGAGCGCCCCTTGCCTGAACGCGAGCGCGAAATCAAAACGCATTAAGCCTCCGGAGCCCGACGCGCGCGTGGACGCCCCGTGAAAGGTGGGAAAGAGGGGCGCGCGCATTCCCGGCCGCGGAGGTGCGGGCGCCCTCTTTCTCCCCTCCCCTTTATGAAAACGCATTGGAAGACAGGCGCCGGAGTTCGGGGGCCCAAGAGCCTCCCGGCACATGCCGCAGGACGCAAGCCACTGACGCATGCGCGGAGGCACAGCGCGCCGATCCCACACGCGGAGCCCAGTCGCGGGCGTATGGGTTGGAGTAAACTCGAGCATGTGGGTGGGAACATGGCGGCAGGTACTATTCGAAGAGTGCGGGCGGGGAGACGCGCCCTGGCGCGTCGCCGTGGATGCGGGAGGAATCTGGCGAAGGGCGCGCAGCGGTGATGGCGATGCACGCGGCCCACGGGGGATGCGCGCCGGAACGGGACGGCGCGCGAACGGCGCCGGGCGCGATGCGCGTAGGCGAGATGGTCGGATTACAATGCGCGAGGAGTTGGGAAGGCAAACCGGAAGTTGCGGGGTCCGAGGTGCGCCTGGGAGCAACGTAGTGCGCCGCCGGGCAGGTGTGTAACCAGCAGCGCTCGGTGCAATGCGCGCGCGGCGGGCGCGGCGCGTGGGCGGTGCGCGCATGACACGCGCATCCGGGAATGACTTGAGCAGGAGCGCGTGGTCTCGGTTCCGTGTACGTGCTCGGCGTGGCCGTGCGCGCCAGAGCCGCGCGCGCGAATCACGCCTGCGCGACGCAGAGGATTGCGGTGGATGCGCGGCATTCAGTAGGCGACTGGACTTCGGAGAGTGTGGGCGTGTATACTGGTTGCATGATCATCGACCTGGGATGAAAAAAACACAAGTGGCCATGTTGGAAAATCCTTACCAATTCTCCGTCGGCAAATTGTTAATTTTGGGCGACGCGTCCATCGCCGAGCGGGGGCGGGGCGGAAAAGATAGGGGAACGGAAGAACGATGGGCGCCGCGATGAGATTGCGAGGACTGCCGCGTGGAATATGCGAAAACGAATGCCACGATGATGTCTAGAACGCTTCTTCGCTTTGGGGTCGAGGCATGGCCCCGCCGACGCGAGCTCTCGGGGCTTAAGACGCGAGTCCTCGCGGCCTGCGACGCCGCGCCTGGGGCCTGCCACGCGGGGCCCTGGGGCCAGTTCGCGACCACCTGTGGCCGGCGACTTGGATGCGCAGGGCCCCTCACGCGCACCCCTGGGGGGGGGGGGGCGATGCGAACTCCAGGCGCGCCGCGCGACTCCGACTGCCGAAATCGCCAAGGACCGAAGCCCGCGGCGCGAGTTCCTGGGCCCTGCGAAGCGCCCCCCCCCCCCCCTCCCACACGCCCCCCAAGGCTTACGGGGCCGTCTTCTCAAGCATGCGACGGGGGCCCTTGGGGCATCGGGCCCAATTTGCCACGGCATTCGAGTTGGCTCAGGCTGGGGCTGACTCGGCTGAGCTAGGCGGGGATGGCCTAGACCGTAGACCATGGCAGGGTTACACGCAGCATGGGCCTGGCAAGACTTGACCGCGAGCCTTCGCATTGCGAGGGGGGGGGGGGGCTGTCAACAGCGCAACTGTCGCAACTTCTGCGAGCTCCCGAATGATCCAGCGGAGTTGTACGCCACGCGATCCAGACGAGATCTCGCGGCTCCCTGGATAATGAGAGCGGGCGGTAGTGGCGCGGGGGGGGGGAGGGGCGCGGTGACGGGGGGGGGCGAGGTGGCGGTGGGGAGGGGTGCGCGCGTGTGCGTGCGCGCGTGCGTGCGTGCGTTGTGTGCGTGTGTGTGCGTGTGCGTGAGGGGCGTGCGTGTGCGTGCATGCGCGCGTGTGTGCGTGTGTGTGCGTGTTTGTGTGTATGTGCGAGCGTGCATGTGCCTGTGCGCGTCCCTGATGTGCGTGTGTGTGTGTGCGTATGCGTGCGTGCGTGTATGCGGTCTTTGTGCGGGTGCGTGCGCGCGCGCCTCTGTGTGGTGAGTGGGTGGGCGTGTGTGTGCGTGTGTGTGCGCGTGTGCGCGTGCGTGGTGGTGGCGGTGTGGTGACGGCGGCGGCGGTGCGCAGGTGTGTGTGGGTGTGTGTGTGTGTGTGTGTCCGCGTGTGTCTGTGCGTGTGTGTGTGCGTGCGCGTGTTGTGGTGGTGTGCACGCGTCCCTGTGCGTGTGCGTTGTGGGAGCGGTTTGCGTGGCGGTGGTGTGCGTGTGTGTTGGGGGGAGGGATGCGGGGCGTGTGTGTGTGTGTGTGTGTGCGCGTGTGTGTGTGTGCGTGTGTGCGTGCGTGGCGTGTTTGTGTGTGTGCGTGGTGTGCGTGCGTGTGTGGGTGGGTGGTGGCGGTGTGTATGCGTGGTAGCGGTGCTAAGTGCGGGTGTTGTTTGGGGTGATGCGTAGTTTTCTGCACATACGTACATGTGTATATACACGCGCACACACATTTGTATGTATATATGTGTATGTGCATGCAAGCATGCATGCATGTGCATGTACGCATGTGTGGGTGTGTGTATGTGTGTGCGTACGTACGCACTCGAAGTGGTGGCGAGGGGGCGGCGGGGGCGCGCGGTTTGCGCGCGCGCGTGCGCGCGCGGCGGGGCGGCGGCGGAACGGGGGCGGGGGGGGCGGGGGGGGGGGCAACTGTCGCCGCGCCACGTGTCATCTCGAGTTGGCCAGTCTTTGTTATAGCAGTCATTGCTATAGGATGGGTCGGGCATGCACTTGGCGTTTGTCGTGCGCGCGGGGCGGCGCTTGCCAACGCGGCGGTCGCAGATTCCGTTCTGTTCGCTCGTGCTTGCGCGCGGCGCCAAGTGCGGGCGCGATTGCATCGGGCAGATGTCCATCTCTGGCGCCCGTCTCGCGGGAAGGGGGGGTTGCGTTTGGGAAAATGTCTCTCCGCGGGTGCGATTTATTTTCTCTGCGCGCGCGGTGTATTTTCCCCATGGGTGCGATTTATTATGTCCAAGGGCGCGATGTACTCTCCCCGCGGGCGCGATGCATTTTCCCCAGGGGTGCGTTCTCTCCGTGGGCGCGATTGATTGCCTCCGCGGGCGCGATTTATTTTCTCCGTGGTTGCGAATCAGTTTCTCCGTGGTTGTGGGTGTGGTTTCTTCTCCCTGCGGGCGCGATTTATGTTCTTCGCGCGCGCGATTTTCTCTCCGAAGGCGCGAGTGTATTTTTTTTCTCCGCGGGCGCGAATTCATTGTTCCCTGGGCGATATTGCTTTTTACTCCGCGGGCGCGGTGAATTTTCTCCGTGGGCGCGATTGTTTTTAACCGCGTGCGCGAATTATTCTCTCCATGGGCGCGATGTATTTTCCCCGTGGGCGCGATTGATTTTCTCCGTGGGCGGGATTCAATTTTCCGTGAATGCGTTTCCTTCGCCGCGGGCGAGATCCACGTTCCCCCCTCGCGCGATTTCTCTGCGGGCGCGATTTATTTCCCTGGGGGTGCTATTCATTTTCTCCGCGGGCGCGGTTTATTTTTCCGTGGGCGCGATTCATTTTTTCCGCGACCACGATTCATTTCCGCGGGTTCGATTTATTTTCGCAGCGGGTGCGATTCACCTTCTCCATGGGCGCGATTTAGTTTTCCCCGTGGGCGAGATTTAATGAGGGGGCGCCCTCCAATCTGATCTCCCCGACGCGGCGGCGACGGGCCCGTCGCGGACGGATGCGCAAAAACGATCTGTCAGCCGCGCGGAACTATTGAGAAATGATTCTATAAAGTTGCGCGATGTGCGATGGGCGCGCCGTGGACAGCGAAGTTCAACCATGAGTGGCGCGCAATATTTTCGGTGCGACGGCGACGGCGGGTGGCCAGACAGATGCACAGCACGTAACCAGGCACGTTCGCCGACGGTGCGACAGCGGCCGCCGAGGCCGCGACAGATAGACAGTTCGCTCGTTTCCGGAACTCCCCGCGCGGTGCGACGGCGGCGGGGGGGGGGGGGAGGCCAGACGCATGGATTGCACATAGCTGCGCGCATCGGCCTGGCCAACGGCGCGACAGCGGCTGGCGGGGCCGCGACAGATGCACAGCCTGTTCCCCCCCCCCCTCGCGCGCGACGCGACGGCGACGGAGGGCGGCCCGACAGATGGACCCAGCCTGCTATGGACCTCCGACGCGCGCGCGCGCGAGTTCTGCAACGTCCGCAATAGAGAAGTCGACGCGCCCGTCGGCCTCCTTAAAGAGCCGCAGAAATTTGGAATTCTGTCTGTAAAATTGCATGTCGACTTTTCTATGGTGGACAACACAGAACTCGCACGCGCGCGCGCCCGCGCGCGTCGGGGGCCTGCATTGCCCACAATAGAGAAGTCGACGCGCCCGTCGGCCTCCGTAAAGAGCCACAGAAATTTAGAATTCAGTTTTTAGAATTGCATATCGACTTTGCTCTTGTGGACAACACAAGACTCAGACGCGCGCGCGCGGCGGGGGTCTGTAGCGCCCACAATGGAGAAGTCGACGCGCCCGTCTGCGTCCTTAAAGAGCCACAGAAATTTAGAATTCAGTTTTTGGAATTGCATATCGACTTCCTCATTGTGGACAACACAGAACTCCGACGCGCGCGCGCGCGGCGGGGGTCTGTAAAAGATAAAAATAAAAAAAATAAAAAAAAAAGAAAGTAAAAATAAAAAAAACAGAAAAAAAAAAAGACAACAAAAACAAAAAAAGAGAACAGAAAAAAAAAAAAAAAAAAAAAAAGAAACGACAAATAGAAAAAAAAAAACAATAAAACAAAAACTAAAAATAAAAAAAAGAAAAAAAAAAAATAAAAAAAAAAAAAAAAAAAAAAAAAAAACAAAAATAGCTCGCCCCACAATAGAGAAGTCGAGGCGCCCGTCGGCCTCCTGAAAGAGCCACAGACATGAATAATTCAGTTTTAAGAATTGCACATCGACTCTTCTATTGTGGACAACGCAGAACTCCGACGCGCGCGCGCGCGCGCGTCGGGAGCTCTAATGCCCACAATAGAGAAGTCGACGCGCTCGTCGGCCTCCTTAAAGAGCCACAGAAATTTAGAATTCAGTTTTTAGAATTGCATATCGACTTCTGCATTGTGGACAACGCAGAACTCCGACGCGCGCGCGCGGCGGGGGTCTGTAGCGCCCACAATAGAGAAGTCGACGCGCCAGTCGGCCTCCTTAAAGAGCCACAGAAATTTAGAATTCCGTTTTTATGATTGCATATCGACCCTTCTATTGTGGACAACACAGAACTCCGACGCGCGCGCGCGCCGGGGGTCTGCAGCGCCCGCAATGCAGAAGTCGACGCGCCCGTCGGCCTCCTGAGAGAGCCACAGAAATGTAGAATTCAGTTTTAAGAATTGCAGATCGATTCTTCTATTGTGGACAACGCAGAACTCCGACGCGCGCGCGCGTCGGGGTCTGTAGTGCCCACAATAGAGATCGACGCGCTCGTCGGCCTCCTTGCAGAGCAACGGAAATGTATAATTCAGTTTGTAGAACTGCATATCGGCTTTTCTATTGTGAACAACAAAGAACTCTGACGCGCGCGCGCGTCGGGGGTCTCTAATGCCCACAATAGAGAAGTCGACGCGCCCGTCGGCCTCCTCAAAGAGCCACAGATATTTAGAATTCTGTTTTTAGAATTGCATATCGATTCTTCTTTTGTGGACAACACAGAACTCCGACGCGCGCGCGTCGGCGGTCTGCAGCGCCCGCAATAGAGAAGTCGACGCGCCTGTCGGCCTCCTTAAAAAGCAACAGAATTTTATAATTCAGTCTTTCATGTGGCACCCCGCAATTGCGGATAAGAGTGAGGGGGCGGGCGCGGGCGGCGCGGGCGTTGTCGAGCCGGCGGACCTCGTGGCCCCCACCTTTCTTGTCGATGGCGCTCTCCTCCTCCTCCTCCTCCTCCTCCTCCTCCTCCTCCTCCTCCTCTCCTCGTCCTCGTCCTCATCGTCATCGTCATCCTCCTCGTCCACCTCGCCCTCCTCCTCCTCTTCTTCCTCGTCCTCCCTCTCCACCCCTCGTCCTTTCATCGTCGTCCTCCCATTGTCGTCCTCCCCCTTCATCGGCCTCCATCATCGTCCTCCCATTGTCGTCCATCATCATCATCCTCTCCCTCCTCCCCCTCCTCGTCCTCCTCTTCCCCGTCCTCCCACTCCCCCCCCTCCTCGCCCTCCTGCTCCTCCTCTTTTTATTTGTCCACAGTCTCCTTACATCCTCTGTTCTTCCGCGTTCTCCTCGCCCCCTGGTTACTCCTCGCGCCCCCCCCCCCCTCCTTTCCCAAGAGAGCTGCAGCGCAATAGGTTGTTCCACTTTTATGCTCCCCGCCTTCCCTGATCAAGGCAACTCGCCAGTGCAAAGTTGCTGGGCGGGTTGGCGCGGATGCGCGGGGCTTGAAGAGGTCCTTGCGGGCTCAGACGGCATGCAAAAATCCGCCGCCGCGCTCGCGCGGCATTCGTTTGTTCAGTGAACGTGGTTTAGGTCGCGGGTGGACCGCGGGTTTTCCACCTCCACCCGGAAAGAATGCAAAAACAGCCCGCCGCAGGCGCCAAAAACATTGGATTGCACACTGAACGCGGTTTGGGTCGCGGGTGGGCCGCGGGTTCTCCACCGGGAACGAATGCAAAAGATGCCCGCCGCAGGCGCCGAAAAAAGGGGTTTGTACCCTGAGCGTGGTCGCGGGTGGGCCGCGGGCTCTCCACCTGAAGCGAATGCAGAAGATACCCGCCGCAGGCGCCGAAAAGTGTGGTTCGTACCCTGAACGTGGTTTGGGTCGCGGGTCGGTCGCGAGTTGGTCGCGGGGTGGGTCGCGGGCTCCCCACCTGGAAGGAATGCAAAAAAAACCCGCCGCGGGCGCCGAAAATGGTTGTTTGCACCTTGAACGTGGTTTGGGTCGAAAGTGGGTCGCGGGTGGGTCGCGGGGTGGGTCGCGGGTGGGTCGCGGGTGGGTCGCGGGCGGGTCGCGGGTGGGTCGCGGGCGGGTCGCGGGGTGGGCCGCGGCCGGGTCTCGGGGTGGGTCGCGGGGTGGGTCGCGGGGTGGGTCGCGGGGTGGGTCGCGGGGTGGGTCGCGGGGTGGGTCGCGGGTGGGTCGCGGGTGGGTCGCGGGTGGGTCGCGGAGTGGGTCGCGGGTTGGGTCGCGGGCGGGTCGCGGGGCGGGTTGCGGGTGGAACGACGACAACAAACAACAGCAACAAACAGCAACAAACAACAACAACAACAACAACAACAACAACAACAACAACAAACAGCAACAACGAGAATCCGCACCGCGGAATTCCACTTCCGCCACGCACCCAGGGACAGTGAATGACCGCTCGGCCCCCTCACTCTGATAATTGCATATCGAGTTTTCTATTGTGGACAACACAGAACTCCGACGCGCGCGCGCGTCGGGGATTTCTAATGCCCACAATAGAGACGTCGACGCGCCCGTCGGCCTCCTTAAAGAGCCACAGAATTTTTAAATTCAGTTTTTAGATTGCATATCGGCTTTTCTATTGTGGACAACGCAGAACTCCGAGGCGCGCGCGCGGGTCTGTAGCGCCTACAATAGAGAAGTCGACGCGCCCGACGGCCTCCTTAAAGAACCGCAGAAGTTTAGAACTCCGTGTTTAAAGTGGCATATCGACTTTTCTATTGTGGGCAACACAGAACTCCGACGCGCGCGCGCGCGCGTCGGGGGTCTGCAGCGCCCTCCTCCTCCCCCGCCGCGTCGGAAGAACTCGAAGCCAGTTGCCCAGAGATCCAAGCCACATGTTCCAACTCAGTCCAAGCCCAAATATTCCCACTACAGTCAGGACATTGCGCGCGGAGTGAACCAGCG